>JAWWEW010000112.1:79536529-79570227 GCA_035583185.1 Anabacerthia variegaticeps | reverse complement strand
CTAAGAGAAGAAAAAGAAGGATGTACGGAGACTGAGGCTGTGACAGATGCAAGGACCCCTGGGACCAAAGAACCAAAGAACAATTCCTGATTAAGAAATTTGGATATGGATACCCTGCTTCCAGAGGGTGGAAGAGCATTTTGCCTTGTGGATGTGATCTGTACTGTGAAAATCGGCTTTGAGAGCAGAGAGAGGTCAATGGTTGCCTTATTTAATACTCCAGAAGTTGCCTGTGTCAGTGGTCAAGAAAATGCCTTAATTTGGGCAGTCTTCTGCAATTCAGAAAATCGCTGAATTGACTTAAAAAAACAAACTGGAAACAGGGGCTTGCCCTGCAAAGATAAAGTGGATGGAGGAAAAAGTCTTTTATAACCTTTTTCATTTCTGTTCAGCTTGATTTAGGACTATAGGCTTTCCGTGCAGAAGAAGTTGAGAATTTGAGTTTATACTCTAATGAAACTTGAATTTCCCAAGTTTAAAATCTCTGTACTCTCATTCAGAGAGTTTATTTCAGAAAGATATGCTTCAAAGCTCTGGCTAGCTTGCATTCCTGATGCAAAAAGTTATACATCCTTTTAAACATCTGAGTTTCTCTCTCTACAGCATTGCTTTCTGCAGAATCAGCTTGTTCTGCATTTACAGCTTGTTTTTCAATGAGAGCATTTCAAGCTCTTGTTTTCTTAGTCTAGATTTTAATTAATTGAGCTCTGAGTATTTCTTACACCAATATGGACTATGCAGTTCTTCACTACTTATGCAGATATCCACTGTTCTGCACCAACCTTTTTTGATATGAATATGAGTTGCATAGCAATTGACCTTGGGCTCTGCTTACTCTGCTATCAGCTGTGCAGACTGCCAGGCCTGTGTTTCGTCCGTTGCATAAATATCAAATCAAATCACTTTTTATCTGGCTCTTTGTGGAAAAACATGCTTTCCCGGGGGACCCATTTGCACTGATTCCAATAGCTATGGCACTTCTTCCCTTTTCTGTGCTGCTTACATGCCATTTGTTCTCCTCATAGGTTGTGTAGTGACCTCCAGTGCCTTTCATCTTGCTCTCTGCATGTTATGTGCATGCCTTCTGCTTTCTGTGGCATGCCATTGTATGAAAATTTGGTTGTTCTGAAACCTTTTCTGCATAAATCTCCTCTCCCCAGAGCTGCTGATTTTACTCGTTGCATTGCTCAAAAGTTTCAGGAACCAACTTGGAGGTGTAAAATTTAGAGACATGGAATGAAAGTACCGAGCTGAGGGATCTATGCTGGCCTTAGACGTCATCCGTACCCTCCTGAAATTCATCAGCTCTGGCAGCCCACGGGTGGCTGGGAATGACAGCTTTTCAAAGTAACCCTTTGAGCTGCTCCAGTGATTGCTGATATCACACCTTGGGTGTGCGTGCAGGACAGTTCTTGGTAGTGCTGGGTGTACTGCTGGGAGGCCAAAATGGGCAGCACGGCATCACTCACTGCGCATCACTGGTGGAGGGAGCCAGTGACTCTCATCCACCTGGCACCAAAACTGAGCAGCCACAGCCCACGTGCAGTGTGGTGCGGTACTCCTCAAAACACCAACACCAGCAGCAAAAGGTGGCGCAGAGGCAACTACCAGCCACAAGGGGAAACAGAGGAGCAATCCAGAGCAACCCCACTGGAGCTGAGCACATGTCCACTCCTCTGCTCCCTTGCAGCCACCTGGACAGCCATGCTGCTGTCTCGTAGGTGCCAGGTTATTTACTGCTGTTGCTTTGGCAAGCTCATGTCCCAAACAGATGGATGCTTATGACCAAGACCATGCTATTGCTCCAAAGCTGGTTGTTGAAAGGCCATGTCGTGACACTGACAAGTGCAGTGCACAGGAGGGAGCAGCAGCTGAAGGGATACTATAGCCAAATAGGCTGAAGCTACAGCCCCAATTATTCCATCTCTCCTTCTGTGGTTTGCAGAGGCTGCTTTTTATGATGCCACCTTATAAATTCTTCATTGCCAGTCCAACATAAATCCCTTCTCAGCAAAAGCTGCTGAGTTTTGACAAATTTGTGATCAGAGCTGAGATTAACCTCTTGTAATCACATATATCAGTTGTGGTGGTTTTACTTTGCTTTGGATGGAGTTATGTGACCCCAAAGTAAAATTCTGTGGATTAAATCCTGTGCTCTGCTGAAATTTTGCAGATTCATGTTTATTCATTTAAAATTTTTCTTCTCAAAAGTAATTTTCTTCTAAATTTGTTAATGTATTCTGATTGCTGTTGGGAATTTAATGCTGTCATTTTCCTTGGCTTGCTGTGAGGGTTATGTGTCACTTATAATTTATACAATGCGGTGCTTAAAAGGTGTAAGTGCTGTTTCATTATTACAGGGAGCTTGGAGAAACAACATGGCTGAGAAAATTAACTGTAGATAGCCTCTAGAGATTTATGTAGCTCAAGGATTTTTTGATCTCCTTTTGATGAGATACATTAATAGTGTTGCATGCTTAGTTACACCCCCAGCTCTGCCTGCCAATCCTGAACTGTAGTATCAGAGAAAAGTTGCAGTGCTCAGAGCCTAGTGTTGCTGGAAAAGGTAGTGAATCCCATCCTGCACAAACCAATTCTGCTCAAAGAATCTGCTGTCACTGCAGCTTTGCAGGTGAAATATGTGAAGGAAAGGGCTTGAAAATGACAGTAGTTGGGAGACACTGTGCTGCAGTTTAGTTTATTCCAGGCACCTCTTTTTCCAAAGAGGGCAGTACTGTTCCAATCTGACCACATCTGTGCCAGCAGCTGCACCTGGAGGGACTTCGGAGCTCTGTCTTCAGGAAGATGGTGTGATGTATATTTATACCTTGTACCAGTAAAGCACGCAATAAATGCAGGCAGGATTTTTTACCTGCAATGATACCACCTACAATGCAGAAGATCTCTTTAGGAAAACAAGAATATATGGATCTTTTAGTGAATAGTGAAAAAGAAAAGTCAAAGTTAAGCAGAATTCATGGGAAATCAATATGAAGAAAAGGGAGGAGATGAAAAGATAATATTTTTTAAAGATATGGTGCCAAAATGAATATGCAAACAAAACATTTTCCTTGATATCTGCCCAATTTATTGGTCTCCTACTCTGTTACTTCCAGCTACTTCCAAGAAACTGGGATCTGCATTAATGGCTTTGAGCTACTGGATGTCTCACAGGGCCAAGACCACTTTTCTAGAGAGGCCCTTCATTAGTGTGATCATGCAACTTACTCTGATTTCAGAATCTTTTTTCTTCTTAGTATCTTTCATTTCCTGAAAAACAGGTATGTGATTGCAGTTTTGGTGAAAAAGTGCTAGAGTCTGGGTTCTTCTACAGTTATGTTGTGTGAAGACCATTCAGCTAAAAACATACACAGCTTATGGACATTGGCAGAACTCAGTCTGAATTCCCAGACTTTTTTTTTTAACAGCATCCTTTCCAGTTCTTGTTTAAAATGACCTTAAATGGCCAGAAATAACATTCAAAGCCTTTAATAGTACTACTGAGCAATATAAACTTTCTGTTTGAACATCCATCCAAATTTCATCCTGGGGAAGAGAAAGCTCTGGGATCATCAAATTGCAGCCTTCCAGTACCTGAAGGGAGCCTACAAGAAAGATGTAGAGAAACTATTTACAAGGGCTTGTAGTGGCAGGACAAGGGAGAATGGCTTCACACCAAAAGAAAGTAGGTTTGGGTAAGGTACTAGAAAAAAATTCTTTGCTGTGAGAGTGATGAGGCACTGGAACAGGCTGTCCAGGGACATTTTGGATGCCCCAGCCCTGGAATTGTGTAAAGCCAGGCTGGATGGAGCTCTGAGCAACCTGGTCTAGTGAAAGATGTCCCTGCCCATGGCAGAGGGGTATGAACTATATGATCTTAAAGGTCCCTTCCAACCCAAACCATTCTATGATACTATAATTTCTAGCAAACAACTTTTTTGAGAGCAGGATGTTTGCATTTAGCTCATAATACAAGCAAAATGTGCAGAAGTTGCAAAATCAAACAATTAAAATTGAAAAACAAAGAAAACTATTCTAGCAGTACATCATTTCATGGGGGAAAGCCCATGCTTTAACAAATTGATAAAACACTAATTCAACGAGACACACAAGAGGAAAAACTCATTTAACTCTGGAGTCAGCAACATAAACCATGAGTGTGTTCAGCTTAGGGTAAACAAGAGAATTGAGATGAAAGCCCTAGTACTCAAAGTGGACTAATCAGGAGAACTAGAGGGAGCATATCAGTAGGACAAACTGAGGGTGTGCCAAGGCTTGGGGCACTCCACTGTGCAATGCACATGGGCAACTTCTGTAATAGTGTAATTATATTGCAACAGACAATGCAAAGGTGCCAAACTTACTCATGTAACCCAGGTTCAAAGTTAGAAGAAAGCTGTGTTACAGTTACATAGTGAGTTTTTATTGCTGTCACTGGTAACTTCTACCCAGCACTGGTGAGGCCACACATGGAGTGCTGAGCCCATTTCTGGGCTTCCCAGTGCAAGAAAGACATGGCAATACTGTAGAGAGTCCAAGGAGGGATCATGAAGATGATGAAGGGACTGGAGCACTTCACATGTGAAGGAAGGCTGAGAGAGCTGGGACTGTTCTGCCCAGAGAAGAGAAGTCTCAGGGAGATCTCATCAATGTATATAAAAGCAGGCCCGTGGCCATGCTGCTCCTTGGTTACAACCTTGACACACAAACCAATTCTCTGTCTTTACCTTGGCCTTGCCTCACCACCATGGCTCTGCCTGGTGATCACTGGTCCCAACCCTAACCTGTAGACTGACTTCCCAATTTGATTTTGGACCTGCCTCATCACCATGATACTGCTTTATGATCTGCACTCTTGGTTGAACTGGTCACCATCCCAGGGTCTGTCCTCCTCACCTCCCAGTCCTGGGCAAGCAGCCCTGGTCTCTTCTCTGATGTGCATCCAGCTTCCTCCACTACACTCTGTTGTGTACCCTGGGAGCCTCTGACATGCAGAGAGGACAAGCTGCCTCCAGATCATCTGTCTCTCTTCAGGCTCCCCACACACAGAAATTGCCACATCTGCCCGGTTAAACATGCCATTACCAGAGGGAAGAACACATACACTTGGCACATGAATGTTTTGCAATTGTAGTTTGAGTGTTCATTTCTTAGGGAAATAGGCAGGAAGAGGCGTAAGGGTCTTTTGATATTCAAAGCACTAATCAAATCACCCTCACAAGCTGGAGGCTCTCTCAGGGACCATGTAGATTTGGAAGGGTACACACCCATGTGCACATGCACGATTTTAAAGTGACTTTTTGTCAGCATATCCCAAGCATGGAGCACAGAAGATGTTACCATTTAGCTGGGAAGCACTATAAGCTGAAAAGACTGCAGTATTAGGAAGCTCAGCAGTTCCTCAGAGTAATGCTGCATGGTGGAAGAGATTGTTGTAACAAGGTCTTCTAGCCACAGAGCACACTGAACATCTATACTGAGTTTCTGCAGGGCCCCTTAGAGTCCTTTATAAGGTATTTTATCTAGAGGACTACTGTGGTAATTGTTTTTTATCCTTAAGTGCCTATACCCTCTCCACTCCACTCCACTCCACTGCACTCTTTCTGAAGAAAGGAATTGTGGAAGGTTGGGGTGCTGTGCTTAGAGCTGGAAAAGCATTATCCAGCTCCATATAACCTAGATAAACAGATGAGCATCATCCTGTAAGGGTATTTCATATGTATGTTGCACCAAGCCTTGTGAACTGGTGTGTAAGTGATGCAAGAAAAAAAAAATTAAACATTTTGTGCTAGAAATTCCCACTATACCATGAGAAGTCATGACACTCTCTCTACAGCTTCCAGCTGTTCCTGGCAATTTGGCTGTTTCAGAGTACCAAGCAGTGTATTGGATGTATAGACAGGGAGTTGAGCAATTAACCCCAATTTCTTAGTGCTGTCAAGGAAGTAGATTGTGGCTGGCTGATGTGCAGAAAGGACTGAAGAGATCAATGAGTAACTGAGGCATTGTCTTCAGAAAAATTGATCTGTTCCAATCCAGCAAAAAGCAGCAAAACAACTAAAATATAAAATGGTCAGGCAAGGAATTAATTTTCTTGAATGTTTGGGAGACGCACAGAATTTGTGGCTGTGCGATGTATTCAGATATAAGCCTGAGGATTTACAGCATATATAATTAAGTAGTGTAGCAAGGAAATTAATCTTAAATGACCTCTCACTATTAAAATAACCTACTGGAAATTATAGATGAATTTTCCTAAATCAGGCTAGCATATAATTCAATCATCTTCCTTCTATGTTTTTAAACCAAGCACTTGATCCAAGCCCACTACATTTATGGAAATACTCATGTTGACTTCAGCAGGATTTGAATCAGGCTTCTTAAAAATAACAGATGAGTGTTTTAATTTTCTGGAAGGGTTTAAAATACATAAACTTCAGATTTTTTTTCAGTTAAATAATTATCTTCATTAGCTTTTCAAAATTCATGGAAGTCTTGAAGTAATATATTAAAAGCTCCTTAAAAGATTTTAGACTGTTTCAGTCTAAAATCATTAGTAAGGCTTGGAGTGCAAAATCAGTTGATTTTCTTTATTTCTTTCCAACAAATAGATAGTACTTGCACAGAGATTTTCTTTCTTCTGCTTTAATAGCCAGAGAACTTTATCAGTTTGTTCATAGTCAAAAGCATCTGAACCCTGTCGTGCCCTGCAGTAAAATGAAATAACGTGTCTAGAGTTTGAAATTGCCAACTGATGTGAAGTTGTGGTTGGAACATAAAGCAATTTTGTGATTAGAAAACTTCCCTCTGTCTCTTTTTTTTATTTTTTAATTTTTTTTTAAATTGAAGAGAACACGTCAGTCAGGAGGAACACAGAATTCTTTCAATAGGCTTTTTGTTATCTGATAGTGAATTACTGTAATAGCTGCTTTGCAAGATGTCATTTACTAAGCACTGCTTTGAACTGACACCACTCACAATTACTCCTGTCCTATTCTCATGCTTCATAAAAAGCCAGTACATGCTAATGCTAAACATCCAAATCTCACATTGTCATTAAAATTTTGTCTGGAATAGGTATGGCCCTTTGTGTTCTAAGTTTTCATGTTGTCAAGGACATACTTCCCCATAAAGACAAACATCGCTGACATACCAGAAGAAATTCATTGCAAGGAGAGCAACATTTCGCAACTGAAAATCATATAGGCCAAAAGTTGTCTCCTTGTATAGCAGACCTTCTCTGTAAATTTGTTGTCATGGGTGCCAGCATGGGTAGTTTCACTCTACTTGGAAAGCAGTCTTTTCAGCTGAGGAGAATGCAGACCATCTCTTTGCTCATCACTTTGTTTTCTACATATTTTCAATGCCTCCTGTAGTCAGGGAAATGACTAAAATTATTGTAAAAATACCCAGAACTTCTATGTATTTTCAAGAATTTGTGTTAGAAAACTTAACCATAAACTTCTATAACATAATGCTTCCATGAAACAGCAAAGGAAGTTCATTCAGGTGGAGAGCAATGACTCCTTTCTGCTCCTTTTGAACTGCTCAGATCTTGTATATCTATTTCAAAGACTTAACACTAGCTCAAGAGTAACATGTTTCTGTTTTAGGGTCATAAACCTTCAAATAGCCCTGTGGACTGAATTGTTGGGAAGGCAGAACAGTATTTGCTCTGCAGCACTCCCTTAGATTGCATGGATGTAATGGAGGTCCCTCACTGGACACCTTAACTCTCTGTGCTCCAGTTGGTCCATTAATAACCCTTTCTTGCGCACTGTAAGCCTTGTACAAGGCAAACACCCCTCATGTTTAGGAAACCATTCTCAAAGTACTCACTGTTCTTTTTGTAAGCAAATAAAAAATTATTGTTGTACTAGGTATTTTGTATTAGAAAAAGTTGATAAAAAATCTGGGAAAATATGTTGGATATACTGAAGAGGTAATTGTTCCCCTTCATATGTCTAAGCACAAAGAAAATCTACTGTACATTGTTTGAGACAGTTTTTGGTACAGAACTGTAGTTCAAGGTAAGAACAACAAAGGGAGAAAGAGTGTGAGTCACTTATGATTTCAGATAGCTCAGTATGACCTGTATTTGTTGCATGTATAGAACTGCACTTTGCCATACTTAGCAGTGTCTGGGAACACGCATTTCATAAGTATGGATCATTGGAAAGGTGATCACACTGCTGAGTGCAAGGTATTATTTACCAGTTTTTTTGTAGGTGGATTTGTCAGAAGACCACAAAGTGTCTAGCCCATAGGCTTTGCTCTTTCTAAAATATATTACTGTATATCACAAGGCAGTTTCTTTACAGAACAATGAGGGATATACAGAAACATTGTGATAATGGTGGTTTAGAAAGCACATCACTTTATCACTTTGCCCATTTTTTTCCTCCTTTATACACCATGATATTTTTATCTCCTTGTATAACTCTTCCTTTAGCCTTATTTGCCTGAAAGGTTTGCCAATGTCTAGGGCTGTGGAGTCAAATTCAGAGTTGTTTTGAGATCATTTTACTTATTGAAGCTTATTATCATGTCTCAATTTAAGAAGGGATGTATGGATGGACCCTATTATGGACCCATCCCTATGATGGACCTTTTGAGTGTGCTGAAGACAGAAGACATAGTGGTAACCCGGAAAGTAGAATGTGTACTTGAGACTATGCAGATGTGAGAACTAGATGTTGAGATATCTAATGCTTGGAAAATGCATACCTCATGTTTTTTTTCTCAGGTGGTAAACATCATTTCAGGTTTTGGTTGTGATCACTGCTCTCTTCAAAGGCAAAATATTTCCTTAATGTTTGAGGAAAACAGTGTCTGCAGATTTCTAGGAGCTCTTAAAAATGCTTAGGGAGGTGATGACTCTGTTTCCCTCAGGAGATGAAGATCAGTCACAAATGTGAGTCTATTCAGGCTTGTAGTATCTGTTGATCAAGACAGCAGATCCATCGGCACAAAAAAGGAGTGTTGTTTGGGTGATAATAAAATATATTTGCAATTCTAAAGTATTCCTGTGTCGAAACTTCTGCTTGAAGCGCAAATATTTTGGGCTGCAATATGGTTAAGGAAGGTCACTGAGCTCAGTCTGGATTGGCAGTCTGAAGAACTCAAGACCAATTCTTTTCCATGACAAACATGATCATATGAACTGGGGATGGCCCTGACTGCAGCACCCATGGGATAGTGGAGTTCAGGTTTGTTAGAGGACAGAGCAAAACAACCAGGAATATCACAGTCCTGGATGTGAGAGTAATCTGTTCACAGATCCACTTGGAGAAATCTGATGGGATACAGCCCTGGTGAGAAGAGAGGTTCAGGAAAGCTGACTCCCTCCTTTTAACTGAAAACAGGAGATCTGCTCTGATGAACAAACAGCTCCTGACAAAACACAAATATATAAATGAAGCATGCAAGAGCTGGGCTAGGGAAACCAGGATGAATACATCATGAAGGGTTGGGCTTAGAAAAACCAAAGTCCATCTGGAGTTGAATGTGGTGTGGGATGTATAGGGCATCAAGAAAGGCTTTTGTAGGTACATCAGCAGCAAAAGGAAGACTAGGGAAAATGAGGGGCAGATGCGTAATAGTGCAGGGAACCTGGTGACAGAGCAGAGAAAAGGTGAAAATACCAAATGCCTTCTTCACCTAGATCTTTACTAAGACTGATCTTCAGGCATGCTAAGTCCCTGAGACATGGGAGAAAATCTGAAGCAAGGTTCAGTTCTCACTAATTTATGTCATGTTGTATCTAATTCTTCATTTATGCTGCTTGTAAACTCTTCTCAGCAGGGAAGTGTGGTCATTAATTTGGCTGCAAAAAGACATTACATGTTTCAAACTAGTGAATCTGGAAGATATTCTTAAAATGACAGTTGAATTAAATGGCTTTCAGTATGAACAATCCCTGCGTGATTCTTTATTTTTTTTGCCCTGGTTCATCTGCACATGTGCAGATAGCCAAGCTACAAATTCCCAGCAGATTTCTGAGGCCAGGCATGGTTACTGTGTCCAGGAAACCACAAACACCATGCCATGCAGTTCAGTCAGCTCCCCCGGCTTCTTCTGGCTTCAGGAGATCTGACAGCTGACAGGACATCCCCAAGGAGGAAGGCACGCGTCAGTATGTTTTTCACTACTTCCAAGGAAAAAGATTAAAATTGCCATTTTCTTCCCCGTGGGTTAGTGAATAAATTAGGTTGTTTTTTCTTCCTTTTGCTGGCCCACGGTTTCACCTGTGTGTCTCTAATTAAGTAGGATCCACACTGAAATAAAGTTGCCATGGGAGTTCTAGGAAAAAGTACAACCTTCAAGAAGGAAAACACTTGGCAATTAAGAAAAGAACTTTAATGTTTCCAGATTATGCTGACCAAGGAGTGAGAGAGGGGTTCCTGGAAGTTGTTTCCCTCTGCCCTATGTCTACCTGCTGTGTTTGAAGTCTTGTGTTTCACAAGCCTCTTACACTGCCGTTTTACATTCACTGTGTTCTCTGTGTTCTCCCTTTGGTTTTTCTTCTGTGCTTGTTCACTTTTCTTGGAAATAACTCTCTCCTTTCTGTCTGTTTTTGTCGCTTCTGCGATGTGCTCCAGCCTCCCTCCTCCACCTTGTCCTTCTGTCCCTCCTTTGTCTTCTACCATTGCCAGTGTTGGTCTTCTCCCCAGCATCTCATATGTTTCCCCTCCTTTTGGGTCCCTGTGGCAGGATTGCTGTTCAGACTGGAGCTTTCTTCTGACAGAGACTTGTTCAGTCCAGCAATGTAATGTCCCAGGAACATAACTGAAGGCTTTGGAAGTTCCAGAAGCAGCCCAGAAGACCTGAGCTCAGTTCTCAGCCCCAGTGTTGTCTTGCACACATGGGGTATTTGCTTACATGAAGCAGTATGATCTTTTATGGACTTTCAGTTTGCTGCCAAGCAGTTTCATCACATATTCCGCGTTTTGGATCAAGAAAAAGGGGACTAAAAGTAATGGCTGAAAAAAACTGCAGCAGGACAAAGATTTCAACCCAGCAGAATTGGCCTTGCAAAGAACCACCAGGGAAAGAAAATATTAAGTTGTGTTTAGACACACTGGCCCAAACTTTATATAATCTGTACAAGTTTATAAAGAATGACATCTTTCTGAAATATTTTTAAGTAAAGGGCTCCACAGCATATAAGAATAAATAATATTATATATCTAGCTATATATAAATAATAATGTTATTCTAAGCTCTGTATATATGAGTGATTAAAAAATGTTGATTTCAGCACAGTAGGAAAAACAGATTGGAAGATGTCAAGCAAGGAAAGAAGAAACTCCTTCTCTGAGTAAATTACCATATTGAGAGAAGGTGATACTGTGGCATTAACTCCACAAGTCTTGTTCTCAGAGCACAGTGGGGTTTTGAGATCCCTGCTGCTACTGGAAGATGGAAAGAAAAATCAGTATTTCACCAAGGGAAGCCCGTGGCAAAGTTCAGCATAGCTGTAGATACATATTTGTTGAAGGTGGCAATGCATTTCATTTGAAGTCTGTTTTTTGCCACAAGTGTCGGGCTTGGTTCAGAGCAATGCTGTCTACTTGCCAGTGAGGTAGCAGTGTTGACTCAGAGCAGAATCCGGTCCCAAGTGTTTTTACATTTTTTGCTGTCTCTCTTCATTATGGAGTAAATTTTAAGTAGGTCTTTCATTTTTAAGAAGTCAAATGTGAAATCAGTCATTCTGTTGGACAAGATGGCTAATATTTAAAAAGAAGTAGTAAGTAGTTGCAAACTTTGTATTGCACAAGCAATGGTTTTTGTAGATGTTAAACTACAGGTTCAGGTATTTTTCAGAAGGAGTGAGTATCTTGGAAGTAGAAATGACCTCCCAAAGTCATTTCACTCTTGCAAATGAGTGTCTGTTGGAACATATTAATCAGAATTGCATTTTCTCTGTTTGGCTGTGAAAGATGAAAAGAATTTGCTACTCCTGCCCTTCCTCTCTCCTCTCATACTCAAGCACTATCTCTTCAGCAGCTGAACAGGATTGTCCACCAGTAGTCAAGAAGCTGCAAGTTTCAATTCAATGACAAGCATGACCTACTGCTACTTCCCGTAGGAGCTGAGTATACCACCGACCTGAGGAATCCAGCTGTGCTGGGAATGGTTGCATCTGCCCTGAAAACTTTGCCTTTGAGGAGCTGCTACCATTTTCAGGGGTGAAAAAGGAGACAGACTGGAGATAAGTCATCAGTGCCCTCTGCGATTGGGTTTACGAGCTGTCACTGCAGCTTTAATATAACTTGTGAAGACCAGTCTGGAAACTGTTGTCTGGTTTCCACCAGCAAAACATTGGACCACCATGTGGACAAACAGTCAATTAGTACAAGACATAAGTGGATATCAAACACTGAGACACTATGCAACAAAAAAAGGGTTCCTTTTCAAAAGAATAGTCTGTGCATTAGATAGCATATAGTTGACTGACTCATGAGCCAGTGGTAAGTCAGGAATAGTGTTTGAGAGTCTTTCTATTCCTTGGGTGATCATATCCTTCAGATTATTGAAAAGACTTAACAAATCCAAAATAAATCCACAAAAAGGGCTGAAGCTCATGCCAGCAGGACTATCTTAAGTTTACACTTATCTCAGTATGCATGGTCTGAGGGCAGCTCTTACCAGAAATGGGGAAGTTTAGTGAATGGAGTGTGCCTGTTCTGCAGCACAAGTACTGCCATCCATCCAGATGCCAGGTCTCTTTCGTGCCAGGCAAACATCTGTGCTTAGAGCTGAGCATGTAAAGAAAGATATACTGAGCTTCTTAGTTTCTAAGCTTATGTATTCAGTCTTTCTTATAATGCATTAACCTTATAAAAAAGTCAGTGCTCAGCTTTTCAAAGAGTCATACCACATTTCTGTAGATACAGGAGTAGTTACTGGATGCAAGTATTAGAGCAACAATCCACTCTTGAGTATATTACTGCAACATCAGTGCCAGTATTACGTGACGACCTGCCATGGGTTGTTCTTTGGCTCACTTTTTTCTGCAGGATTGGTTGAGCTGTCAGATTTCATTAAGTATCAGGCTTATATAAATACTTAATTTTGATCCCTTAACTAGTGAGTGTAGAACTGTTTTTCTTAATCTTGTAAGTTATGTGAAGGAACTGATACCTAAAATCCTGGAAGATAGGCACTCAGAGAAACGTTAATGGAGAGAGATAGCCAATACCTTTATTGGGAGTTCGGAGGCTTTGGGTCTCCACTGGGCCTACAAAACACGTGTTGTTTCAACAAGGATCTCTGCATCCAAAAATACCCAAAGAACCCTGCCCTCAGACAGGTTACAGTTTTTATACTCTTCCTAACAATTAACATATTAGATATCAATAATCAATCATAATTTCTAATTCCCTCGGTGGTCCACCCATTGGGGTCCCAGGCTATGCCCCTGGACCACTTCCAACAGTTTCTGTGCTCTTCTATTGTTTTGACTTCAAGTTGTCTTGCAGTTGTCTCAGAAAAACATCCTGACCTTCAGAGAGCCTGAGAACGTGTGAGAGAATCACTTTAGTAACTTCTAACACCACTTAATATGTGAGCAAGAAAACCTATACTTCGAAAACTCTAAAAATCTACAAAATACGCACCAAACCTTTAAGCATCAGAACATACTACAGAATGACATCAGTGAATACTTGAAAGAATACCCTGATAAATAATATCTGTTAGCACTGAAATAGGAAATTGTTTATGCTGTATTTAGGCCACTAATTTTGTTTTGCCACAAAACAAGAATTTCTTAGGACTTGTAGAAAAAATTGGAAGATTTATTGATATGGCTGTGTATACAAAGCTTTACAGTGGCAATATACATGGAATGCGACCACTACTAAAGCATCTGAATCCTAATATTTATTAAAACACTTAGCTTATTTCTGTGGAAATGGCTAAACAAACAATTAAACACTACTTGAAAGCAGACTGTATGAGGGTAAATTTTTCTCTTTGTTTTGGACGCAGGTGTTTGGTAATTTTTTTGGCCCCAATGAAAGTTAGTGCAATTTAATGCCCTACCAATCTGTCCCAGGATAAGCACAGCTGATAATGTCCCTCTTCATATTAGAGGTCTGAGTATCGGACTTATTCCAAAGGAATATTATTTCTTCAAACACTCTTCCTAACCAATATTTCTTATCTAACAAATTTGCTTTTCAGCTGTTAAGATGCTGACTTTCTGACACAGTAACTTTCCTTCCAGTTGAATTATTTCCAAGAATTCAATCATACTGAGCAAAAAATACATTATTTTCAGTTAAATAATGGATACTGGGACTGTGCCAAGAAATCCATTGAGATGGGAGGTCTCTGGCCTGACAACGGAGCTCAATGACGAGTGTTATTAGTTTCTCTGGGCTGTAAAATTGCTTATGATTGCTGTCCAAATTGAAGGACCCAAGGTTTTAAATAGTCATAATAAATAAGAAGATTGTATGTAATTTAAAATGTGAGTTATATCAAAATAGATTTAGTGTCAATGAAGTGTAAGAAATATCAGGTCGTAGGGGTTGGCAGCGAGAATTGGCAGTCTCACTGATTTCCACAAAGTCACTCTAGCAGAGCATTTGCACAGTGATTAATCTCTAAGAAATGCCTGTAGCACAAAGCATAAACTGCTGTTGCTTGCAAACAGAACACTGTAGCCTAAACAGGAATATGAAAAAATTTTGGATAATAATGCAGAAAATTCTGGTAGGAAAAAAGGAATAAAGTATGCTGAAAAATTGATGGCAGAGGAAAGAGGGAATGACAGCTGGCAGAAAAAAAATATTTCTCTAAACTAATTCTTAGTGTCTTCTGCAATAGTTTCAAATAAAGTCTAGGAACACAGGAAAAGGATTTGAAACCTGAGTAATGATTGCACGGAGGCAGAGCAAGCTGCAACAAAGAAAAGGGATCTGCTGGCAGGGAAAAAAAAAAAGAAAATATTTCTTGCGTATTTATGATGAATTTAAATATTTGCTGAAGAATAATGTGTAGAGAGCTGAAGCGCAAAGATAAAGGACAAACCTCACCTCCCCAAGGTGACGAAGAAATTGGCTCGTAGTAATCCATAAAGGCAAGGCCGCTGCTGGAACTAAATCCTGATGCATAAATAATGTCACATGCTTCTGTGCTTTGTTTGACTTGGCTCCTGAGGCTTCGCATCAGTAAGTGCAGTGATTTCTGCAAAAGAAAAAAATTCTCAAAAGATAGACTCTGGTCGTGACAGCCATGAAATGCTGCTCCAGGATTTTTTTGTAAAGTGCAGAGACATCAGTTGGATGATGTGCTTGTTTTGGCTGGGTAGAGTTAATTTTCTTCACAGTGGCTAGTGCGGGACTGTGTTTTGGATTTGTTCTGAACAGCGGGTTGATAATATAGAGATGCTTTTGATAACATAGAGATTTATTTTTTTTTATTGCTGAGCAGAGCTTACACAGAGCCAAGGCTTTTTCTGCTTTCTGTACTGCCACACTAAGTTGAGGGTGCATGGAAGGTTGAGAGGAGACATAGCTGGAACAGGTGACCCCGACTGACCAACAGGATATTCCATACCATATGGCATCATGCTCAGTATATAAAATAAGGGGAATAAGGAGGAAGCCAGGGATGTTTGGAGTGATTCCATTCCCAAGTCATCATTATATGTGGTGGGGCCCTGATCTCCTGGAGATGGCTGAACACCTGCCTGCCCATGGGAAGCAGTGAATTCCTTGTTTTGTTTTGCTTATGTGTGCAGCTTTTGCTTTTCCTATTAAACTGCCTTTATCCCAGGCCACAAGTTTTCTACCTCCAACCCTTCCAATTCTCTCCCCAGTCCTGCTGGTGAGGGAGTGGGTGAGTGGCTGTGTGGGGCTTGCTTGCTGGTTGGGGTTAATTCATGATAGATGGTGTTAGTGCAAGTAAGAAGATGGCCCATGGCAAACTGGGTACGTTGCTGTAAATGAGCACTTCTACTTCCAGGTTTCCTTGTTTCACCTTTTTCTCCTGTGACTTCAGGTACACATCTCAGTCTTTTCCAAGCTGTCGTCCCTCTGCCCTACCCCACTGCTGCACCTTCCTGAACATATTATCTTGTCTGGAAATGTTGGCTGGATTTAAGTCTTCTCTGATTTTCAGAAGCATATATAATTTCTCAAATATAAGATGTACCTCACATGTGTGTTATGAGTCAACGAGCTAAGCCTTCACAGTATGGATAAGGTATCCGAGTGTCTTGAGTATTCAAGACACCTTAAGCAAAGATGGCAAGAAATGTATAAATAGATGTTGATTTCTCAAGCAGGAGTTTAGTTATTCTGGCTAAATTTAGATTATGCAGGCTAGGAAAGTGGTGGTATGGATTCATGCTAGCTCAGCTCCTGCCTTTAAAAGCAAGCCTTATCCTAAGGGACCATCTCAATAAACTAATTGTGCAGTCCTGCTTCTTTGCACAGTTGTTCTGGGGTCAGAAGTGTCCTTGTGTTGGTGTGGTGGTGCACTGGGAGAGTGGGAGAAAAAAGGGGCAGATTTAATTGCTCAAAGCTAAAAGCTGGCAACATTGTTCTGAGTTATTTTATGCTCTGAAAAAAAAAAAAAGCCTGTGAAAAGCTTTGGAGGTGGCAGAACATATTCATATTATTTTAAAATAAAATAGTCCTGAAAGATCTTTTATGTCAGAAGAGAAGGGTTTGTCTTAATGATTCCTGTTTCAATGTGATTTTCAAAGACTTTAAGTGATGTTTTAACAAGGACTAGAACGATTATTTTCCAAATAACAACAGAAATATTTAGAGGGAGAAGTTATACCTTTTCTTAGAGCAACTGATCTAGTTGGGAATTTAGGAATAGTTGTGCTAAGTGTCTAGCTTCACAAGACATTGGCTTTTTGGCCAATGGCATCTTGAGGTTTTCCTGTTCTCCATATTACCAGCTGACTTTTACTTCTTTCCTCTGTGGTATGTTTCACTTCTCCACTCCTGATTGGAGCTGTTTATTGAATCATGCTCTAAACCAAAACACTGAATTAATGAGGATTTACAAAATTTTCCTTCTACTTGTCATTCCAGGAAGTTTTCTACCATCCGATGGCTCATGTAAAATGCAGTATGCAAAAATGAAATGTCAACTGCTTCAGAAACTGACACTGTGCTACCCACAGTGAGTGGACAGTCTCAATGTGCTGTGTCATATAGCCCAGTAAAAGCACTGGAGAATCTTCAAGGTGCTCAGAGTTTTGGAGTGAAGGTACCTACTACCTGTGTGGCTGGCAAGACAGACTGAAATAATCCTCAGGGTTTGCTTAGAGATTGTTGTTAGGAGAATGCTCACAGACATTTTGAAGTCCCAGGGGCAAAAGAACTAAAGGAAAACAAAAACTAAAATGCAATAAGAAAACATTAGACAGTCTCATTAAAGGCACAAAGATGAATTCAGCACTTCAGGCTCTGCATCCACACTTTACAACTGAATTGGAATAATACTATTGTTTTAGAGCAGAAATAGGTGATGAAATGTGACAGCTGTGGCTTGTTCAATGCATGAGCTTCTGTCAGGGCTAAAAAATTAATCTGATTTCTTAGAATAACATGAGTCACCCTGGCTCTCCCAAGTCGTCTTTGACTGCCTGCCTAGATATGAAAGCTTAGCACAGCTTTGTTGGAAAGCAGATTTCTAGGGCAGATATTTCTTACACAGGCAGCACAAGGGGAACTTCTGGGGTCTGGGAGGCAACACTGGCCACGGTCAGCTGTTACTTCAATCTACTCAGATGCCGTGCCAGTGATGGCCATGAAACACATCTGACCAGAGATCCATTTTCAAAGCAAACCAGATGGTGGTATATCACATAACCCTCAGCCACTGCCTTTCCTAGCTCGGCCAGCTCACTCCTGCCTCCCCTGGAGGCTTGGCTGCCTCCTACGGTGCCACACGTAGCATCATCCACTACTTGGGTTTCCTTTCTTCTCACTCATGAATCACTGTCTTTTTCTCTTACTCTGGCTTTACAATGTACTAGTCATCTTCCCTACAAGCTTTAACCCAGGAATACATAAACAACACGACTGAGCCAAGTAGCTGCATAGTCTATATAATCTTTAATTATTGTTCAACATTACAGGAGGCAATTTAACAATGCTTTTGTTTTGCTTACATGGATGATTTGGTGGGTAGGGAGACATGTTTGTCTCCATGTAGTGGTCTATCATACTGTTCATCATTGATTATCACTAGGACTAACTAAAAGTAAAGATAAACCAAAATTTTCAAGAAAATACTTGTACTTTGTTGAGTACTTGTATTTTCTTGAGTATCAATTTCATTCATAATTACTTGTCTTTTCCCCTTACTATGGCTTTACAAAATACTATTCATCTTCCCTACAAGCTTTAGCACAAGAATGCATAACCCAAGTGAACAGACCAAGCATCTGAGAAAGTAATGTGTTTTTTGGTATCTCTGATAAGAATGAAAAAGCTCTGCATGTTCTCACTGATTTTGTCATAAACAAGAGCAATCATGTAAGACGTTAAATATTCTTTACTAATAGGTATTTTTAAAAGCTTAAGCAGGGAATTTGTAGTTATTTCCGCTCAAAGGATGCTGGTCCTGCAATGTTTCAAGGCATCTTTGTTTCAAAGATGTTAAGTTTTAGAACAGGAAGCTTAGGAAAAAATCTAGGCCCTGCTGAATATGATGAAGGGGTCTTTTGCAATCAGAGCTAGAATGTTCCTAGGGAAGTTGCAGTGAATATGAAGAAAAAAACTTCACTGTCACAGCTGAGAATTTGGATGCATTCCCATCACACCTAAGAAAACAGAACGAGAAATCACATTGAATCTGTGTTTGAATGTGCGCTGAATTCAGCCAAGGACCTTTCCTTCCAATCCTGCTTAAGCTGCTGTTATTTATAACTCTTTGAGTTAGGCGTTTGCTTATGTTGGTAGGAAAAGTTACTCTATAATGATAATCTGTAACTTGATTAGTAATCCCCTGTAGCTGATTAATTTCTAATGAAAAATACCATTCCTATGTTTTAATTTTGTTCCCTGCATATTTTATGATCTGTTGAACAAACGGTGTTTTGAAAGGATTTGTGATAATTGCAGCTATGTAAATAGTTTTGATTGACTTTGTTAAAATTATACCATTGGGTTTTATTTTCTGTGCCACTAAGCCTGGCACTCACCAAGCATACACATTTAAAAATTAAATATCTCAGTCTGAGTTGTGATGCATATGCAGCAGTATTTACAATCTGTGCAATGAAGCAGTTCTAAAGAAAATCTCATCCTTGTGTCTGTTTACAGGTCAGTTCTTGGAGCAGTTGGTCTGCTTAGCTGAATTCCTATTGGAGGAAACACCTAAAAGCTCTTTCCAGGTGTGCATCAAATGTTCTTCTATCTCTAAAAAGGCATAGTGGTCTGAATGGTCTTTTGGCAATTTTGAAATGTGTGTGGTAGAATAGTTGTTCTAAGTAGGATAGCTGGTCTAGCAGAGCCAGGCTGAATCTAGTCCAAAACAAGCCCACAAACTGCATATGAAGTGGACATTGGGACCACAGCACCATCTGCTTTGCTCTTCTGTTGTGCCAAAGTGGATGCCAAGCTAAAAACAGCTTTAGTGTCCTGTCATAGTCAAGTGAAAGGGACAGGCCAGGCAACATGCTCTGAAGTGGTCTATCTTAGACACTTGGTTTAGAGTGTCAAAGCTACCTGTCTCTCTCTGTTATTAGGGGATTATGCAGTGGCTCAGACATCGGTCTTTAAACACATAAGTTAAGGCAGACGAATCCCTTTACCTTGATTTTTTACTCATGATTGTACTGAGACTTCCTGGGATGGTTCCATCTCCAAAGTAGACAGGATGGCTCCATACAGAGAGACAGGATTGCACATGTGTTTTTCTATGCCCGTCTTTTCATTCTTCCCTTATTTCTCTGTGTTTCCTGCTCCAGTGCAGGTCTGGAAGAAAATATAGGAGTTGATCTGAGCCTGGTGCACTTCTGCTTGATTTAGTTTGTCTTCCAAAGTGCTCAGTACTTCTGTAAATCAGACCCCAGGCACCATGAACTGAGGAGCACTTAGCTGGTGACAACCACTGAGAAGTGAGGTTGTATTACTCACTTGGCTCTTCTGGGGAACAGCAGGAAGGATGGGATAAGGGCACATCCTCACTCAGCATCCAGCATGCTCTGACCACAGACGTGTCCCTCATCCTTCTCCTGTAACAGAGCAAGTGCTGACGGGTTATGGTGTCTCTGTAACCCCTGTTCAGTCCTAAAATGGTCTGTCTATGGGAAACTGGTGCATGAATACAACATGAAGGACTGCCATAGGACATATTAACTATAAGAAAAATTCCAATGGCCTTAGTCTTGGCAGATCCTAAGTTCTCTTTGCTTGGCTTCCCAGACTTAACAGTGCCCTTTAACTTATTTCTGTTACCTTGGGTTTTCTAGGCTCAAAAAAAACCCTACATATTCACAGAAATCAGTCCTATGACATAGTCCTGACACTTCAGCTTGTCTTATAGCCCCGTTGAGTCCACCATGAGCCTAGTTCATACACTAAATTGTCCATTCAGCTCCTTCTATCAATTGTCTTCCAATTTTGTCTAATACAACCTATCCAATTCCATACCACTCTGTAGCCATTTTTTTAACTCTACATCACATACAAAATATATTCCTTTGTTTGATTTTCTATGCAAATTAGCAGTTGATTTCCAACAATTATGCATGCTTTATGTCTTGATTTAATAAATTTGTGCAAGTGAAATATCTGTGAGGGAGAGACAATGGTATCATTGCATGGGTGGTTTCTGTTGTGTTGCTGGCAATTTATTAGACTAATTGGTCATCACTAGCACAGTAATTATCTAAATTTAGAACCATTGTTTTTATTTATTTAGATTTGCAAGTATTAGAGTGGCAATACTTGAGCTGCTGGCTGCTAGTATTTTTTACTCCCCTTTTGATATTTTCAGATTTGTTGCTATTTATGGTACCACAACATACGACTGTAGAACTGCTTGCAAAGCTTCAGTTTTCTGCCTAAACTGTAATTGAAGTTCCCCATCAGTGTCATTTTCAACATGAGTCAAAGGATTTCCAGCATCTTTTAATATCCATCCTTGTCCACAGAGCAGTTGAGCAATTCAGCCATGTATGACAAATTGTCCTACATCATCTCAGAGTCAGTGCTGTAAGTCCAGGAAAAGCTGAACAAATTTAGCACGGACTTTCAGAAGAGCTTTACATCACGGGGCAGCCTGGTTTCTGATGGTTTGTGTGCAGGCAGTAGTGGAAAGTGCCTGTGTATAAGTCAAAGGTGCTCTCTATGCCAACTGTTTTGCAGCCTGTCAGTAATTAGCAGCCCATGGTTGTGTGGACCTGGGAGGGGTAATGTCAGGACCTCTGGTTTTCTTGAGTGCACCCTGCTAAGCTATGGTGAGACACAACCAGTGCTTGCCTGCTTATTAGCAACTTTGAAACAACAAAAAAATTCACAGACACTTCCTCTTTTTTCCTTAACCAAATGTGACCTTCTTCCCTTCACCCATCCTGTTGTCACACAAAACATGTTATTGTAACATGTGACAGCATCTGATTTTCCACCCCCACTTGGGTGTTCTCACACCCTCTGCAAGCACAAAACTGGCTCAGGGACATCACCCTGGCCAGGTCTCAACCTCCAGCAGAGCCCACAGGCAGATGCAATGAAGGTCTTGGATTGGTCTCATGCTCCTCACTGACCTAAGTGCTCTTGGCATCTGCAGGGAGCAATGGTGGTGCATAAATTCTCCCTGCTAGACAGGCGTGCCCTTCCTGGGCTAAGGAAGCTGTTGATTTCTTTTAAATGCATGCTTTGTTTCTCAAGGGAAAACTGTGCCCTTTATTTTCATATTTATTTTTATGCAGTCTGTCTGTCTTCACCCCAAACTTATGATTATGTCAGACAGCTTCAAAAAAATTTAAAGAGGGCTTTTATTTGTTCTGAATCTGCTATTTACCACCTGCTATTTTCACCTGCTGCCACCTGATTCTTGTCAGAAGGGCCTGTGCACCTTTTCTCTGTGGTTTTCCCCCAGAATATCTGTGTACAAACTGCAGTCAGCAGAGAAAACAGAATGCCAAAGAATTGTCAAAATGAAGTAAAAGTCTTAATCTCCCATGTTCAAAGGTTTGGCATAGATTTGTTTGGTTTAAACATGGCTTGGACTGAGCACCTGGTAAGTGTTTTAAGCAGCCACTGCATGGCATGCTGTGAACTGCTGTTTTCAGATCACAGAGCACTTCTTGTAAGATGACATAAAATTACAGCTCTGCCAGTCTAATTCTCTCTACTCATTGTTAAAGTGAACAGTACAAAAATAGTCCACACCTGAATACAAAAGAGGCAAACCTCACTGTGCTCAAAAAACAAAATGGGATTATTTTATTTCAAAAATATGTATTAAAATGGGTTATTGAGAGGAAAGACAAAGAGGGAAAAGCTTGGTTTGAGGAAGGAAGTAGGGATCCCTGCACCAACAAATGAGAGCCCTGACAGGCAGAACTGCACAGGGGTGAGAAATCAGTCTGTTTTTGGGGAACACAAAAAACCATCTGAACCATTTACACTAGGTGATGGTCACATGCCTAATTAATTTTGAAACAGACAACAGAAATTTACATCAGAAGAAATTGGACACCAAACACCTTCATCGCATGTAGCTGAGGTTACGACAAATAGTCTGACCTGAAATACTTCAAGTACCATCCATACCTTTATCCATGGCTTTCAGTCACTGATGTACAATGGGTTTGAGCCTGAAGTGTAACAGGAGGCAACTTTGAGCAACTGATTTGCAGAGCAACAATAAAGATGCGCTGGGACTCAGCCAAGGTGATTTTTCTTAATGCAAGCAAGGAATGTTTAAAATTAAGACCTTTCATTAAAAGGAAAATCAACAGCTATCATTAGCTATATATATATATATATGTATAATTAACCTTATAATTAAATATAAGAGTAGGTCTTGCCTCCCTAAAAGACAATGCTCGATGACACAGTCTACTTTAGCTTGTTTTTTTCCCTCTTCTGTCTCCCATTGGCAAATGAGTATGAGTTTGAGGAAGGAAAAGCATGAGTCTTGTTCCAGAAAACATTTGTCAGTCACCCTTGTAGTGCTGGTGATTTAGATTTGTAACTTAAAGATAGCCGCATTAGCATATAATTAGATCTGAAAGATCTGAAACATAAAAGATTGAATTAGAAACACTGAAGGGATCAGGAAAAAGATGTCTGTTCTTGAGACAGATTCTGAACTGTTTTCTTTACCAAGTGCATCTTCAGTTTTTCTTAATTACAAACTGTAATAAAGGGCCAAAACTGCAGAAAAAAAAGCCAGCTCTAATGTTAAATAGGACATCCTTCATCTCCTAAGCCCCAAACTAATCACATGACACAAATTATTAGATGACAAAAAGGCAAAAATCACCCTCAAAAGAAAGCTGTGCATAATGGCTGGGTGAATGGCAGTGGGTATTACTCCATTAGTATTCTGTAGTTAATACAACAGAAACTGATTTTGAACTAACTTAAAAAATATGTTCATGTGAGACCTGGTTATCTCTGGTGTTCCCTGTACTTCCACTATAATCGTCTTAGAATTGTTTCCTCCTTCTCCCAATATTATGCATACTGTGGGATTCTGGACCCTTAGCCCTGGTTAAACCTCCCCTGCAATCCACAGGACTTCTGCTGCTCTTCCCTTTTTTTGTAGATCTGTCACAGTATTTTTAGCTTCTTCCTAGCTCCTACTTTCTCTGCAATACACTGGTTTTCCTTACCCCCTGATTCTTACCCATCTTTTGACCTGAAAATCAAGGACCAGGCAGCACACACTGTAAATGATGTGAACTGATGTGGGTGATGATTTCATGGCCTATACAGGTCAGACAGGTGCTGCCAGGCAGAAGAGGGAATAGCTGACTGAAGTTGCTGTGCCTCTGTGAAGGAGCTGATACTCACAAAACTTACAGCAACTTAATTCCTTTAAGATCTGCCATGGGACAGACCAAGGATTAAAAAAATTGCTAAAGGGACTGACTGATTGCCAGGATACCAGAAAGAACCTTGTCTTGTGAAAAGTTCCCACTTTTTCCCCTTTAACCCCTAGACATGCTACATTTTTGAAGCTCCTTGGATATCCCTGGTGACCATATAACTTGTGAGTTTTCTTTCCGTGGGATTAGTGATTTTGGTCTCACAGAAACTGGCTGTGTCCTTGACAGAGGACATTTTTCCAGGCCTCTGAGTGCCTCTCATAGGATGAAGAGCCCTCTATTGAAACCAGAAACGGTGTAATGATAATTTACATACTGACAAACTGGTTTATGAACAGAGACCACTCCAATTCTGTCACCAGACAACAGGAACCTTCAAGGCAGGGATCATCTTTTCAGTCTGTGTTCACACAAAACCTGTCAGGGGACTCTGATGTATCTTTGGGCTTCCTGTGAAGTCCCTTCACATAGAAATAATAATATCCTTACTTGGTTCTGCCTTCCAGCCTGCTCTGTAAAACAGCAAAGTAATGCAAGCAATGTAATAATTGGTCCTCCATTTCCTGTTGCGATATATAAGCCAATGTGTGGAATCAGCCATTTTACACAAAATTAAGGTTAGAAGAATGATTAGAGGTGAGCAAACCATAGCAGCTGTACGTAGTCCATTGTATCAGTGCTATCCATCTTTCCAGCATGATGCTTTTGCTTTCATTGTCAGTACCCTCAATCCATGATGCACAGTAACAGGTAAAGGTAAGTAGAGAAAGAAGCTTCCTTCTTCCCCAAACTGATATTTGTGCCTCCTTTTAGCGGGCTTTCAATTTAGATATACAACTTTTAAAGCAAACCTGTGAATAACTGTGTGGACACTCATAAACCAAACAAGATATATGTATGGCCAGACATACCCTTATTTAATTATACTACTATTTCCCTATTGGATTTCAGGTATTTATAAAATGCCTCTCTGCATGTTGCAACATTTTAGCAGTGGTGTGGAAATTATGGGTTATGCGTTCATTTGCATCTTTATAAGAGAAAGAAATGCTAAAATAAGGCTAAAGCTCACCCTGTGCTCAAAATAACTTTAAAATTCCTTTTCTGGTCCATGTATCCACATTTTTTGCCTGAGTCAATGAGCCTTTTCCAATGCATCATGCTGTTTGTTTCAGGTATGTTTGCTTTTTAAACGGAGTTTTACTTGCAGCTTGTATAGGCACCCACCTGGGTTACTTGCTGTGTGGACCACCAGCTGCTTAATGTACAGTGGCCTCCTGGTCAAGATCATTACATGCTGCTGCTTCCTAGGTATATAATTCAAATGTGGTATTTGAAAGTAGTTGTAAAACTATGCAAAAGTGTAAGCAGTTTCAAACTCCTTGAAATCCCAGCTCAAACAATGGTGATACAGTGAGCAACCCGTACCCAGCCCACCACTAGAAGTTGCCAAGCAAATAATGAAAATTAAATACAAGCTGAAGCCCATCTCTCTCATAACTGGCCAACCTTCTCATGCTCTCCCTTCACTCCAGATCCAGGGAAAAGGATGAGCTGGTGTTGTTGCAACTATCAGATGTGCCTGGGTACAGGCAGGGAATGAATTCCAAGGAGGAGCCTTTGGGCACCCTTCATGTCCTTCTCCCAGTTCCCTATTAGATTCTGCCCTCAGATTATCTGCCTCCACTTCCCACTGGAAAACGTCAGAAAGATTTATGGGCAGGTAGCCAAGGGCAGAATTTGGCTGTGATAATGAAAAAGCTCCCAATTAGTGTCAGATAAAGATGACACACTCAATCTGTCTTTGAGAAAGCTGAAGCCTTTCATGTGGTATTTCATTTTTTAGTTGTGCTCTCAGGTCCCTTTCACCTGCCTTCACTTACATCAGCTGTGATAAAATGAAATCACTGAGGCGAAGTAATTACACTGAAAAGTGCTTGTTCTGGCTTGGCCCTCTCCTGTTACATTAGTGAGGGCTGGACCTGCTCCTGACATAGATGAATGTGGTCTGTCTGTATCTCTCCTTCCCTGGAAACAAAAGTGAAATATGAAACATATTCAAGGAAATAAGATCACAAAGCTGCCCTACCCATGAAGCCTAGGATATTCAAAATTTTTATCACCTAGTCAGCTTTCACAGCTCTTTCAGCTCTCTTTATGGTCAGATCTCTGTCATGCCATAGGAAATGCTACATTTTCCAGAAGTAGTTGGGGAAAGACAGTATGGAGTTCCTCTCTGATGATGATGAGCTCTCCTCAGAGCCATACAGAACTGTGCAGTAGCATTCCTGACTCTCTTTTTGGTGTGGGTGAGGCTATGCCTGCAGAACTGTGCAGAAGGGCTGCCCAGTTGTGGTGGTGCACCTTCCCCTACCCTTGAGGCCTCTTTATGATTGCAGGAATTCCTGTTCAGAATTTAGCATTTGTGTAATGAGTGGGCAGTGAAGCGTTCCTTGCCCATACCAGAAACTCTTGCCTGTCTAAAGTGGAAGTAGCACTGACTGTACCAGGAATTCCTGTTGCCTGGCTGAGGTGAAGAATGAGAGTGGGGATGATCATTCATCCCTGAGAGCCTTTGAACATCCCCAGCCTCAATCAAAGCTTGAGTGGAACAGTACCATTGTTGGTGGAGTTTTGGAAACTGCAGTAATTACTGACCGGGACTGTGAGCAGGATAGAAACTTACTGATGACTGAAGCCAGTCATTTCACAACCCAGTAAACAGTGGTTCTGAGTAAGACCCTTTGAGCTCTCCTGGGACGCAGCAGGCTGAACCAGCACCTCCCTCTTGGAGCTCATGAGCTCCCACGTTTGTGATACTTGGAGAGCTGTTGCTGAAAGCTGACAACAGGGCCTCAGCTGATGCACGTCCCACCACCACCCTTGAGGTTCAACCCTTGCCTGCTAAGAAATGCCAAGGCATTTGATGTGTTTCACTGACAGTCATGGGGAATTTTAACAGGAACCTTATAGCAAGTATAGCATGAATTTTGCCATCCTGAATCTGTAATTAAGTCACTGTTGTAACTGTAGTAATTTCTGTTGAATCCCTTCAGACAATGAATAAGTGCTGCTAAACCCTGTAGACATAAACTGCTGACCAGGCCTGGGACTGGTAAGATTGAACTCAGCCACATCTAGACTTTGTCAAGGGTTGAGAAAGCAAGAGGTCCTCTCTGAACCTCATGACTCAACAGAAGGGTCTCCCTCACCCTTTGCACCCTTATCCTTTGCATCCCCAGTCTCTGTGTAGATTATTCTACTGTGATTTCAAGATGATTTTCCTTTGTATACTTCATATATGTAGTAAGTAATAGAGTGAATCTGGCCATCAAATTCTGTTGCACTTTCACAAATTTATATTAAAACCTGCTTTTGCCAATAATTTGGACAGTGATTCTTTAAGCAACTTAAACAACTAATTTTTGACAAATCGGTGTAGTCATCAGGATCCTAAATTGGGATCCATGACACCAGTACATGAGAGACATGGACACAGACAAGGAAGCTTGATGACCTTAGGAGGTTGTTTTCACCAGTCCCACGCTTTAACATCTTCTTTTATGTCTCACATCTGTTGTCCTGCTATATTCACCCACTGCTGGTCCCAGACAACCCCTTCCTCACTTAAGTGCTCTGTCCTTTCCAATAAATATCCTCCTACTACCCTGTTCACTGATGGTTAAAATCCCAGCCAGAGAAATCATTAGTTACCTGTTCTCCCTAAGTCGTGGATGATCCTACTGAAGTCAGCAGCAGTTTTCCTGCTGGTTGCCTGGAAGTTTGGTTTCAGCCCAAATAATTTCCCTGTGATCACCCTTTTCCACATCAGTTTGAAGAGTTATGTGTTCTTTTTGGTACCTTTGATCCTCTTTCAGGAGCTTGGATCTGAAGGCTTTCCCTGTGAGGATCTGCAATATGGCAGAAAAGCCACCTAAACCAGGGGACAGATTTCCACTGGTTGTGGCGACCTTGACCTCAGTCACTGCAAAACAAACTTCTCTGTCTCTAAGAAAGGTTTTTCCTGCTTTCCTTTACCAACGGTGTGCTGTATTTTGCAGTTGTGTTTGACAGATAAATCTACACTGTAACATTCACCTAGTCTTTGTTTAAACAAAACGCACGTGGTCTGACAGTGGCTGTTCACTTATTGCAATTTATCCCAATCCACATTTCCATCTTGTCTATAAAGCTTGTTCTTCTTTTCTGCTTTGTAAAAGCACATTTTTCTCCATTGAATTATTTTATTTCATGAGATTTTCCAAGTGACTTAGCACAGACACTTCTCAAATCTCTTAGGATATAAGTGTCTGCATCACATTTGTTCTGTCTCTTCTTCTCATTATGTGCAAGCTATCAGGCACAGACCTTGCAAACATCACATTCTCTCAGCCTCTCTTGAAATTTTATCACATTTCTTTAGAACAGCATTAATGTTCATATGTTGGAAACAATTTATCTTAGTTCTGAAATCCATAAGCACAGTTTGTGTTTTATATCCATGATTTCCAGCTTTTGCTGCATGTGGCCTTGAAAAGTTGAGCAGTTTTCTGGTATGAGGAGCCTTGTGCTCTTGTCAGGTTTGATCCCTCATCTGGAAAAGGTATTTTTTACCATCAGTAAGTCTGATCTGAGAGTTCAGATCTTTGGGTGCCTCCAGGACACAGGTGATGGTTGAGTGCAAGAGTGAGCAGTGGCCATTCTGTGAGCCACCCTTTATGCCCATGCTTTCCAATATGCCTTGCTGGTGGCCAAAGCATGTGCTCTCTTGGATTGAGGGGACTTAAATCAGTCAAGGCAAGTGTCCTAGTGATTTTGAATCCTCAAATTACTTCATTAATGGAATTTCCGTTTAAAAAGTAGAGCAAAAAGAGGTGTAATCACTCTTGACACATTTCAATTCCTGTCAAAATAGGCTCCAAATGCTCTAAATTCATGTCAAAATATGTTCTCTTATTGACTTTTATGAACATGAGACATAGTTGAAGGAAAAAACCAAAACACAGTACAGCAAACCTCCCTGGAGGTAAAGCCAGATGTGCCAAAAATCTGTAGGGAGACAGTTATTATCCGACTGGGAATTTTTGCCTCTTCTCCCAGCTTATACTGCACTGCCAGTCAGAGGGGGATGTGGCCCCACCAACGTCTGGATATGGGATGGTGGGATAGGGTGCCATCCCCTTTGTGTCCCCCACCGCTGCCTGTGCCCTGATGTGGTGCTGTGCTGGACTGACCACCGGGCACTTGACCACTCCTCAGTCTTTGGCCCCTAACTGGGCATCCTGGTCCTTCCCTGCTCTTCCTGCTGGCACAAGTACCAAAGTGTGTTCTACTCCCCACCCCCACTTTTTTTTTTTCCCAGCAACTGTCTGAAGTTAATCAGTTCATCTTCTGCCCATCACAGTTCACTCTTTGATGATATTAATCAAGCAGTAGGAGGATTTGTTATGGCTGTCAGTGATGCTTTGATAAAAGCAAGCTCATTCAGCAGGAGGAAGTGCTGTACAATCCAACTGTGGTTTTGTAGAGAATAGGTGGGATGGCATCTTACTGGTAGGATGTGCCCTGATACCAGTAAGACGACAGCACAATGTTATCATAGGCTCACAACAAGACATTCCCATTCAGTTTTGCCAGGACCCTAAATGATGAGGATTTACTTGTAACAGAGAATGTGCAAATAGGATTTTCAGTTAACAGCAATGTTTTCCGACAGACCTTTTGTACAAGCTTTTTTATTTTCTTTTTACATGGGCTGTAATACAGACATAGAAGTGGCAAATTAAAACAAACAAACAAACAAAACAACAACAAACAGGAAAACACTATGGAAACTAATTAGGACTGTATTTAATGTGAAAAATTACACTGTGGTTGTGTTATTTGTATCTTGTGCCAGAAAAATGTGCCAGTGCCACTGCTCTGCACTGCCAGTGACTGCTGGTTCCTTGATTTGACAGGGGTAGTCTGCTCCCAGGTAGTACACTTACTTAAGTAAGATAATTTTAAAAGTCCTAAATAGGACAAATCTACCTCATTAGAATAAAATTGGTCTGATATGCTGCTTTTTCTGCAAATTAAGCATACAGAAATCAGGATTAAAGCAGCTTAAAGGCACCCACTGGCAAGACCTATCTCGGCATTTATTAAAGTGGCTAAAATCAGAGTCCTGTTAATGGAGAAGAAGGAGAGGAGGAGGAGGCTGAGAAGCACAGCAAAGTGGTCACACAGCTGGGTAGTCACTGCTGTTCTCAGGCTGCTCCCAGCTCTGAATCACAGGGTGGGCTACTGACTGCTGAAGGTGGCCACCCCCTTGCCTTTGTAGTCACAGTGGTTAGAATGGTGGTCCTTGAGGGAGGCTTGAGGTTGCAGACAGCCCTTAGGAGAAGGGGTCACCTCCCCACCTCTGAGGGAAGGTCTTGGTGATAAAGTCAGGTATTGTCCTTGGTGATTCCCCTTAATTTATGAAGTGCATAAATGTGTGTTTACCTGAACATAGTCACTATGAATTCCTGGAGGCCATTTGTCTCCTTTCTCCATTTTTCAAACCTCTGTCTTCAGCCAGCACTGTGCCTCCACTACATATCCCTCCATCTTTTTGTGATGGCTCACTTTTCTCACGTTGACCTTGAGGGTTTTTTTCTGCCTTTAGTGCCTACTTCTAAATTCCATCTAGTTGGAGTAACTCACAATCACACACATGCTCGAAACCCTTCAAATAGCACAGCCTCTTTTGCAGGTGCATTGAATCCTCAACAAAAAGTCCTGTAATGTGCTCTCAGGGCATGTCCTGCCTGGCCTCAGGGGCTCTTCCCACACCAACTCCCTTGCTCAGAAAGAGAGCAGAATTGCCTCATCCACCAATTCTGAATAAATAGCAGCTGTTAAAATCAACAGTTCCCTCCAAAATAATTTCTGAAAGACAAAAGAGAAAAAAAGGAGTAATAGAAAATGCAGTATAATGTGATGAGAATTTGTGTGAGAGGGTAAAAAATCTCTGCACATTCCAGTCTGCCCAGTCTCTCTGATCAGGGAAAGCACTGGCAGGATGCCTTGAACAAGGTGAATTTTCCTTGCTTCTGCCTGGAGTTATTTGACTTCTTCTTGTGGTTCTGGTGGTAGTGATTGATTGAGAACCAGGAGGTGGAGATATGGCAGAGCACCAGGTGTGTCAGTGCTGCCCTCCAGGGGTCTGGGCAGGGCTTGGACTGTAAAACTGACTGACTCAAAATACGACGTTGTGACCTGACAGGTTAGGCAGTGCCTTTGGCTGTTTTCAGCATGATGTAAATAGCATCATGAAATATGTGGAAGATTTCCCAAAATTACACTGACATGCCCTAATGGATGTGAAATATTTCCACACTGCAACGAAGCAACAGCTTCTTCAAGTATCTCAAAATAAGGAACATAATATATGTGAAAAATCACCACTGCCCCAATAAATGTGAAAGGCAATACCTCTAAAGGTTAGGAGAATATAAACAACTGATTGTTCTGAGGTACAGCACATTGCCCTTCTCTGCAAGCAGAGAGATGGCTGGGTGCTGCTGCCCATGCCTGCTCTGCTCAACAGGGGCAGCAGGGTTGTCTGGTCAGCCTCCATCCTTGCCCAGGGCTGACAAGCTTGAGCTTAGTCTTTTTGTTCCACTGGGACTTTTTCTGTGGTCTTAATGAAGCATGAGACCTTCTCAAATCGGGACGTACGTACTCAGAAAGGATTATCAGAAACCCTAAGTGAGTGGTTTGTACGATGCCCTCAGGAAAGCAACAAATGCAGGATTTCTTATCTATTAAAATACATTTGCATGCAAGTCTCTTGAGAAGTCTACTGCCAGAGATATGATGCTGCTATTGCTTTCACAGCTCTGCACTGCTGCACACCATAATTATCTTGGCAGAGAGCATTGCTTCCTAATGCCCCCATAAAACACACAGCAGTGGGAAGGTCAGACATGCCTGTTAACTTACACAGAGAGGGAAGGAGAACTAGACAGTGAATGAAGACTATGAGAACTAAAGCTCACATAACACCCAGCTCTCATGCTGGGCAGAAATATTTGGAGGGAAATGCCTTCTGGCGAAAAATGCTTGATTGACAACATTAAATAGGCTCTGAGAATGGGCTGGCAGCCAGGTGAATGAGCAGTCCTCCTAGATTTCTGCACACCTGGTTTCTTCTGTCCTGTCCAGATCCCCCAGATTCCACCTTGGAGGCTGTGAGTGGGCACAGCTGAATGCATATAGTTGTCTGCTGCTAATGACAGCCTGAGTCTGTTAATAATAACAGATTAATTAGTAAATCGAATTCTAACAAATCAGTGGTTGTGATCTTTTTCTTTTCCAACTCTGATTTCAACCAAGGAAATGGTAATTTCCCCCATATTTTCATTGCTGTGCATTCCCTTCCGGCTGCTGTATGAGGCACACAAAATAAGGCCTTTAAAAGTACACAAGTCTGAATTAATAGGAAACCTTGCATTAATTTTAATTATTGCCACAGAATTAAAGGAAAAAAACCAAACATCTTACCTCTCCCCAACAGCATTTAAGCAATAAAGATAAATACTATAATAATTATTTTCCTCGTACAATTGCCAAAGATAATAATTAAGACAGCTTAAACATCACTGGAGACATTTCGGGAACTCAGCTGGGAGAGAGAAGGTACAGCTGTTCTGGTAACACCTCCTTTGGCAAGGAATTCAGTACAAGTGTCTTACAGACCATCGTGTTGAATAAATTAGTTGAATGAATTTTAATAAATAATAGCTTACTGAGGGTGGCCACAGCAGAATTGGTACCTGTTGCTTGCTGAGCTTTGCTATGATGAAGGGTATTTCAGCTTCTTGAAGAGTAGACAGAACAGTCAGGAAAAGAAGGCTTTGCTGATCAAGTTTTGAGACACAAGGAGATTTAACATCATAATCATTCATCCTGTTTGCATCTATGCCAGTTAACACAAGGTTAATTGCAGCCCTCCTTCAGACTCAGCACAGCTCCCTTCAAAGACCAACATACCCTTTGTTCAGAGGATTTCTTTTCTGTTTTTGAGAGTGTGTCCTGGTTCTTACTTGTCAATAGACCTAAAAGGCTGCAGCCTGTGGATACACCCGGTGGTCATGCTCTGCAGAAGGCTCAAGTAAACTGGAGCCTCAGCCCCTGGCTGATGCTGTGGGCTGGGTCAAAAAGAACAATGGACAGGATTCAGATTAGAAATGCAAAAACCTAAAGCCCATGGATTTTTCTCATTTTAAAGAGCATGAGTGGACTGATTTTCAAAGATGTTCTGCCCTCCAGCAAGGCAGAAAGCTGCTTGGAAGCACAACTGAGAGTTTCTTCTCTGTTTGAGATCACTAAAAACTTTGTAAATAATTTTGGTAACGTTGCAGGAGAAAAAAATCACTTAAAAATTTGCAAAGTGCAAAACTGGAGATTTTAACAAAATAAGAAGACACACATATCAAAAGGAACATCCAAAACTGCATCAGCTAAGGAGAGATGCAGGTGTCCTTGTCGTACTGATGCCTAAGGATTTTATGTATTTTTATGTATTTTTTAGTGTGTATTTTATAGATTTTTAGAGCTTTAGAAGTAGGGATTTCTTAAGGGATTTTTGCTCACATATTAAGTGGTGTTTAGAGTTACTAAA
>JAWWEW010000112.1:79467869-79536429 GCA_035583185.1 Anabacerthia variegaticeps | reverse complement strand
ACTTTACTGAGCTCTGGGCCCTTCGTGCTCGGAGGACCAGAGGCCCTGGACCTTTTCGAACTCCCAATAAAGGTATTTGTCTATCTTTTCTCCATTAACTTTGTCTAGAGTGTCTATTTTCCAGGGTTTCAGGCATCAGTACCAGCCCATGGCACAGGGTGACCATGGTGGCGCTGAAAGCCAGGTATTTGCCAAAGGTAGATATCACCAGCTTCTCAAGTAGAAGCTATTTTCTCCCGCTCTAAACATGTAGAAAAAAAGAAAAAATATCCAAGTTCACTTGCAGGTGTTTTCACCTGTCTTAACAGAAGAGTTTCCTTGTTTACATACATTTCTCCAAATCTTTCAAAGGGCAATGGATCACTCCAAGTGATCTGTCACTTGCCAACAGATGGTTGTGCAAACCAGCCCAAATCCTTCCAGCTGTAAGACCAGCAGTTTCAGTCTCTGGTTTGTTTATGCAGACAGGCTTTTCTGTAGGCAGCAGCTCTCCATGCTGCTCCAGGGACCAAGGCCAGTGGTGTGAGATGCAACAAGGCCAAGTGCCAGGTCCAGCACTTTGGTCACAATAACCCCATGGAAAGCTCCAGGCTTGGGACAGAGTGGCTGGAAAGCTGGGAAACGACCCAGTGGTACAGGTTGCCAGTAGCTGAACATCTGCCCGGGTGTGTCTAGGTGGTCAAGAGGCCATTGGCACCTGACCTGTAGCAGCCACAATGTGGCCACAGGCCCAGGGCAGTGACAGTCCCCTGTGCTGGGCAGTGACAGTCCCCTGTGCTGGGCACTGCTGAGGCACCTCCAGTCCGGGGGGCAGTTTTGGGCTCCTCATGACCAGGATGACACTGCAGGGCTGGAGCGTGTCCAGAGAAGGGCAATGGAGCTGGGTAAAGGTCTAGAGCACAGGGAGTGGCTGATGGATCTGGAGTGGGCTCAGCCTGGAGGAAAGGAGGCTCAGGAGGGACCTTCTTACTCCCTACAACTTCCTGACAAGAGTGTGGAGCTGGGTAGGGGGTCAGGCTCTGCTCCCACTGAACAAGTGACAGGACAAGAGGAAACGGACTCAAGCTGTGCCAGGTGGGGTTCAGGTTGGACATTAGGAAGAATTTCTTCATGGAAAGGGTTGACAGGTCCTGTAAAGGGCTGTGGAGGGAGTGACTGTCCCTGGAGGTGTTCAGGGAATAACTGGACATGGCACTGAGTGCTCTGGTCTAGTTGATAAGGTGGGAGTTGATCACAGGTTGGGCTCAGTGATCTTGGAGATCTTTTCCAACCTTAATGATTCCATGTTTCCATGATATATTCTGGGAAATGTGTAATAAAGCAGAAGGAAGACAATAAATAAACACTCTGGAGCTGGCCTACATATAACACCGTAGTGACAAATTGTTGTATAAACATCCAGATGCATCTTGTGTAACTGTACACAAGTTAGACTTGGAAAGAAGGTGATATTTCTTTGCTGTAACCACCTTTCACTTTTTTTATGGCAACTAATAGAGGAACCCTTGGCTTTAGGAGGTATTAAAGTGTTAACACTGAGCTGAATCTGTGAAACAGGAAGACTGTCCTGGCACCCTTATAACCAAAAGACCCAAGAAGAGCATCTATTGCATTGTTGGCTTTTTATTGGTGTCATGGTTTAACCCTCTTCAGCAACTAAGCACCACACAGCCACTCGCTCATGCCTCTCACAGTGGAATACAGGAGAGAATTGGAAAAAGTGGGAAAACTTGTGGGTTGAGGCAAAGACAGTTTAATGTGACAGAAAGAAAGAAAATAATTGTAACAACAATGACAATAATAAAATAAAATTGGACTATACAGACCACTTGATGCACAATGGAGTTGCTCAGTGTTGGTCGGTCAAGAATCTAGACGTTCCCAGTTTGGGGGTAGAAACTGAGACATTTATTGTTCACTCGCATTACAATATATAGAATCGAGGAGCAGGGTATGTTAATGAGGAGGTAGGACATGTTAATGAGAGGGATAAGCTATGTCAACCAGGACTTAGGAAATCCAGTCACTATATTTCACCATCCAGGAAGGATTTCTTCATACCAGGACCACCTGGGAGGAACAAAGGGTCTCGCCAGGACTTGCAATATCTTGTAAAAGTCCTTCCATATCTTGCTAGGGGAGACAGGACTAATATACATAGATAGATGGAAGCAGTCCTGGTCTCCAAAGTAAGCTCTCATAGCAGGCTTCTATCTTATCGAAGGCAGGAAACCCCCTCAGTGCCTGCTGCCCAGGGCTTGCTGGACAATCCCTTCAGATCTCCATCTGCTGAGAATTGTTTTTCTTCCCCAACACTGAGCATGCACTGACCAATGCCCAGCCTGTCCCTGACAAGTGACCCCCAGGCAGCTTTCTCCCCAGCTTTATATATGGAACATGACACCATATGTTGTGGAATATCCCTATGGCCAGGTGGGTCAGCTGTCCCAGTCATGTCCCCTCCCAGATTCTTGTGGCCCTCCAGCCTTCTTGCTGGCAGGACATGAGAAGCTGAAAAGTCCTTGACTTAGTATAAGCAGTATTTAGTGACAACTAAAAACATCAGTGTGTAATCAACATTATTCTCATACTAAATCCAAGATACAGCACTCTACCAGCTACCAGGAAAAAAATTAACTCTATCCCAGCCAAAACCAGAACTGCTGGGGCATTAAATGAAACAGAATGATTAAACGGAGCCTTATTAAAAATGCTTTTCATGGTATAAATATAAATTTACACACTACTTCTGCTGATAAGAATCATCATCTTGTGAATGGAGCCAAGTTTCTGATCAAAATGATATCATGAAAACTCAAGGGTGATGTCTTCTCTGGACACTAGTATGTGCAAAGCAATATGCCAAAAGATATCTGCAATAATGAACTGATTTTCCTCCATGTGAAAACTTTCTGCTCTGAGTTGGGGTTTCCAAGGTCTCCCAGATGTTGCTGGTGAGTGGAATGAGAATTATTGATCAAAACCCAGGGTGCAGTGGTGGCAAAAGACCAAAATGAAGGGACAGTCAGAGGTGAGTGATTTTGCACATCCTGCATGTTGCAATATTTCACTCACTGCCATGTCTGTACCCGAACATACTAAAAAGAGCAGGTCAGTGTGTCAAACTGTGTAACTGGTGAGTGTCAGCAGCGCCCAGCTTCTCTACCCCCTCTGCATGTGGCTGGACCACAGCTTGGCTAAAGCAAAAAGCCTGAGGACCATGACTTTATACCCTCATTTGGCCTAAGACACCTAAATTAGAGATACCCTGATGAGGGCAGAATTTCCTCTCAGGAAAATTCACTGTGCATGGTGAAAGCACAAAGGATGTGCCTTACAGGATCCCAGAAAGCTCTGGTTTGAGCTTCCAGTCATCCTGAGAAGCAGTTGCTGTGCTTATGCTTCCTGCTGCACCAGGTCCTAACAAAGATCCTCCCAACCCATGACTAATTCTGTGGTGAAGTAACACAGTACAGGTAAAACTTTAAAACCCCATTTGCAGAATGTCCATCAGCCTGAGTGACAATGTACCAACTTTCTCCCAAACCTTGCCTAATGGCTTATAACAAGTGGGTCTATTTCTGCTCTTATGTGCTTCTTGTTGACTGATTTTTATCAATTGCTGGGTCAAAGGAATAAAATTTTTATAGCACCAGGAGCTGATTGCCTTTAAGGTTTTACCAAATTCCAGAATCTAAATGTATATAAAATGTCCTGTTGTGAAAGTGGGTATTACCTCATTATTCTGTCAATATTAAACTGATCCCTTGCCTGTTGAGAAATCTTGGTTTTTTTCAGTGTGTCTGGGGCTATTCTTTATTATGGGTAGAGTTTGAAAAAACCTCAAGGGCTTATAGCACAGACTCGAACAGACCTTATCAGTGAGAAGGTAACAGATGTGACCGAAGGAGGCAACAGCACACTGGATGTTGCAGAGGAGTGCCTTGAAAAAGAGCATTGCAAGGCGCAGTGGTAGAGCCAGAAAAAGGATCCAGATCTTCAGGTCCTCATATAAATTAAAGATGCATATAAATTAATCTTGTCTGGTAGTAACAGAAGTGATACCTGCCTTCCCTTCACCATTGTGTAAATGAAGGGAAATGTAGAAATGCAGACTGAAAACATTGTTAAGGGCATATATATCCAGTTGGTGGAAATTCATGAGAGTATGTGAAACAGTGGGACTGAATGAATCTCTGCTTTCATGTTTGAAGGAATAGTTAGAACCCTCCAACCTTGTGTCTGAATCCTGCTCCTGTCTTGAGATACATGCCCCAGGTATGATTTCCAAACAACTAGGGATAAATTGGGAAACAAGCCAAAGGCTATTAAACTGCAGTGAAAAAAAGCCCTTTGCTCACTGTAAAGAGCAGATGTCTTTATCATTGAATGCTATGTCCAGAAAAATAATATATCATCCCTTACACAGTCATGATTCAACCCATAGTCCCATAAAAAAAGAATTTGCATTAAACTTAGAGAACAAACGAGCTTGTCTTGACCAACCAGAGGTGTAGCCAGACACAGGCTGGGGGGAAAGCTGGGGGTTGGCTGTGCTCTTGGCAATGCACTTTCAGTAGTGCTGTAGTACTGTAAGATGCATGTGGGATCAGAGACAAGAAGAAAAAATAGGCTTAATGCAGATGTGAACCAGCCCTTCATCTTCCAAGTGTTTGTAATGTATATGTTCATCAGCAGGTGTCACTACGCTGTCGGCTGCAAAAGGGTCACCATTGCTGTGAAATCATTTCATTTTGAACCTCTACCTGAGGTTATTTTGCTGTGCACTCCAGGGGTGTTTACTGAATAGGGAATATTTCTGGATGGATCTTCCTTTCTTTTTCTTTTAACTGGCTTATCAAAGAAGTTACCTTTCTACTTGCTACTGAAATATTGCCCTGCTTGGCATTTAATGATATACTTGAGTCTTCTCGCAAGCATTAGTTTGCTCCAGACAAAACATTGGTAGATGGTATGAGATTCAAAGCCCCAAAGCCTGCGATAATTAATTCTCCTTGTTGTCTGATGTTGGCATGCTGTGTACTAGCTATTACAGTATTAACAGTGTGAGCACAGTGGTAAGCAAAGCAGCGAGTGAAAAGATGCATCTGATGTCTCACTGTGAGCTCTTTATTAACAGAGAGCCCCAAAATATTCCCTGTTGTTATGGCGAAAGTGTTTGGGAGGAGAATGAGTTACAGAGGATCATGTAGAGACATCCAGAAGATGCTCTGAAGATTGATTTCTATCACGAGATTAAATGGTCTTGGAGAATAATGTGTGATTAACACTGAGTTACCTCTTCCCAAATGGGAGCCAGCTGAAGATGGCTTGCGGATAGTGGACATATTTAAATTTTTTTAATAGCCAAGCCAATTCACAGATGGAGCATTAGCAATAGCATAAAATACTTTTCTGTACGAGACTGTGCTTAGTTTTGTTAAAAGGGCTGTGTTTTCAACGGCCAGCAAGTCATAGTGAAAGACCTCAAGGGCATAAACTCTCCCCAAGTGAGCAGGTGGAGACCTGAAAGCAGAGGGATTGAGATCCAAGTTAAGAACAAAGGGAGAGGCTCTTGGATAAGTAGGCTCTTTTGTTTGAGTTTCTCATTTGGTAAACTGAAAGAAAAATTGCCTTATACATGGTTTTGACTATTTCTATTCAACATTATATTCAGTAAATACAGAAATTACACTAGAAAATACTACTGCATTATTAGCACAGGTTTAATATCTAATAGGGGAAAAAAGATGTAAAATTTTCCTATCTGCTGTTTTCTGGAAAGAAACTTGTTTTAATCACCTATATTTCAGTTAAATAAAGCACAACTTGCAGACTGCCATCTATTGTCATTAGCATTATTTGCCAGTTCTCTCCATTCATTCAAATTCCATTTTTAGGGACTGGCACTTTCAGAATTTCTTTCCATCCTGCTTCTTTGCTAGATATTGTCTCCTTTAGACCCAAACTGCCTACAACATTGATTTTTTTGTGGGTGATGAGTCTTGACACACAGGTTCCAATGTGTTTGTCGATTACAGCCACTGACAACATGCTGTTTCAAAAATCATAGCATCAACAAAAGGAACAGCAATAATGACATTTCATCATACTGCAGTAACATGTAGGAGTCTTACATGAATCTGCTTGAATCAGGTTATATGTATAGAAGGAAATATTTCTGAAAGTGTTGTATGGAAGTATCTTTAAAAGCTTCCACTAAACATTTCATTATAGGCTATCATCTTTCTGTGCTTTTGCTTGTACTATGCATATTAGGTTTGCAAGGTTTTAATTTAACACTGGGGAAAGTTTACTTTGTTGTGATATCGTTAAATTTAGAGTCTTGCTAAAGGATAATACAAGTCTTTTATTTGCAGGTGTTGTCAGTACACGTGGTCAGGCTTGCCTTGGTACTTAAGAACAGTTCCCAACAATTTATTTTAATAGTAGGTATTCTGAGCGATTTTAACAAAATATTCAGTCCTGAATTGTTTTCTTTTATACCTTTTTTCCTAGAAGCTGACTATTTTCACTTATAAAAACAAACCTGAATGCTGTGGAAACTGAATGCCCATCAGCATAAGAATGGAAAAACACAGACCAGTTTATTCTTTAGTTATTCTTATTTGTTATTCTTATTTCATTATTCTATTCATTATTCTTCCCATTGTGACTTGTGGTGCTGTTTCGCACTGATCACTGCTGAATAAGTTTTACCTCCCTGCTCTTTTATTGGCACTGGTCTCTTTACTAAGAGAGCAAATTCATTCATGGCCATTTTGAGTAATGCAGCTGGACTAAGACCAGCTTGAACTTCTAAATGCTGGAGGTTAAAAAAGGATGTTTGGGATGCTTCTACTCTTAGAACAGTAAGGTATGAAATGTCAATACCTTCTTACCAGCCCAGAAAACATTCCTGTCTTTATAGCTTACTCTTCTTCTATCTCTGAAGGTTGCTGACAGGGAGTTCGGTGTTTTTTCAATCTTTTCTTTGCATCTTTTTTTTGTAAAAGACAATATTTTGTTTAACTTTTGGACAAGATTTTACTCTTTCTTCTCTTATGTATCTATTTTCCACTTTTATAATACATTTGCATTTACAATATCTGCAGTGTCTTAGTAACACTACAGTAATGCCATTTGCTACAGGAAGAACTGCCTGCTGATCTCTTCAAAGATGCAGTGGTGCATATTATACTTGCTGGTAGAGTTTTTAAAAATCTTATGATATTTGCAACTTTTCAGTCTTTAAGGTTTTGTAAAGGGCTAACTGTCTGCTTGCCCGATATACTTGCAAGGATTCCTGCTAGCACTTTCATGGTCAAGTCTCTTCAGGAAAATCAGATGCTGAAGTGCTAGAAATTTCAAGAGCATCAAAGGCTCACCTGCTGCTTTTCAAATGCATTGGTTTCTACTACTGAGAACAAATATCCCAAACGAATACTCTACTTTCTCCCATTTCCTGTAGCCTCTTTCTCAAGGTTGAGAGCCTAAAAGCAATTTCGGAATTTGATTTTAATATAGTGTGTATGGCATTCAACTTCAAGATCTCAACACAGTCATGTCTGCATGTTGGGGTTTTTTTTAAAGTCTCACCAACAGTAGCCATTTTATGAATTTCAAACTTATTTTATCACACCTCCCATGGCTCCTGGGCTGAAATGGTTGCCTCACTCCTCTTGAGTGGAGTGTATATAGAAAGCCAGACTATCCAAAAGTTCCACACGTTGCTGCCTCTGAAGGAATGAAATTCATTGATGTCTCAAGGGGATCACAGGCTGTCCAGACTGGCTTTGCAGCTGGATAGACACAGGTGTGAAAATCCTTTCATATGGGAGTATCTGCAGAAGTGGATTCTTTATAATAAACTTTTTTAATTTTTATTTTAATATAAAACTATGCATATAAAAGTGTACCTGTGTGTATATCTGTCCATACTAGATATATACAACAGATACAAATATGTATGCAATCACAGACACCACACTGGAGTTACTGTCTGCTTAGTTGCTTGCAGCTGGAACCAAGTGATCTCAGCAATGAGAGCTGAAGGGGCTAGGGAAAATTTTTATTCGGCTCCATTTGCAAAGTTTAGAATATTTCTGGAGACAGTGGAAAAGCCAGGCTATCAGATTTGCATCACCCTTCATTGGGTAGTGGAGAGGACTGAGGAGAGTGCTGCCAAGTGAGGAGCTGGCAGCAGCATGTCTTAAAGCACAGGATAAAAATTTCGTAGGGCTGTGGGAGAGAAGTGAAGTGGTTCCCAGATGCAGTGAAAGTGACACATATGCATAGGGATGATGGTTTTGGCAGGTGTGTATGTAATGGATTGAAGGACAGTTAAGGTGCTTCTGACATGGCAGCCACAAATATATCACTTTTGAGAGTTGTGTTCCTTCTACTTTACTTAAATACATATATCATGGCTAAGCATGTCCCCAAGCATCTTTCTGCACTCCTTGGATAAGAGAGCACTTTCAGAAGGTAGTTCGTGTACTCTCCCTTGACTCACAGTTTTAAGGTGGGTTGCACTTGTGTTTACTAGACTTCATTTATCCCCCTTAGATATCAAAGGAGCTATGGCAGTGACCTGAGAGAGCCGGAGTTATGTGGACTGAACCCTGTCCTCAGAACATAAGCGAAAATGCATGGATCTCACAGTTTTGGCTAGAGTAACTGGGATATTAATCTATGGATATTAAACTGCATTTCATCAGATGTTATTTTTAGTCTGACACCTATTTTTCTCCTTCGTATTTTAATTTGCTGGAACTGCTGTGGAGCATGAATCAATTCAAAGCACATGAACAGCGAAGGAAAAGTGGAAGAAATATCTAGAATAATTCCTCCCATATAAAGTTGTTCAATGGATCGAGGAAGGACAAATAGTTCCTGTGAAAAGGACAAGGAAGCTTTTGGAGTATTATAGTGGTATTATATTATATTAAGCTTGGAAAGTGTGTGATTCACTTCTATTCTCATACAATTGGTTCATGACTCTGTTTTAGTGTGTTCTGCATAACCCAAGGCCAGGCAATGTGGAAGCCTCACCCAGTGTTCTGCTATGAACACCTGAAGAAGGTGAAGATGAGTGTGTTCACTTTGTGTTTTGAGCTCTTTCAGTAAGCGGCCTTCAACTGTTTGCCAAGGCTCTCAAAGCTGTCTTTAGGCAGTGATTCTTATTCCTCCATAGGTACTATGAAAGCAGAGTATTTCCATTTAAATCAATAGTCCCCCTATGGGGACAGAAATTTTGGTAGACTTGAGTGTATGTCACGTAATTTGTGTCTAATGCTTTGCTGTCTTGGGGCTTTCAAAGCTGACAATGAAAGCTGACAGGATGCTGCTGTTTTGGAATTCATCATCAAACAAATAAAGAAATCTTAGTCTACTCCTATAGTTAAAAGCAGTAAGGTTTTCTCTCTATAGGTCTATATTTTCACAGAATAACTCCCTATTTTATTCCTTTTCTTATCTCATTAATTCTCAACATATCCTAGAGCTCATGCATTAATTTTTCCTTCAGAAGCATTTTAAATGCCTCCCAAACCATTAATTGCAGTGATCTGAGCCTTGAATGATTATTTCAGACCCAGAAACTTCTCTAAATCCTTCCTATTAGGGAATAGGAGTTCCATTTCAATGGAGAAAATGAAGTTTCTAGGTGGTGCCAGGTGAAATTATTATCAAAAATCACCTTAATCCACTGTTTCTCCAATGGAAGTACTATCCACCTGCCTTGTTCTGGCTGGTCAGTTTTGCTTTATCCCTTGTAAAGAAAATGAGGCTTCATTCATATGGCAAATCACTGCTTACACCCAATACTTTGCTGGAATTAAAGATGTAGATCCAGAGCTTTGTATTTCATTTATAAATCCTGTTGCTTATGCTGAATGTGAGTTTCTTATATGACATGGGTTGTAGAGGATTTTGCATCACCTAACACAAAACCATCATCTCAGCCTCAATCTGGTGTACGTGAAACATTTGACCATCTTTTAAAAATTCCAGTAATCTCAGACCAATGGAACTGAGTATATCTGATAAAAATTGCTCCCAGAATTTCTTTGGGGATGGACTTTTCTTCACTGCTCCTATAAGGTAAAGCTTTGAGGGTAATTCTCTATGCTCGTGGAATATGCCTCTCCCAAACCTGTTGAATGTTCCAGAGTTATGCTGCATGCTTGTGAATTCTTTCCCCTGCAGATGTGCACAGACTGCCACGCAGCGCCCATGGCAGGTGAGAGGCACTCCTGTAGTAGGTGACATCCCACATTTGAAGTTGCCTGAGGACAGCTGCCTAACTTAGACTTTCTCAGGGGAGTGATACTAAATTTCTAGTGCCCTCAGGCTGTCTGGACTTGGCAGACCTTCAGGTTCACAGTTAATATTGGACACAGACTTCACCTTCATTGTTTCTTTTTACAGCTGCTATCTGTAACCTGCAATGAGCTATTATTTCCTCTCTCACTGGGTATATTTGAGGGAAATTGTCCTTTACCATGTTTTTGTATTTGTCTGTCCGCAACTACATGGAGTACTATTGCAGAGCAGAAGACATTAAATGAGTAGATGTCATGATTCTTAACACAGTCTACCGCAATATTTTTCTTGCAGGAATTAATTGAAAATGAGACAAATACTATTTTTGCACTCTCTTCCAAAAAATATTGATGCAGTGTAACTCAAGTTTATTACCAAGCATGGCCACATTGGAAAGCACAAAATATTTACTGTCACTTGGACCCTGGTTTTACAGTATTGGGCAAAATGGAGGAATCTGCAAATGATATTACCTGGCTCCTTCATACTTTCTCATTTATAATAGACAAGGTTATTGCCTCACAGATTTCTGCTGATTAAGATCTGCATGGTATTTCAAGGAAAATTTTTATGTAAAGATTAAAAGACCCATAAGGGAAAAATACAGAGGGGGACAGCAGTAAAAGATGAAAGGGGAAAAACCAGAAGGAAATAGTAGACAGAAATGAGGAGGCACAGAGATACCTAAGAAGTTTCATATTGGGCATAGCTTCACATCAAAAGGTTCCCACGTTTCCTGTAGGGATTTCACAAACACCAGCACATCCAAGAAGGAGCTTTTGCTGCCATTGGAGCAGTGAAGGGGATGTCTCTGAGACCCAGATGTGAGAGGCAAAGAGGAAGAGGAGTTGTTTCTTCTGCTGAGCAAAAGCTGTCACTGGATTCTTCCTTCAACCTTCCTTGGCAGGAATGGGTAAAATGTGGCCTTGTGAATTAGGAACAGCAAAAGAAAAAGGAGACTGATGGTTCAATAACAAATTCTTCTTGCACATTCATGACCATGTGCTTTTTCATCCTGCTTAGCCATAAGACCTTTGATCTAGGTAAAAAACACCTCTGCCTTCAGTGTCTTATCACTGTAACATGGCCATGTAATTTCCATTTTAAAGAATAATCTATCTTACTTTGTGTATTAGCTGCTAGATAATTAGTAACAAAATACAATATAATTATCAGCAAACGCAGAAAAATTCCTCTCTAAATCCGTCCACATTTAATTGCAGCAAAAAGTAAGGAGTACTTGATGAAAGTTAATGTTAAGGTACCTCTGCAGAAGGAGTCTGCAACTTCAGATGAACAATGTCTATTTGTGTGGATTGTAATGGAGCTTAAACAAACATTTTTGAAAATCCAAGCTGCCGGTCTCCTTCCCTCGAGTGAGTGATAATAAAAAGTAGCAAATAAGTGTCCACCAGTCTTGTGTTTCAGCAGTTCAACCTCGTTCTCAAAGCCATTTTAATTCTGTCTGACTGTACTGAGCACGTCAAGGAAAACTTGGCTTGAAACAAAGGCCCTGACCGCTAATAACAGAGTGTTACAGATCTTCTTGTCATTTCCCTGTGTGATCTTGCACAGAAAGGTGACACAACATAGCCTTTATCTCTGGTAACCTTAGGAAAACTTGAGCAGCCATCTACTGTTGTAAGTGTTATTATTGTATCAGCAAGAAAAGAGCAGAGCTGCTTAAGAGCAGCTTTATTAATTCGAGCTACAGTCCATAAATAATATCTCCTTATTGCTGGCAATAACATCACTTGTCAAGGAACATTACCATGCAGTTTGTCTTGCTATTTTTCTTCCAGAGTCAGTGGCTGGAAAACAAAATAACAAATGTTCCCTAATCTTTTTCCTTTTGAGCATTTCTGAATTTTGGCATGTGCAGAAGGTGCTCAAAATGCAACCTGAATCAGGGTCTTTTACTGTCCCGGACCTGTCAGGGAAAAACAACAACCCAGTTCTTTTCTTAGAAAGATATGATATCAGTGGGATGTAGCAGCCTTTATCAAAAGCAAGCAACTGAACTTGCCTCGTATCAGAGCACAATTTGAAAACTTCAATTGTAAGTCTTTGTACACGATCAATTTGGATGCAAAAATGTGCCATATTAGAGAGAGTGCTTTTATTCCCACATCTGATGGGAATTCACAGGCACAAATCAGCCTAACTGTTATGGAGCAGCTTCCTTTTCCGGAGCTCTCACAACATTGCACTCATTGACAATCATTCTTATTTGTCCTCTTGGTATACGGTGGGAGGTAGAGCAGTGAAAACATATATCCACAGGGAAATAAAAACAAACAGAATTTCTCTAAAGATTTCTCAGTAATCCTGAATCCAATTTAGCTTGCTTAGCTTGCTGCCTGTGGGGTATGTGATTTACAAATCTCTCAAGCAGGAGCCTATTTGTTTCTTTATTTGACTATTTTAGCTGCAATTGCACTCCCAAACTTGTCTGTACCTTGTAAATGGGGTCTATTTCTCAACTCAGGCACTCAAATTCTTTTCTGGTGCTTTGGTGCACTTTTATTACCTGCTTTGCACAGCTCTTTGAAGCCTTGCCTGCAGTGGCATCATATACACCCCTTCCTCACTTGGAGCTGAACGTGAGATGCTCCACTGCATCTGAAAACAAGTATTGCCTGTGAGACTTTACACAGTTTTCAGTTTCACTAAATTACCCTGTGATTTGATTTGGTAAACTCTCTGCAAATACAAGATGCGGCTTTAGGACTCAGCAGGGAGTTCTTTGCCTACTGTGTTTTCTGCTTAGCCATGATCTGATAGCAAATGTAATTCTGTTGCTCTTTATGGACATTTACACTATTATTTCAAAACATTATGGGCCACAAAGATGATCAGCTCCTCAAACTGGGTGGAGGGCTTTCAGAAAACCCTCTCTGAACTTCAGTCTTTCATACCCCAGTGGGTGTGGGCAGTGCTGATGTATGGAACACTACTCTGTATTCATCTGTACTCCTGAGGAGAGAGGCACTACCACGAGGTGACCTTGTTCTTCACAATAGACCATGACATTTCAGCATTTCTAGGTATTGATGCTGATTAAAGGCAGGATAGGTGCTCCCTGTAAAGAATATGAGAAGAGTGGGTTTGTCCTGCTGGTGGAACAGCCTCTCCTGGAGCTGTCTCAAGGGGTACCATAAAAATTCCTTAGAGAGCAAGGACAGAAGAAAGATGAGCTGGTATTACTGAACAGGGTAGGTCTTCACAGAGATGTTCTCAATGGAGATGGCAGACTCTGGCATGGCCCCGGATGGTAACTTGTGCAAAGGCTAGAAGAGATGTTCCCAGTGGTGGTTCTGCTCTGTGTGTCTGTGGGACAGGATTCAGCACTTGGCGTGGATCATAGAATAGTAGTTGGTGACATTTTGTAGTGGGCAAGCTGAGTCCATTTCTTAAAGACATTTTGAAACTCAGTTTAGGATTAAATAAGAGTTGGTGCTTAAGGGAGGTTGAAAAAGTTGCCAGACATGTCCTCTTTAGTAAAAAAATTGTTCTTTACTTCTGAAAGAAATTGCTGACACTGTCACCTGCTGTGGGTGTGCAGAGCTATTCCTGCCCAAACATTCTGCTGCCCTGAGATAGCACAACAGTGTTCCCAGCTCTCCTTATGTTATCACAAAGCTTGAATGGCATGCAGCATTTCTCCCAAAGTCCCAGTATACCCAGTTTTATGATTATGCATTCAAATCGTGGTCACACAATTAACTTCTTGACCTCCAAGATGTGACTGAGAGGAGTTATGTGCCATGCAATGGATTGCAGAGAACTGCTTAGTGACATGTGCTGTGAAGGCAAAGAAGAGAGAGAAAAAGAATCAAACATTTTTTACATTGGAAATTTTTAAAGGATTGCCTCTGATTTTGAGGGGTTTGGATCATGTCTTGGAGATGGAAATCTTCTCTGGAATTCTAGGTGGTTTTTTTCCTACTCGGCCACTGTTATCTCTCACTCTTGATTCAAGAAATTATCTGCCTGGAGCATACAGGGATGCAGGCAAGCTGCAAAGTTCAAAAGAAATCCTTTGGGCCACTCTTTTCTTTCAAGCATATTGCCATATTTGTCCTTCAGATCCTGATTTTCACACAGTGTTTCTTGAAAACTTGTTGCAAGTGTATGAACAGTCCAATTGTTATTTGAAGGTCATGGGGAAACAAATGAGAAGGTAATGTTTTAAAGTCAGGGGTTCACATGGGGAAGGATGCCTTAGCACCACATACCAGGGTCTATGAATGTTGCTGAACCTTCTCACAGGAGACTCACTCAGTTTTCTTCCACCTGGATGTGCCCTTTCCCTACACAAAGTTTCGCACTCCCACAGTTGTTATGCTGGCATCTGTTGCCACATCTGTTACCCCTGGATGGTGGGAAACAGTTTTCTTGTCTTCTACCACAGCCTCCTGATGTTCAGAGCTTTTTATCTGATATTAGCAAAAGGATTTTATTGACAGTTTTACCATAACCCCCATTTCCATTCATGTTCCCTTGAATACTGGTTTGTCAGATGATGGTGTTTCACTAAGACTGGATCATTTTCATTTGACCAAGCACAGATAATCCTTAAGCAGCCAAATATTAATGAGAGGAGAGGAGCCCTGAGCTACATCTGCAAGACACACGTCTGCTCCCTCTGCACAGTGGATTAAAAGCAGTGGCCTCCACTGCCTTGCCAGTGGCAGTGTTATTTTTCCTGCACAGTCAGATCACACAGAATTTCTCCCTATGAAAATTCTGGATTTTGACCAGATGAAAGAGTTGTAACTAGATGTTTTGTAGAAAGCAAGCCTGGCTTGCAGCTGAAATGTGGGGTTTTCACTCTTTTAACCTTTGTCTGTGGCAAAAAGAGGGTGGTCAACTCTAACACTTTTCAAGTTTTACCAAAGCATGTATTTCTCAAGAATGCTTATTCTGACATCAACCCAGGCTATGCATGGAGGGGGGGCACTATTAGCTTTTCCTGCATTTGCTTTACTCCACACTGGGATGTGAGTTTGGGGATTTGCATTGCTTTGAACTACCAGTGCTGCAACAAGGTGTGGAGAGGACAAGATGTGTGATATATGGAGTGGATGCTGCAGCCACAGGGACAACATGACAGAAGGTAGCATTTGCATCAACCCAGATATCTCTTTGAGGCTGGAATCATAGATACAAGCCTGAAAAAAACCTTACTGATGTAGTAGCCTGCTACATGCTCTTTAATTTTGCATCTGAGGTTTTCATATGCCTTATGTAGGCTACAACCAGGTAAAAATGAGATTTTTATTTTGTGTTGCCTGGTTGAACATGAATGATGAAATTGTCAAGTTAGATGTGGCCTGACAGGACAGATTTTCTGTTTTCTTAATGAGCTAATTATATTTTTTCTTCGCAGTCATTTGCATTATTGCGTGACTAGCGGTTCAACAGTCTCTCTAACATACGGCCAACACTACACTGTGAGCTGGCAAAATGGCCATAGTCTCACTGTCCATTTTAATTTGGGAAGCAGACAAATTACAGTTTGGCAAACTAAAGTTATATGCAAATGTTAATAAACACCTCTGCACACAATGAAGTTAAACAGAAGCCAGAAAACATCTTGCAGGTCCTCCTAAGTTTTTCAGAGCAAATTTTATTCTTACAGATTTGTCCAGACTGGTCATTGTCCAGACTGGCCATTTGTGTAAACAATAGCCAGTGTTCACGTAATTTCTGCAGAGAACTTTTGGTAGTCAAGGCTGCCTTCTGGAGACACATGCATATCCAGAAGAGTGCAGTACATGCCCAGGGAGGGTGCAAAGCAGCACTGCTTCCCCACAGGCACCCTGGCTGAGGCCACCTTTATTCAGGGAAGCAGAGAAGAGGCTCTGCTTTGATGTATACAAACTTGGAAGTACCACTTGCCCTTTGGGATGTTTGACACTGACCTATATTGCTTATAGATAAAGAGGTAGTCTTGCTGCCCTCAAATCCCAGGGATCTGCAGCAGAAAATCCTGCACAAATCTTCTCTGATCGAAAATTTCAAAACACCATCTTCTGAGGAGTGCATAGGCTCACGGTTGCAGCTTTTCTTCCATTAGCCTGAACAATGTTAACATTCCTTTGGTTGGGCTAGTAAGCCATTATGAGACAGTCTGGGATATCCTTAGGGATTCACCAGGACGATTCAATGAAGGTGTCATTAAATGTGCTCCAGACAGCCCTCAGGCAGTCTGGTCTCTACTGAATTAAGGTAAATTAGAGCCAACCAAAGCCACTCATGTTAACAGTGCTAAAACAAAGGGAAAAAAAGGACAAAACAATGTCAGAGAGGGCTCTCAGTCTTTACATGTGTGTGGGTTGGACCCAACTCTTTCTCTTTGTTTATTTAAAAATAACAGATTATACACATAGTTATTCACAAAAAGAGTCAGGTAATTTTAAAGTAGATTCTCCCATTAAATGGACAGATGGTCCTTCTATTGCAGCAATAATTTTAACAGGATGAACACACACACAAATTTCGCTCATTCCCTATGTAATTTCTGAGATCACGGTGAGTTGGTGTTAAAGGTTGTAGCTGGTAATGTGTAGCCCTTCAGACACTGCAATAAATTGCCAAGGAGCCTGCAAATTTTTCTTGGCAGAGCAGTTTCAATTATTAGAGAATTCAGCAACAGAAAGTATCAGGGAATGGCAGGCTTTATTTTTTCATGGAGAGTATTTATGCTTTTTATAGTAGCTAATCAATCAGGTTCATTTCATTGTTCAGGCAGGAAAACAGGCATCAGGCTATTTCAGGAGTGCAAGTGGCAATCCCATAGAACAGGATCTTGTAGACTACATTTTTGCAGATAAGCTTTTAATTATCTCAACGCTCTTGCTGGACAAGTGCAAACCACTTTAGCCTAATCCAAGTCTCGTGAAAACAAGTTCCCCTTGATTTCAGTGAGCTTTAGATGAAGGTTTATGAGTCACTACTCATTCATTAAAAGGACCAGTTGCCAAAATGAATGCCAGTGTGGTGAATGGTCACGTTATGCTGGAGCACTCCATTTCTCCTAAATACTTCTGCAACTGTTTTAAATTGTAATGATACCACTTTTTCACTGAGAGTTGCTGGAAGGAAAGACCAGGCTGAAGAGATACATGTACCAAAACTATATACACAGAGCTGGGCACATGGCCATGTTCCTTGTGAAATTTGGGCTAAGAAAACCATCCTGACATCATCTGTCCCTAATACCAAGTCAGGATGCAAATACCACCTATTTAATCTGTTTCTCCTACAAACATTTTTTAAAAAATCTTCTTTAATCCAGGAGATTCAATAACATTAATCTTTACAGCATCAGTGTATCACATAAGAAGGAAAGTAGGACTTTGTAGCATTGATAATCAAAATGTCAGTCTCTGCCTAGCTCCACAGGGTGTTGTTTTACTCCTCACTGCCCCTACTGGACTGTTCTCTGCCTGGTCCTTTGTTGTTGTGTTTTGTCTCATAAGTTGAACACTAGGAAGCTGATAACTTTTAGCAAAAAGTACCTGTTTCCAGAAAGAACAAGCTTGTAGAGCATCTTTATTGTATGAGCTTCTTGACCTCCTTAAATTTCATTCTAAGGTACTACAGGTGGTGCAATACCATTAGTAATCCTCATGTACAGATGAACGGTATTTTTCACAGAATTACAAAATATGTCAAGTTGAAAGGCACCCACAAGGATCATCAAGTACAACTTCTGGCCCTGAACAGGACCATTCTCAAGAGCCACACTATGTGCCCAAGAGTATTGTCCAAATGCTTCTTGAACTCTGTCAGGCTTGGTGCTGTGACCACTTCTCTGAGGAGCCTGTTCCAGTGCCCAACCACCCTCTGAGTGAAGAACCTCTTTCTGATATACAACCTAAATATTTTTTTCGCCTACCAGAAGCACAAGGAGCAGAAGCAGATAGTGGAGGGGGGAAAAAAAATAATATTCAATAGAGTATCCTTGAAAGGAAACACTACAGACAGATGAACAGCTTCCTAAAATCCAAAGGAAGTCCAGTAATTCACCACTCATGCTGAATACCGTAGCTTTCATCCCAGATCCTATGCTACTAACATCTGTAAATTAACATTTGAGCATTAAAAGTAGATGAGTGTTTAATTAAGCACTGACTACTTGGTGCTCCTGCTCTGACCAACAAGACTTCACTGTCTGGGGTTACAGACCAGTGTAGTGCAGAGGTGGATGGAGGCAGGAGTGCTGTGGCAGTGCTGGCTGACATCTCACCATTGGAAGTTTCCGTGGGAGGGGGTCTCAGTGCAGCACCCTCACACCACCTCCATGGTACTCTCATTCACCTCCAGTTCCTGTAAAAGCAGCACAATAATCCCTGAGGGGTTTAACCCACTATTTCAGGAATATTGCTAGACACTTAAGGGGTTATTACTTCTTTTCCAGGAGTTGATATTTCATTCTCTGTCTGAAATGGTTTGAGAATCTTTCTACATTTACTACTGAAGACTCATCACAGCCCTTGGAAACATCGTGAAAGCAGTTTATGATCCTATGAAGGGCAAAAAAGTGACTGGGCAAACCATGCCTGATCAACTTGACTGGTTTATATGTGAGATGACCATTTCAGTGGAGAAAGGGATGCTGTTTACTTTGACTTTTGTACTATCCATCACAATATCCGTGCAATCAAATTGGTGAGATATGAACTAAATCAGGAGGTGATGAGAGGAAAACTGGCTGGGCAGGAAGGCTCAAAGTGTATGACCAGTGCTGCAAAGTCTTACCAGTGAGAGAGACCATTGCTGGGGCCAATGCTTTAGCCTCTTTACTAGTTCTGTGGATGGCTGGGCAGAGTGAACTCTCACAGTTTTTTGGACTATATCAAACTGAGAGAAGCGGTCAATTTGCTTAAGGTCAGCCTGCTGTGCAGAGGGACCTGGGCAAGCTAGGGAAATGGGCAGACTGTAATCCCATGGCATCCAACATTGGGAAATGCAGAGTTTTGCACCTGGGGAGGAACAACCCCATCCACCAGTGCAGTCTTGGGGCTGACTGGCTGAGGAGAAGCTCTACAAAAGGGGAACTGGGAGTCCTGGTGGACATCAAGCAGGACTTGAGCCAGCACTGTGCTTGGCTGGGCAAGTGTTGCCAGTAGGTCAAGGAAAGTGTGTCTTCCCCTTTGCTCAGCACTGGAGAGGCACATCCACAGTACTGGGTTCCACTTCAGACTTCTCAGTACAAGAAAGATCATATACAGAACATGGTGCCAAACTTTATGTAGCAGTGCAGTGGACAGAGCTACGGCAAGGCACAATGGACACAAGCTGGAACTGGAGAAATTATCATCTGATATGAGAGGAGAAGCATTGATTGTGAGAGTGGTCAAACAATGGAGTAAACTGCTGTAGTGGAGAGATTTTGAAGCCCTGCTGAAAACCTGCTCTCACTGGCCCACTTTTAAGTAGGGGGTCACAGCAGGAGTTCTCTGGAGGCCCCTTTGTGCCTCTCTGGGTCTGTAACAACAAACTGCTGAATAAAACTTGTACTACACTGCTGCCTGTTTCCTTGTCTTCACATCTTGAAAAGTCTTGGCAGCAGAAGAGGCCATGGCAGCTGTCATCATGAGAAGAAACAGCTCCCTCCAAGGGCTCAGCCTGCCAAACGACACTGGCACAAACTTCTGACGGTAGCTGAGAGGGAAGTAGGGAGTTAGATAAGAAAAATCACAAGCAAACGCTCGGGCTCAGAAGTCATCATAATGGAAACAGATAGAAAACCCACAAACCTTTTCCAAGAAGTTTTTTCCTAAGTAGATTCTAAATTTCAGATTAATCCATATTTTGCATCGTGTCTTCATATGCTGCCATGCAGAAAAAGTGGCAGCAAAGAGACGTCACTGCTCTATGTTCCTGTGTTACTTACAGGGGCTGAACTGTGGGCAAAGTAATGTGCAGGTGTGGAAGAATTTCTGTTTATGGTTACAGATCTGTTATAACACAGATGCTTAAAAATGTCCCACTTGGCTAAAGACATTTAATCCTCACAACTGAAAGGAAACACTTCACTATTATATCTTTTACTGATTTTCCCCAAGGAAGGATATAAATTGCTTGAAGATATAAATAGCTTGTCCCAGGGGGACAGAGAAGTCCTAGTACTGACCTGGTGTCCTTGCTTTCCTCCCTCTGTCTGTGCTGCTCTTAGTCAACACCACAGTGATAGGGAAAATTACCTGAGAAGCAACAGCCTTAAAAATTAAAAACATTCAAAAATTAGTTCTACAAGAGGAGTTCCTTTCAAAACGTTGGTTGAAAGTGAGTTACAGTGTGATGAATTATAGTAAAAAAAATGAAGTCATCTCAGGGAAGATGCTCTGCCTCAGTAAAAGTGCCTTACTTAGTTTTTTCTCAAAATGAATCAGCACTGGTTGTAAAAGAATCTGAGTAGTGAAAGGGACCATTGCAAAATGACATATTGGAGTCAGGAACTGAAATCACATACATGCATAGAAAGCTGGGGTGAGACAGCAGGTCAGGTTATATTCATTTCAGTGCCTGCAAGGAGCATATAGATGTTTCACCTCTAATTATGCACCATGTTTCTGGGTGAGATGTCTCCTACCTTCAACTGCACTTGTTAAAAGAGTTTCAGCACATGCTACACTCTAAGTGTGTGAATAATACCGTGCTCACTTAGCAAAGGCCCTAATGACTTAATCTCCTTAAGACTCCTATTAATTCTTAGGACACATTTCCTACTGCAGGAAGTACCATGACAAGCAAGATTACAACACAGTGGACAAAACTGCCTGGCACAGACTATAGGAGATGGAAAGACTTCTAAAGAAAGCCTCTGTCATGCTACATCAATTGTCTGAGCCTGCAATATCAAGGCTCAGTTTTACTTTCATGTCATTGCCACACAGCTTATAGGTAGGTGCCCATATAGAAAAGATGTGGCAATAAATGACATTACAGGAAACCCCATGCAAAATTCTTTCATCTAATTGGAAACATGAAAGGAAAATGATGGGAATATCACTTCAGCCAGAAAGATGATCAGCACAGGAACATGATCAGGAGATTTGTCTTGATCATGGGGTTGAAAAGAAGAAGCTGTCAGGCTCTTGAAATGCCTGGTACTCCTCTCTGTTCAAAATAAACAGCTGACTCTAATGACTCTGCTGACTGCTGACTCTATCCTTTCAGAGATGGTCTATTTTAAGACAATGGAGTTACACCAGAGGGAGCAATCACAGGAATGACAGCACGCAATGAAGCAAGACAAACCAGGATGGATTTTGAATCATATGCAAAGGGATTCTTTTAATGCTCTTGCTTTAGCACTGGACCTTAAAACCTGCGAAACCTGGGGATGGAAAAGAAAGAGTTGGCAGCCAGAGGCTCAGCAGTTGTATTTGTGATGCTGAGAGGGAAATGCCCTGTGGCACGGATGGGAGCAGATTTAACCTTCCTGTGCAGCAATGAGTGCTTGATTTTTCTGTCTGAGATTGAATACCTGCTTAAGTCCTTTACGGAACTGGATTCTTAAATGTAAAGCAATAACCTGCCTCTAGGGAGCCCATGGTAAAATGCTGGGTGTTTCAGTGACAGGGAGTTGTACCCTCTTGTCTCCTGCTCATTGGTGAACTGCCTCTAGCTCACTGCAAGGTACTACAAATCACTGCAAGCTTGTCCCAGTCTAAGTCCAAAGTGCCTGTGTGGCTAATCTGGAGCGTGAAGGAGCCCTGAAATCCCTTCCTTGAGTGCATTTCTAGTGGTGATGGGTTCTTTCACACCCTCATGGAGCACTTCTTGGATGGTTAGTAAGCATTTCCCAGTTTTGCCTGTATTCCCTTAGTCATCCTTCATTGCTTGGGCCATGTGCCACAATTCAGTACAACTGCTTTCTGCCGTTGTAGTGTTCATTAAAATCTATTCCTGTTCCTGACTACACCAGCACAACTGTTCATGAGATGGTGTAAGAAATATATTAAGCCTCCACATAGTTACTAGAACAACATTTCTTTGTGCATAGGATTCGCTGTTACAATTTGATCAGGTTAAAAGACAAATGATAGTTAGACGTGTATAACATTGTAGGAATCCATAGACAGGGTTGCTGTGAGTGTTGCTTTGCTACTTTTTTTATGGTTCCTTCCTAAACTATATATTCTTCTTAAAACACTGGACCCCAGGAGCAAGGTGCAAATAATTTCATTTCTAAAATGCATGAAGGACTGAGAATTGCAGGTTTGTTGGCGCTCATGGTGATAGATAATGCATAATATATACAAATATATAGCAAGATCTGGTCTTTGAGAAAAGGCTTTTCAGTGGTCCCACAACTACTAAAGCTCCGCAGAGCTATTTCAGCCAGTCAAACCTCCATCAGCTCATCAGGGCCATGATTACAAGTAGGCTTATCCCACCCTTTCAGAGTCCTTCCCTCTGTTGAACACACATTCCACTCAATTATAGCAAGCTGTTAGAAACTAGCACCTTGGGCTGAAGTTAAGGTACAATGGCTATGTGTTCTAGGGAAATAATAAATATGTTATTTATAGTATGCATAATAATAGACCATAATATGCATACATATATACATATAGTAGTACACTGGATAAATACATGTCTTGTTTAAACAAACACTAACTGAAATTATATCTTGCTTCAGTAAATAGAAAATAAATGCTGAAAGTGTTTGCATGAAAAGGAGAACTGCAGACAATATATAAAATCTCTTATCTTCTTTTCAAGAAAGTTACAAGGTGTAAAAGCAACGCATTGCAAATAAAGGTCCAAGACCATGGAAATATTCCCTTGATTTAAAAACAGACAAGGGCCCTTTGAAAAAGGCATTTTTCTTCTGTATCAATGCTTAGAGAATCATAGAATTGTTTTGATTGGAAAAGACCTTTAAGATTATTGAATCCAACCATTAACACTGCACTGCCAACTCCACCACTAAACCATGTCCTACATACCACATCTACATGTCTTTTAAATACTTCCAGGGATGGTGACTCCATCACTTCCCTGGGCAGCCTGTTCCGATATTCAACAGCCCTTTCAGTGAAGACACTTTTCCCAAAATCCAATCTAAATCTCTGCTGTAGACTTAGTTAAAGCTTAAAGCTTAAGTTTCTAAGCTTTGCTTGGTCTTTTTTAATGAGATGGTATAAAGTCTGACACTTCCTCTGTAAAAGACAGAGAAAATTGGGATTTTAGCTTTAAAAATGCTGTCAGATGAACATCAGTAAGAAGTGTGCAGGATTTAACAAGCGAGTAGGCAAGCCTCCAGTTTGGCCTGAGTGGAGCTGTGGCAGTTCTCATTCACTGAGGGCCTTAAACCCTTCAGGCTTCTGGGATGATGTCTTCTGGCAATGATACCCATGGCCTCAGCTGTTTGCTCTGCCATCTTGATTGCCTAATTTTCTATTCTGGACATTTTGCTTGATGGTATACTCCATAGATTTCATGCTATTGTCCTATTTTTGAAGTTGCCCAATTGCCTTGATTATTCTGCCTGACCATCATTCTTCTGCTGCCTTGCACACCAGCTGCCCCTCGCAGCTCAGAAATGCAGAACATCACAGACAGCCAAGGTAATGGGAACCTCTGCCCCAAACATGGATCATTTGGAAAGCCAAAGGAGGGTGTGTGAATCTGTTTCAGGACTAGATGTGACTATAACAGTGTGACAGGGGGATATAGAGGCCCTGTCAGGCAGTGAGACAGCACTGGACTGACCTGATCAGTTCTGCCTTTGCCTTCTCCTTCCCTTTCCACCAATCCACACTCTGCAATACAGCAGTTTTATTGGTATCTCTAATAAAAAATCGGGTAATGGGTGCTGCCAGGTATGCAGGAACAGGGGGGCCTCTATTTTTGTTTGTCATAGTTAGACAGTATTGTGGCAAATAAATGCATCCTCAGGTCCTCCTCGCAAAAGTGACACCCCAAGTCCAAAATGTTAACTGACTCCTCAGACAGACTTTGAGCATCATCTGGTTATGAAAGATGATTACAAGGGTGACATCTTCCTTTACGTCATGTGTACAAAGAGATCTACCTTTATCTTATGTGTTTGTATTTTTCTCTGCTTAGTCTGGCTTTGCAGTCCCTTCTGAAATGTCTTTTTACTTGAAGAAGTCTATGAAGAAAGTCTGTGTGATGAGATCAAAATCAGTCTTCAGAGGCCTTCAATCCAACACAGTATTTTTCATTAAACAAGAAACATAGACAACAATGGTATTTCATTTACATACAGAGCCTGAATTCAACAGTAATCTTTACATGGGGAAACCTTTTCTGGCTTTGGTCTTTAGCAGCTCTAGTATCTGCAGTTGCTATTTGTGTCACAGCTGAGTTTTCAGAAATATTTTCATTTGAAAACACTGTTAGGATGAAAGCAGGACCAAACCAGTTATCTGAGCCATTTTCCTTGCTACGGTTGGGCTGGCATGACTGAAATGTTGTGGTCCTGGGCCAAGTCACTGCTGGCTGTGGACAGATGCAGGGGGAGATGGATCTAAGCGGCAGGTGCAGTCCAGAGCCACTAGGACAACAGACTGCATAATTTGGACTCACTGTAAGTGGTCTTCAGAGAGCATAGTCTTGTATTTCTATTTGGGATTTCCCAAAAGTTCTTCTTAGTTGTCACATTTAGGAACATAATCCCAATTAAGAGTAGGAGCAATCCATTACTGGAAAATTTGTCTTAAGCCAATATCCAGGCAATTTCAGTGGCCTTGACCTTTTCTAAAATGCATGGCAAAACTTCCATTTCATTTCCCTCCCACTAGCGCTTTCTGGCTTGTTTTGTTTTGTTGCTTTTGTAGGTTGGGAACTATGTGGGACAACAATACACTGTGTTTCTTCCCTGCCTGTCAAGGTGCACAAATCGCTGTGAGTCAAACAGTGTCTTCATTTGCATTCACACTTTGCTGTGGTCTCAGCAGCTTTGCTGGGAGGAAAATAGAAGCAGGATTTGCTCCAGAGACTACAGGTCTGTGTGAATGTTTGAGTATCTTATAAGTCTGTGACTTTTGTCCAGTAATAGGTGCCTCGGGCACCCAAGGTTAGAAGAGAAGTGAAAGGCATACTGTCTCAGTTTAAAAGAAACTAAGATGTCCAACAAGGAAAGCGAGGAACCCTTCTGGATTAGGAAGGGGCCCTCTTCCCAAAAACCACCACAGCCTTTGAAATTAGGAGACTTTAATCAGAGGATGTATAGAAAAAGGATAACAGTTCTTTACTACAAATATATATCTAAAACCCCAAACAGAAGAGAACAAACAGCAACACTGCAACCAAAGCTTTCAAAGCAATCAAGTCCCCAACAAGCCATCCCATCCTGGCCTCCAACTCCCAAACCACAGTGATGGAAAGGAACAGAAAAAAATTCCATGAAACATTTTGAAACTATAACATACATAATGTATATGTATAAGTATACATAATATTTATCCTGTAATATAGACAAGGTGCCACTGATGTAAGTGGGCACTGTGTGTTTGGCCTTTAAACCCCTCCATGGCTTTATATCTGTGTGACCTACACCCACTTCCCCAAAGGAGATTGGTTCAAGAGTCACCGCTTTTAGGGGAAGTTAATGGCAAGTATGGTTTTCCAAAGTCCTTAATGAAGAAAGGTAGATGGGATCCACCAAACTAGAACAGGGTTGAGATGGTAATAGAGGAACTTTCATAAAGAGAATATCTGCACAATGTGAACTCAGTGGGAGCTTCTCCAGAGAGATGAACTTGCTGTAAGTGCTCACGGAGGGGCTGGGCTGTGCCTTGCAGGAACCGGCACGTCTCCTCTTCTACTTGCCGCTTTCTGCACTTGACAGACAGGCAGTTGAGGAAAACAACTCTCATCCCAGTGCAGGGTCATTTGTTCCCTCCGGATCAGTGAGATTCAAATTCCTTAGACACAAATCCCTTTTTGCTGTAAATGACAGGGAGCCCTGGTTACAGGGGTAGTTCAAAGGAGGAATATATCACATTTCATATGGGGAAACACAGATAACTTCCAATGCTGTGGGGTGCCTTCTCTGCGCTTGGTAATTCCCTAGCTCAGTTCTAGCTCAGAATTTACTTCCTTGCTTTATTCATAAAATGTGAGTTATTTCAGGCCCATCCATGCAGCATAACTTTGGAAAACTTGCCTATTCTTTTCCCAGTTTTCACAGGTTGTTTAGTAAATATACTGGGTGTCCCTACAAAATTTGTTTTTCTTATACATTGATATGTAGGAATTTCCTTTATCGGTTTTATCTTTTTCTTCCTAATCTTATTTTACTGCAGGCTGAGATCATTTTGAACATACAGATTTGCAGTGACAGTTCTGAAGGTGCAATAGGACTGCAGCAGCAAGCAGAAACTAAGGTTGCCTAGAGCTGGCTATTTTTCAGCAGCCCCCACTGAAATGACACAGGGTCCAGACCATTCCGCCAGCATTGCTGCCAGCACTTCTGGCTTTATGCAGAGCATGACAGACTTCCCACTGACAACAGCAGTGAGTGCAGCATAAAGCATGGGGGATAATTTCTATGCATGTCTCCTTGCCTTTGTTTATGTTTACACCTGTTTGGTGTAGTATTCTGGACTGAAATTCCACAGCATCCTCTCTGCCTGTTATTGATGCCTTCTGAGTAGCCACCTGTTTGGGCAGACCGTCTCTATCTTCACTGGCAAGTGGGGTGCGTGGAGGAAGAGAATTAATGCAGGATGTGGGTGTCCCAGTGACAAGATGATGTGTGTCCAGGTCCCTGACTGTTCACATGGTAAGGAGAGAGGAACGTGGCTGCCTTTCAGTGCATCCTGGCCATTTACAGTCCATGCATCAGACTCTGAAAGGTCATAGCCTGGAGTAGCACTCATTCTGTTGTGCTGTGATGGGGAGGCATTGAGAAGCAGAGGAAATATAGGGGCTACTCAATCTTGAAAGACAGCATCAACTATAGTCAAGTGGTTTCAGAAGCCAGTCAGGTGGGAGGCACTTGCGAGGACTGGAAAAAGGTATGTAGGGTATGCCTGTGTCTGAGCAATGGCATGCTGGAGGGCCAGAGGGGCTTCAGGAATATGCAGATTTCCAGCCTTGTGGGAAGAAGATCCCTCTGCATTGAACACGGGATGTTGCTAATAACTGGACTACAGATGCACACATGCCACGAATACAACAACATGAACAAAATAAAGCATGGATGGAGAATAAGTGATATGGGTTTACAGCAAATAGGAAAGTGGGTGATATATGTTACAGTATACACATGAAGGAGGACAAGCCTTACAATCATTGGGCTCAAGCTTTAATATACTGTGGTCCTGCTGAGTCAGTAACCCTTTGGCACCTACCACACAGATGAAAGATGGCTGCTCCTGACCTCTTTCACCAGTTCATTCTTAGTCTGAACCCTAATTTCACCTTCCAGAGTATAATCAGCTTCAGCTGTCCGAGAGTTATAATATTACGGTAACTGAATCCACAAATAAGTCTCGTTTTTGATGGGACTTGAAACAGTGTGGCATACTCTGACCAGGGCACCCTGAAGTTGATGAGGAGAAAAATACTGCCCTTTGAATCACCTTTCTGGTGTGGACAAGTAAGGATTGATCACCTTTCAGCAAGGAGGTTGCAAGAACCTTGCAACATGCACAGAACAAATGGATGAACTTTTTTGTTCCCAACACCAGCATTCCTTTGAAAGTGCTTCTGCACATTGACATCATGGCAAAGCTGAAGGTGAAGCAAATGGTAAATCAAATTCATGACTTCTCTCACACAGCCATGAGAAAAGGCATGGTTATACTGAAGAAAAAAATAGCATCAGCCCCTTCAGATGTGAAAGGCTGATTTATGCCCCCTCTCACACTTAGTGTGGCCTCAGCAGCAGCGCTGGGTTTGCATGAGCAGTATTTGGCCACTCTCCAGTAGTTCATTAGTTATGGAGAGAATTAATAGTTATTCTTTGACAGTTTATCAAGAAAATTATGGTAAGAAACACATGAACAGGAGTCAGAGTTCATTTAAAAAAAAAAAAAAAGATCGTGTTACTGCCTTCTATAACAAGTTAGTGGAAAAATTGTCTCTGTCTATGGAGACTTTGAATTTACCAGATGTTTGATATTTGAGACTTCTGCAGCTGGCTTTTGAAGAGGTGAACTAGACATAATAAGCTTCAGAGTTAATAATTTCTGTTACATATTTGAAACACAACCTGCGATCTGCAGAATAATTAATGATGTTATGACTCTTGCACAGTAGTTTTAAAGAGTCTTCAGCAACCTCTATCATTTGAATTGCTTAGGAAAGTTAATTTTATCTGCCCCTGTAAAATAAATGATTTGGCTGTGCTTTTCATCATCCATTTATAAACTCTCTCTGTTTTAGAATATCTTTGCAAGAAATCTGCCAGGGTAAAACTTCGAGAAATTCGAATTTGAAACTTTTCAACGGATCTAAGATGAACTCATTTTACTATCCATTGCAGGTAAACAACCCTCCTATCAATATCTCTTACCTGAAGTGTGAAATTCACGGCAATATAACTTAGGATGTATCCAACAACAATGTAGTATTTCCATCAGGCTGTTCTATCCATAGTAAATAGGTAACTATGGAGATTGATGAATACTTAGTTGTAATCAAGGAAGAAAGAATGGGGAAATCAAATTTTCCTTTTCTCATTTGCATGCTTGAGATATGCTCATATGTCCTGATTTTTAACAGCTGTCTGCATCAGTTTAAGTGTTCACCCAAGTCAGGTCTAAAATCTGCAAATCCCACATCAGGGAATTTTCAGGGAAAGAATTTAAAGTCACTGTAATCCTAAAAGCTCTGTTATCCTGATCTAAAGAGAGACCTTAGAAGGAGCAAACTCTTCTTGAATGCATATATGTTTCATGCTCATTATTCTCCAGTCTATATGGGAAGGGAAAAATATGGGCTTGTGAGCTTAACACCTGCTGGAGCACTGCTGAGCGAAATGCAGGGGCTCAGGAGAGCAGCCTGTGAGGGATGCTTTCATCACTTGCTGCTGCTGACATCCCCACTCGGAGCTCTGAGGGGAGAGGTTGTTGGTGAGTATATTTACCTTTGTCCTCGTGAGTTGTTTCATATTTAATGAGAGCTCTGAACACATGCTATATCCATAGAGCCCCACTGAGGTCAATGGGGTAAACGTGCAGAAATCAGCCTCACTAACATAATCCTTTTTGTACTGATGTCATTAGTTGAGAACAAAAGCTCAGACAGATCCTAAGCTGTCAAGCATGATCGCTGGAACTAAATACTAAAGTGAATTTTTCAGCATCCAAAAAGTCACCTGCTGAGAAACACAGAAGTGCAGTTGCAGCAGCCACCCCTTGGCTGCTCCCAGCTGTGAGTGCAGTGAGTAGGTATGGCTCACTCATCTCATGGGTTTGTGCTGCTGTGTGCTCCAGTCAGGTCTCCATGTACTTCTGGGGATAAATAACTGGCTATGCTTAATCATGAGAATTAACCTGAAAGAGATTCAAGGGGAGCAGGACATGCCAACAATCCTGAGTGAGGGGTGAGATCTAGTGGTGGGATCCTACAAATGAGAGGGTTGCATGGATATGCCTCATCTTCTACTTGGAGGGTCTATAACCTTTTCCTTCAGCTTTTACCACTGTACCTTCAAGTGAACACAAATATGCAGGCAGCATGTGACAGCACTCCTTATATGGGCCACCTCACTCCGGATAGGGATTTTTCCTGTAGAAATTGTGCCTCTGAAATTCTGTGTCTTATCCTACATCTCAGTGAGCTCTGTATTCACAGCAGCTCAATGAAAACAGTGTTGCTGTAGGTGTTTCATTGGAAATTACTCATTCTGTTCACAGTCAAGGGCACTTGACAGAATTTTTTGGAAGCCCTCCCCTCTAGACACACAAGTCTCAGCTAGTATTATAGGTCTAGTTTTTCCCATCCGTTGCAGTTGATGGGGAGAAACTGGTGCACATATATGTGAGTCATTGCTCTGTTGAGCGTATTGACTTGGGACCAACCAATTTCTGTTTCTCACTACTGAGATTAGAGTCAAAAAATGCAAGAATTTCAGTTGCAGGCATATACACGTGGTCAGACAACCTCCAGTCTTTGGACCTGCTCGTGTCTCTTTTCTAAGGCTGTGTTTAACCTGCCTGCAGCCTCAGGCTGTTTCCACATTCATTTACACAGTAGGAGAAAATGGAAAGGTAAGTCACAGTGCAAATTCTATAGTATTCTTCCTCATTATCAGGATCTGTTCCTCAGCCAGAAAAATTGTTAACCAAGTCCTTTTCACTTGCATAATTCAATGTTCAAACTCTCACTCCAGAATTTTTGCAGCAGGTATTTCTCACTAATAACACATATACAGCATCAGCCTCATTAGGAGTGGCATCTAGCTAGATGTCATCCCAAATTCTTACTTTAATGAAACAACTTTCCTTGGTGAAAACTCATTGTGCCTATCTGTGTACCTCTGGTATTAAATTTTTAATGGTTTCCCCTATTCTTTCTTTAAGTAATACAGGCACAAGGGTTAGTCTTGGGCCCTAGCTTCTCTATTTTCTTGTATATGTATTACAATAGATAAGCAGTATTTATATATATATATACATGCACTATATATACAATATATACACACTATATATACACACATGTATATTACAATTTCAGTATGTGTATATAAATATAAGGGACCAGTTGTATCAGAAGAATGTTCACAAGTCCACGGAGCCTGATGGGATTCATCTCAGAGTACTGAAAGACCTAGCGGATGTTATGGCAGGACCCCTCTGAATCATCTACCAAAAGTCTTGGGAGTCTGGGGAGGTCCCCACTGACTGGAAGTTGTCCAATGTTATTCCAATTTACAAGAAAAGTGTGAGGGAAGACCTAGGGAACTACTAGGCTAACCTCAGTTAAAGAAGAAATTATGGAGAAGATCATATTTGGTGCTATTTGAAAGGCATTTAAGGAACAATGCAATGATCAGGCACAGTCAACATGGGTTCACAAAGGGAAAGTTCTGTTTAACTAATTTGATAACCCATCTATCAGATGGAGAGAGGGCAATGGATGTAGTTTTTCTGGATTTTAGTCCAGCACAGCATCCTTTTGGACAAGTTGTCCAGGTGTTGTCTGAGTGGATTCTGGGTGAGCTGGGTTAATGGCAGGGATCAAAGGGTTTTGGTGAATGGTGCTATGTCTGACTGGTGACAGTCACCAGTGCTGTTCTTCAGGGTTCAGCTCTTGGGCCAGCTCTGTTCAATATGCTTATCAATGACCTGTATGCAGGAGCTGAATGCACCATTAGCAACTTTGTTGATGATACCAAACTGGGAGGTGCTGCTCGCTCTCTTGAGGGACAGATGCACTGAGGAGGCTCAAACCTGACATTAGGAAATATTTCTTTACTAAGTGTGTGGTCAAACACTGGAACAAGATTCCTAGTGCAGTGGTTGAAGCCTCAAGTCTGTCAGTGTTTAAGACACATTTGAATAACTCCCTTAATAACATGCTTTAACTTTTGGTCAGCCCTCAAGTGGCCAGGCAGTTGGATTAGAAGAATGTTGTAGGTACCTTTCATGGAATCATTCTATTCTATTCTATTCTATTCTATTCTATTCTATTCTATTCTATTCCATTCCATTCCATTCCATTTTAGAATGGTTATAATGTTTGGAAAACCTCTGCCCTGCAGAGCATGACCTTGACAACAAACACACATAAATTTGTTCAGAGGCTTGGCTATGTTTTGTTTTATTTACTTGCTCTGCCAGACAGCAAAATTTTCATGAACAGAGCATTTAGTCACGCATCTGCCACCCTCCTGTCTACTGGGGTGTGAAGTTTGGTGAAAGAAGTAACAGTGCTTGCTCTGCAAGGACCTCTGCTGAGTGACTGCTCTGATGCCTGTGTTTCTCCTTTCATCTGTATTGGTAAGGAGGTTTATCCCTTATTTTTGTAAATCACTGGTGTGATTGTCTGCTTTCAAAATTGAGCTCTCAACACAAGCCAAGTGAAATACCATCAAGCCCATCACCACTTGAAGAAATGAGGCCATTTACTCGTAGAGGGTTTGAAGAGCGCCCTGGTTGCATGCTTCCCTGGCAGCTACTCCTATGACACTAGAGTGTACCCTGGGGTGTTGGAAGCAACTCACATTATCCCCCTTTCTATAGGTAATATATCTTATGGATCCAAGGTGAAGTCTAAAGCCTTAAGGGCCATTAACTTCTTCACACTGTTTCCAAATCCTCACCCTCTCACATACATGCACATTCCAGCCTTTATATCTAGCCCCATCAGGTACCTGAGGATGCACTTATGCCAGTTCTGTCCACACTTAATTTATTGCTGTAGGGAACATGAAAATGTGAATAAGGGCATAAAATTCCTGCAAAAGCTTAGGTGGCTCTTCAAAACAGTAAAGAGGCACATGAAACTCATTTTCAGATGGATTTCTTTAAAATCTGGTCCCCAGGTCCAGGATAGCTCAAGCTATCCTTCTAGAAAAGGAGATTGCTGCATTAACCTTTATGAGGATCAATTTTCATCAATAAAAGAGTAAACAAAAATGTCTTGCAGTTAAAGAAATGTAATTTTGTGTCCGTGCTCTCATCAAACTTCTTCCAGTGGATGCATAAGTTTTCTCTTATAACTGTAGACTATAATGAGGGTCTCCTACATACTATCTACCTTCATGGCTGCTTTTCTTATTTCTCAACATAATTTCTGTTTCTCCTGTCACCACCTGTTTCCAGGCTTGGCATTGCATTGACGTGTCTAAGAGATGCTGCATACCCTTCTTTCTTTACTCTTCTTTAATTTTCAGGCTTTATTTTGATCACTTGCCTCTTAATTTTTGTATTCCAACCTTACAATTTGAACAGCTTCTCTCATCTTTACACGTTTTCTGCTCACAAACTGTTTAAATCAGGAAAAAGCCCATGGATTCCTTGGTGTTTGCTGTCATGTAAGACTGTTATAGCTGGGAAAAGGTAAATGCTATGAATTGGTCTTGGATGTTCTTTGAGAAAAATAATAATAATAAAAAAAGGAATTCATAGCCTATCAGGCAACATATTTTCCTGGTTTTCTTCTGGCGTACAACTTAGACCTGTAAGTTGAGAGCAACATATTCAAAAATGTATCCAGACTGCAAGGAGCTGGAAAAAGAGGGAAAAGTCATTAAAAAGAAATAATTTTTACAGACAGCCTGTTCTGGGGCTGCATTTCACATTCCTCTCCTGTGGGCAGTTAAAAAAGACCACAGAGCAACTATAGCATGAAGGTGTTGCCCTGTAGTAAAAACTTTGCTGCCCTTTGTCTGGCAGAATCAAAGGCAGGTATTTGTACTGAGTCTTCTCTGATTTGCAGATACCAACATGCCCTTAACTTCTTCTGTGCTTACCCCTCGTGCACCCCTAAAAGCCCACCTTGCCCTGGCCACAGGGGACACATCCATGGTGCAGGGGCTGGTGCCGGCAGCCAGGTGAAGGCAGGAGAAAGGGGAGCTAAAAGGGCAAGGTAAAGCAGGTAGGAGTGTGTTGACAGCAAGACAAAAGTAAAGGGAGGCAGTAAAATGAAACACAGCAATTGGATGGGGAAATCAGGTGGAGGTCTCTTATCCTCTGCTTGCCAAGTGCTACAAGCTTAAATGCTGGCAGTCATGAAACACAAAAAAAAGTGGAGCCTCTCAGTTTGCTCCTCTAGGCTGTTGCTGAAAGAGCAATTCACCCCTTTAAATATGGATCTGATGCACCTTCTCAGGCAGTGACAAATTGGATCTATGGTTTCATTGTATGAGCTGCAGTCTGAAATGTAGGGGATGTCAGCCTGCAGACCTTGGGGCACAAGTAGTCTAACAGCTACATCAGAAAGTAGCTTTCATGCTCACTCCTTTCTGCTGCTGTTGGAGAGCTGCATAATTATGGCCACCAGCTACTGTCCACATGGCCTCCCATGTTAGGAGAAGCCCAAACACCCAGTGCCTCATGGCTCACACCTGCTGGAGGAGAGGACACACAATGCTGCACTGGGAAGGTGAAGAAACAGGCAAGTTAAGGCCAAACTAAGCTTTTACAAAGACAGTGTATAACACAGCCCCTTCCCCCTCCATGGCTCAACTGCCTGAGACATTTGCAAAACCTTTGCACCTCCCTGTTGCTGAGGTCCTCAGGGGACACAGAGACAGGTGGCTGCCAGAAGCCCCACGGGTGCTGCAACAGCCTGTGCCCCTCCTGGGTGAGCAACCAGCACCCAGTGCAGGCACAGCAAGCAGGCACAGCTCTGAAAGGGTGTCCTTGAAGAGCTCTGGAGCTTTGATTTGAGTAAAAAGATGCTTCCACAACAGCAGTGTCTTGAATTATGCGGAAAAATGAAATTTCAGTGGGATATCATAATGATGAATTTTGCAAGGCTGCATGAAACACCATCTTTGCAGCTTGGCCAAATAGCCTGTTACCAGCAAGTGCAAGGGTGAGGCAAGTGCAATTGCAGCTGGGGTGAGACAGTGGAAGTGCAATATTTCCATTCAGCACTGCATCAGGCCAAGATCCCATGCACTGGCTTTACTATACCTAATGCTGTGTTCAGATAAAAGCTGCTCCCAAGTTAATGGGGAGGAGAGGAGCTGCCAAGGAGCCATTCACTCTTCACCAGTTCTCACAGATCAGCTTGGCTAAAGACCACTCTTTGATCTCTGCCCCCACTGAGCCCTGCTTAGCTCTCATGGCCTCTCCTCTCTGGCACGTACACCCTTTGCTTGAGCTGTAGCCAGAAGTGACCTCAGCCCAATGTCCAGGTTCAAGTGGCGAGTGCTCTTTTGCACAGTTTGTGCTAGTGAGTGAGTTGTTTTCCCAGTGGAGCTTATAGCAGTTAGAGGAACGACATAAGCTCTCTTGGCAAACTGCCATGAACAAGATTTCTGTGCCTCTCCAAGGCCATCTCCTGGCACAGCACTGTCAGCTGAGCATGCAATTTCTTTAACCCTCAGGCTGGTATCATTCTGTGGGCAAAACTCCTTAAATGTGTATTTGAGTTGTCCCTGTGTCACCCTGCTCAGCCTGTGTCTGTCACAAGCTCTTACCTGCTAATCACCTGGCAAAAAGATTTGGAAAAGCCAAACTTGTGCAGGAAATAACTCTGCAAATGAAATCTGAGCAGGAGCTGATAGAGAGCCACGATCATAAGAAATGTTATTCTGGTGCTAACTCAGTGGCTGCTAAACCGTATGGATCGGAGGAAGCAAAAATGCAACTACAGCAGTGAGAGGAACAACACAGAATATGTCTGGGGATGTGTGCTTGTTTAAGATTAGTCCATGGATTATGGGGGTTTGTGTCTAAAACCAGCAAGTATTGACTGGCTTGCCACAGAGCAAAAAGCTTAAAAGAGTAGCAAATTCAGGATTTTAAAATAGGGCATAATTTAATTTGCAGATTTGCTAAGTCTTGTATCATATCAGAGCAAGTTTTAATTCACTGCAGTCAGACTGCTAATTCAAAGAACACCCTCTCTTTATCTTCAGCAAGGGCTTTCACAGGATAAATTATTTTCAGCAGTCTGCTAAATATCCTGTGCACACAAGGGCATTTTGATATTTGTTCCCTCTTCTAACCAGTGACCTTTAAATGTGACACTTACATTTCTGATCTTCCTGTATCCCTACAATTTTGTCTGTGCTGGTTTCTCTCTCCTTCAAAGTAGTGCAAAACTGTTCCACAATTCAGTTATATATTGCATAAAAAGGCACTTCAATTTGTTTCTTTAAAATCTACGGCCCAGGAATTATATGAGATGACCACAGTCCTTGTATTGTAAGGAAAATCAATTGTTTTCCCTATTAATTTGCACTGGAGCACCAGTTCCTGTCTATGCAGAGCCCCAAGTCTAATCTCTTTTCTGCTTGCTGAAGAATCTGAAGCTATTTTTCAGCTCTCAAAAGAAGCTGTTCCATATATCTTATCTCAGTATTTTTCAAATTTATCATATTTTTTTGCTGGGATGACTGACACTGCAAACAATATTGAAGATGCATTTATATGCTTTTATATGGTGGTATAATCATGTTTCCCATCTCACTTTCTATTCCTGAGATGCAGAAAAGGTTTTGCATGCCTGAACACTCATCTACTCCTTCTACCTACAGTCCAAATATACCAACATTTTGTACTCTACTGCAGCAGTCATGCAACTTACCACATGCCTGGTCGTTTACTTGTCTTTCTGAATGTCTCCGAGTACTGAGTGACATTTCCAGGCAACTAGTCACATTGATATCAAGAGCTCTTCTCTGGCTCATAAGTGATAATTCAGAGGCTGTGGATAGGTATGTGTGGTCAAGAGAATGTTCTGCTTCAGCTTGACTATGCTTTTATTTGCACTCAATTTCACCTGCAAGCTTATTGCCCTCTTATTTAATGTTCTGGTAACAATTTTTGCGGACAGCTTTAGATTAGACTATCTTGATTTATTTTGTATTACCTTCAGGCTGCGTCGCACACGTGCAATTTCTCTTCCATCAGCACATTGAACCAAGTGTGTCACACTCATACAACATGGCCTGTGTAGGTACATGCATTGAATGGTCCTGGTATAGAACCTCATGCACCCTGCCAGCAACCTGATTTTTAGTAGCTAATCTTTGGCTTCTTGCCATTAAACCTGTATTAGCCTGAGAAAGAAATTCCCTTCTACCCTCAGCAGCCCAATTTGTTTTAGAAGTGTTGGTAGGAACTTTTGTGCTAAATATCAACTGGACTATCTTTCACACAATGTGTGTTGCCAGCACTTACACATTTGAAATCTGGGTTCTGAAAACATCCGCTGTAATCTCCTTCTACAAAATAGAAGGGTTTAGTGTCAGAGGCTGCCCCGTACATCCAGAGGAGCAGCTAGCCCCTCCATGCTGGATCCATGAAATGAGGCCAATTTATGCAGCTGTCACCACATCAGGGCCATGTGCATTGCGGGTTGCAAGGCATTTGCACGGAGGGCAGCAGCAGGTTGGCTGAAGTGATGGGAAGGTTCAGCACACCCAGACTAACGATAGGTAGTGAAAATTCAGACAGCTGAAGACAATTATTGTATTTTAGATAGGGTTTGAGAAATTAAATGAGTTCAATGGCTGTTCTGCCATCCAGAAATCTGTAATACATTGCTGGATGCATTGAAAATAATGTTGGAAGCCTAAAACTAGGCTGCGTATACCACTCCTTCTGCTTCCCCTGGAGTGCTGAGAACATTCAGTACTTATTAAAGAGGCATTAAAAATAAGTTGAAGTTTGCATGTTCCTTTCTATGATTTCCTTTTTGAAAAATACCAGAATAGCCACTTATAGCTGTTTTTCTTGTAAGCAGTCAGATGACAACAGAAAATGAAGAGAAGGGGATATACCCCTCATTCGTCTATTTGACTGACTGTTGTCATGGCATCGGGGATTCCTTTTCTGGATAAAACCTCATCTTCAGCCTGACCCTTTCTCAGGAGCTTTTCTCCTATAAGCCTAGGACATGGCAAGCCTTTGAGGCAATGACTTGGAGAAGAGAAATAGGAGAAATCCCATTTTCCAGGCATAAGGCCAAAAGGACAGTTACTGGGTGATATTTCTGTAACTCACAAGAAAATAAGTCCCTAGGATTTTCTTTTGTATTTTGTTACAGAGGATCAAAACTGCACCAGCACCAGCCAGCCCAGAGATATTGGACACCACAGAAAACTACTGTGATTAGTGTGTGTCAACATGCCCTTAGGGGCTTTTGGCCCCACAAATCTTCCAGAGAAATCACTTGTAAAATCTGATCTGCAAAAACATATAACCATTATCAGCTGAATCTACATGTTACCCAAAGCCTTGGGCCTTCTGTTTGCCTTGTGTATTCCCACATCCAGTGTAGTGCCATGCAGAGAAGGCCCAAGAAAACATATGAGACTTCTCACAAACATTTAACACAGATGAGAAGAGCAGGTCTTTCATGAATTGGTGCTTTTAAGTCCTAGAAAATTCACTTGCATTTAAAGAAACAGCTTGCAATTTGTGTTTCGAAGAATTTATATTTGTGGAAGTGAGTGCCTTTATTTTTGCTCTGGAGACATTTTGCTACCTGTTGAAGTTGAGTTCCCCATCAGACCTGAGGCTGGGTGAGAGCTAAGGAGGCTACGTTTGACTTCATGCAGGCTGCTTGCTCCATGCCCTCTAAGGATCATTTTGGGTTAGAAGGTATGCAACCGTGTCTCATCAAGGTGCTGTTGATGGGGTTGTTAATGGAGCTGGTCTAGCTGTAATGCATGTGCCACTACAGACCTGGTGGAGCAACAACAGAAATGGAAAGAAGCAGAAATTTTAACCTGAAAACCATGGCAGATTCCTTCCCACTTTTTTTGTTTGTTTTGAATAAAAAATTAGCTTCCCACACAATAGGGGCCTGCTAACTATTCTAGCATATTTGTAGGAACACATTTTCTTGTATTCACAAAATCATGCATCCAACAAAAAATGGAGTATTTCCACAGGTTTATGCCTGTAAGTATTTCTTTAGCCATAAAGCCACTGCGCTACTTTAAAGTGTGACACTGGATGTAAGAATAGAGACATAGAATCACCAAGGTTGGAAGAGACCTTTAAGATCACCAAGTCCAACAATCAACCTAGCACTATCTAAATAGAATTCACAAAATAGGAGAAAAACTGATAAAAACCAAATTACCAACAAATTGTATTTAGTTTTGTGTACTGTGAACTGTGAAGTTTTGTATCATGAAACATATTATTTTTTTTTATATTCAAGGACAGGATAAAATTAAGTTGATGAAAATTCCTGCTTTTTCTACCATATGCCCTTGCCCAAATGTTCATAACTCCCATAGCCCTTGTCCAGGAGATCCTGTGTTCACTCAACCTCTTCTGTTGAGGACATTTTCTTGGTGGGTGGAAATGGGTGTTTAAACCACCTCTGCTAAAGCCAATCTCACTTTCCAGGTAAGGAGCCAGGACATTACTGTTATCCTCCATTAACCATCTTTCACAAGAAAACTGAGCAGCCCTGTACTTACTCAAGCCAGAGAGCCAGAAAAATAAAAAGAGGGATTTAAGCCTCCTTTGGGAACCAAGCAATGAAATTTAAGGCTGTGCCTGTGAAGTTCTTCACCAGAGCTAAATATAAACAGCTTTTATTTTAAAAGAAAAATGTTTTCAAATCTCCTACAGCCTCTGCTTTCACAGCTTTAAAAAGCTGTATCAATAACTAAATGGAAAGAAAGGGAGAAAATACTAAATGTCCTGCATTTATTAAAACTATGACAGTTTTAAGTAGACCAGCAGCATTTCCCTTAAGAGCCTCTTTTCACTTTATTCTCTGTAAAATTCTGAACAACCTAAAAATTTCCCTTATCTTGTGAGATCTTTTGGCATTTGCAAAGGATTTTCAGGCAGCTGTTAAACAATGATATTTTTCTTTGTAATTGGTATTAAAAAATCTTTCCCTCTATTTGTGTATCGAAGGCAGACAGAAAACTTCTAGACTCAAAATTACAAGGAACCTGACAGTATGGATTAAAACCCTAGTGCTGACAAAGGGTCATGTTTGGGACTGATGGTAGACTTCACCAAAACAACTCTCCAAAGACCTAATTTTCTGAGTACAGGGGAAATGGATTACTAAAACTGGAGGAAAACTTTCCATCTCTCTTGACATGTGCTTACTCTACTGTATATAATAGCTAAGCTGGTACTCTCTTAGCGGCTACCAGTAAATATCATAGGTAAAAGATCAGTGTGTATGTGATATGATGAATATTTACTTACTCAGACTTGCTATTTTTGGCATAAAAACTTTGCTTGCAGTGTCAAAAGTCACTTGATGTTTGAGTGATGACTCCCTTAAGGCTATTACTGCATATCTTGTATAACCCAAATGCATGTGCTTGGTGGAAAAATTTGTAAGGTGTATCCATAAAATAAAATGTTATTTATTTTCTGTAAGGTTTCAAGGCTTCGGAAAAATGCTGTTTATGCTACAAATTACATCAGTGGTTTCTAAAGTAGTTGAGTCTGTGAACAGCTGCCAGACCATAATGTCTTTCCCAGATAGTCCTCACTGCACTAATCAAAAACACCACTGATGTGGTTTCCAGCTCTCTCCATGGGCTACTTACTGCAGCTTTGAAGTTCACGGCTGAAAACCATGTCTATAATACTGGTGGCTATTGAGCTGCCCTGAAAACCTGAAAGACTCAGTTTCTGCTTTTCATTTGGTCCACAGTCTCATAAGAAATCCTCATAGTAAAAATACTTAGAGTGCAAAAGTTAAGAACATCCCATTGCAGTTTGAGTACAAGTGTCAGAAAGTTTTTACTTTGTGAGCTGAAGTACAAAGCTGACTCTGAATTATGCACCCCTACAGTAATTCTTGCATTGAATTAAATCACTAATCTCGGTGGAAGTGCTCCCTCTGAATTAAATTTTAAATCCATTTTTTCCCTCTGTGTCTTTCTGGGTTTTTGATTGTGGTTTTAAGATTGGACTGAACACATGAAACACTGAAAATCATTTTACTCACGTACTATATGCTTACTGCCATGCTATTAGCATAGAACCCTTCCTACATGGAAATAGCTGAATATTTTGGCAATTTCAAATTCCCAGGTTACTTCAGCTGTCACAAATCCCAAGAGCAAACATGCAGATACAGTCACTGTTGCAGACGACTCTGCAGAAATACTAGCTGCAGGGGATACAATGGCACCAGGTTGACCCTTCCCACCCTTCTCCACATGTCCAGCCAGTCCAACTCTCTCACTTTAACCTAATGACATTGCTCCAAACACACCTCATGCCTTGAGATGAGGCCTGTCTTACTTAGCAGAAGTGCAGAAAATTACATGGCCCTGCCAAGACACTGTCCCTGCCCCTGCCCACATCCATGCATCAGTCCATTCTGTAGGATGCTGCAGCTCTGAGGACAAGGGCAGGCTGGCTGATGCCAGCAGCTGCTGAGGCAGGAGGACGACTCTGCCCATGGCACTACCTGCTGAACTTGTCTTTATGGAGACATACAAAATTTGTTTCAAATCTGAGGTCTTCCTCAACTTAGCTCTTGTCTCACAGCAACTGTGGTACTACCACTGTTGTTGGGACCGGTCCCACATTGCAGTGTCCACAGAGACCCCACTGGTTGCAGCTGTACCAGGTACCTCCCTGCAGCCACTGAGGAGGAGGATAGAGAGTTTGTCACCTCCACCCCAATGCTGTCAGCCTCAAGGACAGCACCCAGGGTGGGAACAGGGCTATATAAAACACAGGGACTGCAAGTACCACCGTCGCGATGTCAGAAAAAGGAAAGTCTGTGCTCTCTCTTACACCTGTGTGTTTGCTGTCTGTGCATGATTCCCAACACTGCCACGTTCAGGGTACTCTCTGCAGCAGTGTTGTGTGAATGTTAATTAAACTGATCCCAGATTTTATGTGTCTAGCTGATAAGGCAGGCTGGCAGTGCTCTAAATTTAGACTTGTCAGGAGCTGTTTGAGAAGACAAACACAGACAGAGCTGCACTGACGTATCCTGCGGCAGCACCTTCACTCTCAAAATGGCATCAGTCCGTGATAAATGGGCTGAATAAATAATGTGGGACAGCCCTGCTAACAGCAGCAGTGCAGTTATATGTCAATAGTATCAGCTGGTCTAGAACAGGTTACACTCCCATAACCCACATGAGGGAGAAAAGGGAGATGCAGGAAATGGCACTCCTTTAACTTGGTAAACAATATAAAAAATGGAACACTCACCCTAAACAAAAAAACAAAGAAACAAACACACACGACACATCAATTGGAAATCTTGACTTTTGACTGAGATTGATGTTTTTACTGTGTTTTACTAATACTGACTGATTTTGACTTTTTTGCTTCTCAGTTGTGTCAATAATTTTAAATATGACCTGAGGGTTTTTTTGTATTTTGATTTTCTTTTTTTTTTTCTTTTTTTTCAAAAGAGGTCTCTGATATTGTACCCCCACCTTTGTGCTTGCATGACTTTTGTGGAGCACCTGAGACTGGGTGCCTTGGATGTCCTCTGCAGGTTGAATTTACTGAATGTGCCTCACATTGTACCCTGTCTTAAGCACCCAGTCTGCAGTCCTTGGAGAGGACTGTCTGGAGAAGACTGGTGTGGAAATTCATGTGAATGAAACAAAGAAAAAGCAGTAAGAAGGCAGAAGAACATGAAAATTTGACAGAGTCTTAAGATTTCAGAAGGCTTGTGTATACTCCTTTGTATGCTTTATTGGAGTGATGAGTAGCTTGGAGTTTTCAGAGAGTCAGCAGGAAAGGCTGATAAATGTAGTCAGCTACCCTTATAAATCTGATCTTTGGCACTCAGGGATAATGAAATTTCTATACAATTTGGGTATCCAAACCCTTTGTCTCCTCTTTGGTGCCCCTTTCACTTTGTTCTCAGAAGGACGGTGTTTGTAGCTGTGGATTTGTACCATTACTTCTTTAAGACTGTAACAAAATCCTGACCTTTCATGTTACCTACGCTTTCCCTTCTGTTCAAAAATGACCTATTGTTGTGATGGAAAAGGTTATAATTCAATTTGATCTGATCTTTAGCAGCATGCTAATCTTTTACTAACTGAGTTTTTCATACATTTTCACATTTCAGAATTTCTACTAAACCCTATAATTATTACAGTTGTAATTATTGTCATTTATACACTTTTATTTCCATTTTGGTATAATTAGCTATTTGACTGTAAAATGCTTTCTTTATGACAGTGGTTTCCTTGATAGGGTCCTCTGACCCTCTACCAAGAAAAAGGTGTTTTTCCTTTCCTCATTATTATAGCTACATTGGAAAATGATAGCTTGTTGAATGATATAAATGTCAGTGAATATTGTTCTCTAGAAACCCATTTGTCCCTTTTCCATCCAAAACAAAAGTTAGTGGTTTGCTTGAAGGGATTTGAATTTTGACATCAGAGAAAACCCTCAGTTACAAATCATTCTGATATGCAGGACTTGCTACCCCACTCTTGCTGGACTACTGAATGGCTGCCACATCATGATCCATGCAGGTTACGACTGGGGAACATCCATGCAGATCATGACATGGGAATATCCATGCAAATCACAAAATGGGGACATCTGTGTTGCCAAGTCCATTCACAGCAGCTGAGAATTTGACCCACACTCGCATCAGTAGTGATGGGTCAGCAAAAAAATTGGGCTTTTCCAGCTCTATACTTACTGACTGGAAGGCCATTTAGCTCCTCAGGTAATTATGTTTTTCTGTTTGTTTCAAAACAGGCTGTGGGAAATAGTAAGGGTTTGAAGTACAGGACAACGGGTAGATAAACAGCCTGTGTGATTGACAGCTTTGTCTGCATGGGACCTACAGTGCAGAACTCTCTTGTTCGTCACTGGAAAGGATCAAATCCTGACCCACTGTTTCTAAGATGTTTCCCCAAAGTCTATGAGGAAAGAAAGGATAGCAAGCAATTTAGGGTAAAAATGGTCAGGAAAAGAAGGGTAAGCCATTTCCTCAGAGCCTTCTCCCACTGCAGCTGACAGAAGCACATTTTTAGAATGAGTAGACAGGATTCATTGCACCATGTCATCATAAAGTAAACATTAAACTGACCATAGAAATTGCACTCTGAAATTGCCTATTTCTCGTCAGCAATTATAAAAGGCAGTGTCCACTTGCCAACACTAATTCACACTTCTTCACTCATGTTAGATGGCAAGAATCTCCCCTTGATATGGACAATGTTGCCTGGTGACAGGTATCTGAGTGAGGATTGTTGTGTTTTTCTCCTTTTCCCAAGGATCCCAGTATCTTTATGTCACCTGTACCAGATTGTGATGTACCACTGTTTTATTTTATAGTGCTGGCTGGCATATGCATTATTCATGGGAGCAGTAACATACAGTGCATGATTTAAAGGTGGTAATCACTCATCTGTATATTCTAAGGAATCACCCTGCCATTTAAAATAGTCTGAAGCTCCCAAGCAAAATCTATCTTTCTCTCAACTGAAAACAAATTTGGCTGATAAATATATAATCGCTATAGCATGCCAAGAGATGCTTTAGCGGACAGGAATATTGTGATAGTAGATGCAGAAATTCAACACTACATCTTAAATATAGGGCACAAATTCCCATCTAATCTGAAGGCCAAAATAAAAAGAGTAAGATTTGAAGTAGCTCATATTTTTTGCTCATATGAAATTGAATCACAGAATCATAGAATTATAGAATAGTTTGGGTTGGAAGGAGCTTTAGAAGCCACCTCATTCCAACCCCTTTCAACTGGATGTCTTCAACCAAACCAGGTTGCTGAGAGCCCTCTGCTTGCCTTTCTCATAGTACTGAAGGTGTTAAAAGCAATGTTACTACCTGCCTAACTAAAGCAAGGAGGGATTTATGGCACCCACTGACCTCTGGGAAATTTTGGTTGTGATGAGATTTCAGTCTTTCAAATGAAAAGGTCGGTCATTTCTGGCAGGAGCAGAACCACTGGAGACTACTATCTGAGATGTGTTGTAGGCTTGGGGAGGGACCTGCCCCTATGGATGTGGAAACACAGACAGGCTTCGAGCAACTGTATTTCTTTGCGGTGTATTGGCTATGGGTTGTGTCACCTGTGCTAACCAGCCAGGTCAGGGAGGCACACAGTGACATCTGACTTGCTGCAATACACTAGCGTTAGCCTTTAGCATGTCACAACACAAAGAAAGGTCTTGTAGACAATTCAGAGTCAAAAATAAAGCATATGACTACATACAAGCATACTTAAATTAGTCTTATTTTTTTGAAAATGGAGGCAGCACTGCTTGCATGAGCCTACTGCACTATTACTGGTCACCAGCTGCAAAAGTTCCTAGTTTTATCCCCACTCCATCATATGGGGTGAGAAGTCATTTTCCTCAAACACCTTTGTCCCACCTCAGTCGGCTCCTGTCCATCTGTCCCAGATGCCCAGGGAAGCAACCTCCAGGAGGAGAAGGAAGAATGAGAGTGGAATATTTTGTCCCTCATCATGCAGGGAGGGAAGAGGCTAGCCAGGGTAGTGACCACTACCATGAGGGCAGCAACAGAACCCAAACTGAACAAGGGTGTCAGATCTGAGGACTGAAAAAAATGATCACAGAACAAAGCCTTTTCAATAAAAAGAGTATTTTTATTAAACAATTATTATTGAATACAGGCTGGAGGATAATTGCCGAAATTAAGTCATATGGAGAAAGTGACCCTGTAGTCACTTGCAAATTATAATTCTCTGCTGTCGGGTCTGGGAAATAAACTAATTTCCATTCTTGCAGGAGTCAGAGGCAGGTGTACGTATAATAGAAATATATCTACCAGCAGGCACAGAAGAAGCTGCCTATGTGCTAGCAGAGCTGTTGGCACGTTGCAGGGAGTATCGCTAGCCACCTGAGCAGAACAGCGAGGACAGGACCTGCTCGGTGCAGCACAGACATCTCCACCTGAGAGCGTAGCCCTGTCACCGTGGCAGAGGTGTCAGTGTGTTCCTGATTTTAATCACTGAACAGCAGCACTAAGATGACCTAGCAGGTCTGTGTGGGAATGATTTCTGAACCTCAGCTGCAGAGCATGAGAGTCCATGAGAGCTGTCTGCGGTGGTACACAGGAAGCTGCAATATAGGTGTTTCCCTCCCGCTGGGAAAAACTTGTGCTTTAGGTCAGCTGCAGGGCTTTTCCCTAAGGGAACTGAAACCAAACCCTGGAGGACAATGTAGAATCAAGGACTCCCTGTCTGAAGATAGGTGTTTCCAAATACCCACAGCACACCTGCCTGTGGCAAAACCAGGGAGTGATTTGGAAAGGGAGAAGTTAGAAACCAGCATGACATCCCAGAGGTTATTAGCTCATTTTTTTGTTTATTACTGAGATATGAAGTGTATTGCAGGTGTGCAGGGAGTGCAGTGCTGCTGCTGCAAATCCCAAACTCCCTGACAAAAGAAAGACCTGCGTTGCATGTAGTTAAACATGCTATGAAGGGCCATCAAGTACTGCCAAAAATTCATCATGAATGCTGCTTGTACATGACTTTTGTTGACTGCCATGTATCCAGCGTTGCTGAAGAGTTCTGTGCACTTGTCCATTTTCTCAGAAATCTACTTTCCCTCCCACAGCAGATCATGAGGAATTCAAGAAAGAACTTTACCCATAGTTATGGGCTGTGATTCAGGGTTCTGCATTTACCTCCCAACTTTGCTGCTGACTCTCCCTTTAGGTCCTGTATAACCCACTGTCCTGGTTTTGAGTTGGAGAGAGTTAATTTTCTTCTTAGCTGGTGAGGTGCTGTGTTTTGGATTCAGTATGAGAATCGTGTTGATAACACACTCATGTTTCAGTTGTTGCTAAGTAGTGCTTACCCTAAGTCAAGGACTTTCCAGTTTCCCATGCTCTGCCAGTGAAGAGGTGCCCAAGAAGCTGGCCAGCAGGTTGCTCCATACCATAGAATGTCATGCTCAGTATATTAACTGGGGGGAGTCAGCTGCAAGAGGCTGACAGTGGAGCTGCTTGGGGTCGAGTTGGGCATCAGTCAGTGGGCGGTCAGAAATTATATTGTGAATCAGTTTTTTTCTTGAGTTTTATTCCTCTAGCTCATTCTCCTTTTCATTACTACTTTTATCCTTATTATTGTAATATTTTATTTGGTTTAAATTATTAAACTGTTCTTATTTCAACCCATGAGTTTTACTTTTGTTCTGATTCTCCCCCTGACTCGGGTGGAGGAGGGGAGTTAGCAAGAGGCTGCATGGTGCTTAGTTACTGGCTAGGGTTAAATGACAACACACAGGGTCTCTGAGCCTTGCTATAAAGTAGGAATAACAAGATTATCCTTTCTCCATCTCTGTTTTAACTCATGCGTATTTACACAGTAGGATTTTTTGTCAGGCCAGGCAGCTCATTTTGGGGAAGAGGAAGGGAGAGAGGGAAAGCAGGGAGCCCACTGGTGTAGCACCACCCAATGCAACTGCTGCACAACTCAGAGGAGAGAATCCAGGCATGACAATCTGCCTAGACTGCAGCAGATCTACACAGGGCAGGGTCTCCCTCTTCCAAGGGAGTACATGGCTTTCAAGAAAGCTTTCAGCACATGGTGAGGTGTGTGATCAGTCCCTGAGGGCAGTGCTGGCCAAGCCGTGTTTGCTCAAGGGCTGCAGCTGGCGACTGAGCTCCCAGCTGGATGTGGCATGTCAAAGTGAAGCCGATCCCAGGCCTTGGTCCATACAAACAGCAGCAGTTTCCCTACTTCATCTGATTTCAGGAAAACACACAAAGATACAGCACCTTCAAAATTGATGTTGCTTTGTTAAATGTCCTTAAAAGAGATCAGTGGCCTTCAGTGTACTGAGGATGGGACAGGCAGATACAGCATGTATGTGTGTGCCTCTTTCCTTAGGAAAGCAGGCTACAAGTTTTGCTGTTTCTTCTGTTATTCAAAAGATTCTTCCAATCATTGATCCCAATTGTGTTTCCAGCTGCAACACTGGACAATGAAACACTTCCGCTTGCTTTTACTTAAGTAAGTCTAAATTGTCACATCAGTAGTTGAGATCATGAACTTTTCCTTGCCATTTAGTGCTAAATATTTCCTCTATTTTACTGTGACCTTAAAACAAAATAAACATTTTAAGATACTTTGAATTGTGGCTTTACAGATGTTAAAGTATAATTATGGTTGGATTTTTGCTGCTTTCATCCTGCAGACAGGAGCAGAGGGAGCTATTTCAGTTATATAAAAATCTTTTACTTTAGATGCCACCTTTGGGTCAGGAGGACACTCATGGGCATTTGCAACACAGTCAACAGCAATGTGACTTTTATGATAATGCAATTATGTTTCTATTTGTGAATGAAAGTAGCAATCTCCTGTTTGGCAAGATCAAATGTCAGATCTCAGGAGGGGTATTTTGCAGACCCCAGTCTTCTCAGCTGTTACCTAAAAAAGACATGAATGCTTATAGACACCAAGACTTCTACAAAGACCCAAAATAAACCCCTACAAGCAACACTGTAAACTTGGCAAGGTGGCATTTGGCTTAATACCACCACTTTTTATTTTAAGATTCCAGAAAACCTTTTCACTAGGGAAATAAAAGGACTCAGTAATCAGAGCATCACAGATTTTCCTGCAATATAAGGTGTTTATTAAGTCTCTGAAAGCTTTATCATCAGATTAGGTTTTGCCATGAAACTTTCATGAAAATAAAGTATTTGAAGACTTTTAGCTAAATGCCTTAAAACAAATTCCACAGTGATTTAAAAATAGACTTTGTACTAAAGGAAAATAAAAGGTGAGGTTTTCATCTATATTTACTAGACAGTACTAAAATGTTAATACAGCCTACTGAAAAATAGTTTTAACCTTTAATAATTGGTCAAGATATATGAAACCATACTGAAAAGTATTGCAATTTTGAAAGCTGAAGCTTACTGATAGGTCTTGAACCATTTCCTCCTTATAGTCAAGCCTCCACTGTGCTCAGTGAATATTGAAATATGCTGCATTCAAGCACAACAATGTTGCAACTAGGCTGACAGTCTGTCAATCACTAGGTACATCAAAGAGAAACTTTGAGAGTTTTTAGACAGAAAAAAAATATTACATGAATTCACGGTCAACAAAATTTTTCCTAGACAAGCCATGCACTGCTTCTGACCCCTTTGCTAAGGTCCTTCAGTGAGGTACAGGAATAGGAGTTTTGTTTGTATTAGGTGACAGATTCATGTCCTTGACATCTCTGAGAAATCAGGATGATTTCTTGTTTACAGTCCTTTAAAGACAATATTTGTCTCCTCAGTCTCACTGTTTCTCAGGACCTCATTGAAGCAGTATGTCTTCAAGATCAGTGATAAAACAGGGAAAAGACAAACACCACCTTATGTCCAGTTCAATCCATACGCAAGATCACTAAGCGCTGTGCTGGGCAGGAACACGGATGGGCTGAGGATATTGAAGTGAGTTCACATTCAGCAAGGGAGATGTATATAGTCTGTTCCAGACAACCCTCCTCAAAGTGTCCAGAGGCAGTCACCTCATCCACCGGCCAAAACTCAGAAAGCTGATGGCCATGTGGTTGCTGACAAAGATGTGGTATTCACAGAACCAGGGGTGCCTAGATTGCAAGCCCTCATTACTGAGAAACTTTCAGGGGCTGTGCCTTCGTTAGCAAATGATTCAACACGGCATGAGTCAAGGGAATGAAGCAACTGGTAGGGGCTCTGCACATGTGCATCGCTAGTGGTCCTGGCTTTTCCCTTTCGATTAGATTTTGTCCAGCTCCTTGGAAGAGACGTTGCCTCCTTACGTGTGGTTTGAAGCTGTCCATGGTGCTGAACACTGACTGCTCTGCGCCCTGGAGTCCCCCGGTGGCTGGAAGCCACTGGCAACCCCTAAGCAGAGATTCCCGGCTGGTGCCTAAGGAATAAATCTGCTGTGATTGCACCAAAATTACACCAGTGTGCAGGAACCTATGAGAACCTCTTCAAAAAAAGCCCTAAGACCAAAAACAAAGGCCTCAGTGCAAAGACAAGTACAGATAAACTTGGAAACCTGGAATATATTTATTGGTATGACCTTCAGGTGTTCTAGCTAACTGGAGAACAAAATTTCATATCAATGGCCTAATAAATATTTTTTATTTCTTTCCAGTAGCAAATAGGCTTATTTTTAAGGTATTTTGACCTTGTGAAGTTAATTGATGTAATGGCTATGTATGACATATTTGTCAAACTATATGAAAGGAAAAATTACTTGGGTTTGTCCCTCACAAGGTTTTTAAACTAAGGTGGCAAACTTCAGTTAGAGATATCACTCGGGAAAGAAAACCATTTTTAATATCAAATATATAAACACTGCATATTTTGTAGTGTTTAAACACAGGGTAATGGCTAACAAAAACAACTACTTGTACAGATTTCCTTTAATCTCCTTAATGAATCAGTAACTCAGATTCTTTATTTAGAAAAAAAAATTAAGTTCCCTTCCCCTGCTGGTGCTACAAATTTTGACTCAGCAATATAAACTAGATTGAATGCAGCTATTTCCATTGATTTTACTCAATCTACCTTAATATTCTTGGATATTTCTTAGCTGAGCTAAAGCATTTCCATGAGGTGTAATTTAAGCTGATGTAAACCAAACAGACATTAGTGACATTTACTACTCACTCTGTCACAGTCAAATGAGTGCAAATTTCTTTAACACAACTCAGGATGTTAAGTTGTTGAACAGGAGTTATAAGAGAACTCATCATTAAAAAGAATAAAAAAGAAAGAGAGAAAAAGAAGAGTGACTGATCCTTAATGCTGATGCTTCTCCCTAGCAAGCTGATATTCTCATAAAATTATACAAATAATTATAAACTTAAATTTACTCAAGTCATTCAGTCATATTTCATGTGCAGTCAAGTGACATGCAATCAAATCCAATATGTTGTTTATTAACATGGTTTTAATAATTTCCTAAAAATTTGGCTGTGAGTGTATTTCCAAGGTTTGATATCACAACACTGATCCTACCTTCTGTCTTATATATATTTCCAAAAGTAATAGTGATACTGCTAATTCTATTTTTTTTTTTTAACCCAGACATAGTCCTGGAAAGCTAAACAGGACAGCACAGTAAAGAATTACAAGCACTCTGAAATAGTTTTTATAAAAAGCTAAAACCAGACAGCCTATATCTGCCAAAACCTTACTAAATCATCTTAAAGGTGACTGATAAAACACTTCTATGTATTTAGAACTGTTTCCCTGTTATCCATTTACATGAATTATTGGAGAATCTAAATTTCATCTTCCTTTTGATGCGAAGACAGAGCTTGACGTTTATGGGGTTTGATAACCAATGAGTAACCTCCTGATTTTTGCTTCATACACACTGTGCAGTATCCATCCTTGGAGATGCTCAAAACATGACTGGACATGGTCCTCGACAACCTGTGGTAGTTGACCTTGCTTGGACAGGGAATTGAACTAAACAGTCTCCAGAAATCACTTCCAAACTTTTTTTTTTCCATTTTGGATTCTCCAGTTCTGTTTATTAAGAGTTCTTACAGATCTGTTCTAAGTTTGAGGCTGCTGACCTCTAACTCATAAACCAAACAGTAATTTATTTCCTTTATGTAATTAATTTCCCTTATGAAAAAAATATTACCTCTTTATTCAGTGTATCCTTTTTGCTTCCTCTCTTCTGATGCTGCCAATCAGCAGCTTTAAGTAGAATATTTTCAAAATAGATTTCATTTGGGATATTTCCTCCAAGGAAAGAGTCATTTCAGAAGGAGAGGTAGTTCTGCTGAAGGTTAATTTTCTTGTGCTGGTCTCTAGTAAGACCAGCTATGGGGAGGGTGGTAGAAAATACAGGTAAACACAGGAGGTACTATGGAAATCAGATGCTTGCTTTTTGGAGGAGTTGAGATTTTTATTTTGATTTTTGTTTTCCTGCTGGTTTGGGCTGAAACCTCAAATTTCAGAACTGAGAAAAATATGGAAGGAAATTTTTTGAAGGTAAATCAAAACATTTTGTTTCAGTTTTGTTCTTTGAATTATGACAGTATATGTAGCATGCAGTTGACCATCTTTTAAAAGGAAGACAAAAAAATAAGACTTAAAGCAAAAGGAAGGAAAGGCTTACTCAAAATTCTGCAAATACTGGAATGCTCTGCTTTCACAATGTTGAACATTTTCCCTTTTCCATCCTTCAAACCAAATTTTTAAACAAATTGCTACATAGTTATTTTCAAAGTATTTTCAAGTCACTTAGGTTTGTGTTTTGCAATAGATGTGTCTCCTGACAACATCTAAGATCCATTGCGTATGGAGAACTTGGTAGACGTGGGTTTCAGGACTATCTTGGCTGCATTTTCACTATGTGACTTGGTACATTGTCTCAGTCCTGGTACCTGCTTCCTTATTCATAAAATATGGATAAAAGAGAAAAACTGCCTGTGTAAAGGAATCCCTTGTGCCTTGGCATAGAAAGCCCCTTATGTAAGAGGTGGGTGTCACAGATTGAAATGGTTTATGGTTTAAACATCACTGAAGCCTGCCTCAGTATAGCTCCCGGATTTCAGGGAATTGGACTGTGAATTAAGCCTCCTGGTGGGAACTTAAGGTAAAAGTGGTACTACTAATCATCTCAGGTTTAAGGACAAGTAAACAACTCTGGGAGGAGCTCATAGCCCACAGACTCATTTGCACACTCTCCCCATTCCATGAGAGACTGGGCTGTTAATGCTGATGACTCAAACAATCAGCAGGGTGCTTTGATAGCAATGTGCACAGTGGCCACTCAGGTGCAGAAGATGTGCACAACCAACAGCTCAGGCTGCAAGCTGGATGTTAAATAAGATAAGGAAAGAGACAAATCCTGGTAGGTGGTGCAGTGTTTCTTTTTCTCACTGGGGAAACACTGAGACATTCACATGTGGGCCTGGAGGTATTCATCTCTGCTGATGGGCCACAATGGACTCACCTGCACTGATGTAATAGGAAAATGTAACATCATAGAAGGTGTCAAAGACTCATTACATGATCAATGAGTCAGTGTTACATCATCCATTGTAAAACTCCTCATCCCAAGGGAGGTAGCTGGGGTGTTCCTACCTAGTCTAAGCATAATAAAAACCCCTATGGACTGCCCCCAAGTGACACAGGTTTTTTCACTCATCATCTTGGGACTTCCTTCACCTCCAACAGGTCAAGACCATCATTTTCACAGCACTGTGACCATCACTTCAGCCAGCAGACACTGAAATTGCAACTCCCAAGTCTTATCACTGGATTCAACAGATGGTGACTACGTATCTTTCTACTTTTATCCTTTCTTTCTTTTCCTTAAACATTTTCTTAAATGTTATAGCTTTTATATTGCTAGCTTACTATAGATGATAACAACTGAAATGGCTACATGCCTGCTCTCTTTTGCAACCAGATTGTTCCAAAATAAACCCTACATATATATATTTACAAACACTGATCACTCAGTATTCTTTAATCCACCCTAAGGGATCTATTAAGAAGAACCTGGGTTACTCACACCTTCTGGGCAGGTCATAGCAGCGGGTAGAATTCTTCCACCATCTCAGTCAGCTTTTGTTTTATATGTGAAACTCTTTGAAAGCAAATCCCTCTCTTCTTAAGATGAACTCCAACTTCTAACAGAGATCAGCCAGTGTTTTCAAAAGAAGCTGCCTAAAGTTACATGTCTTTTGAATGTGTGCATATACACTGCTTCAAGAAAAGGTTTTTCCATTTACATCAGTGAGCGCAGATGAACACTAAACTATTTATATTATTTAAATAGTCATTACTTTAAAATCAACAAAACCCCAATTCTAATTAGTTAATATGTGAGAATTTTGTCATGTGATTTCAGGCTAAGCTAGGCTAAGTATTCCTTACACTTGAAATAAATGGAACATCCAATAATCACATATGCTTTTACAGAATATTTGTATGAAAAAAGTTGAGTGAGAAAGGATGCAGGTCCCCCTTTTGCATCTAAAATAATGTAAATTTGGGGGCTTTTTGGCTCTAGCTGTATAACAGGAGGTGAGTTTGCTGAGTGACAGAGTTCACAGGTTCAGAGGTGTTGGGGGTGTGGGGGGCAAAACAGTAGAAAAGGCCACAGTGCTTCTACATCAAGTACTGCATAGTAGGAAAAAAAAACTTTCTTATTTCTATTAATAATAATTAGAGAATTGCTTATTCTCCATCCTGATGAGAAGTGCACCAGCACTAGAACATAAGCAGTACCCTCTCTAGAGGCAGAACACAGTAAATTCTTGGGGAAAGATAACAGAGCAAGGTGAGTGTACTGGCAACTTCTGCTAGGAGTTTCTGAGAGGAATATGAATATTAGAGATCTCAAGAGCTAATAGTGCATAGATGGTTTAAAGTAACAATTCAAGACTTTTTTTTCATTAACTCATTTCTACTTGTTACCTTTTCAACTATGACAACGGTATAATTACATACCATGCGAAAGAAGTACTCCTTTTGTTGAAACCTGTTGAAATCAATCTGCTGGATGCGTCTGTGCTCTTGTATTAGTGGAAACCAGTAAATTATTCCTGATCGTTTTACCCATGCTATTGTTGATTTGCCTAAATTTTGAATTCCAAGTCAGCCTAGGGCTAGGAAACTTCTGAGTGCAGTTGAGTTACAATGACCGTAAGAAGGACTAGAAGGACAAAACTGTGGGCAAACAGCTCTGGAGAGTCATATTTGTCTTTTTTATCTCCCATCATCCTTCTCTGCCCAAACAGAGACACCTCATCTACCAAGCATGACTGCCATTGCCCAGTCAGAGAGCAGAAACAGGACTATGCAGTTTAAGCTGCTTTTACTCTTGCTAATTTAAAATGACAAAAGAAGAAAATATTCAACCACTGGTCTAAATTTATTTCTGTAATGTATTTGGATAATTAGAAATTGCATTAGTAAATAAAAAAAAAAAAGGCAATTTCCAAATGGTCATTATTTATCTCCAGTTAGTCAAAGACAATCCTTTCTCACAATAATCCTTGAAGTTTTCAAATGATACTTTCATTCTTATACCGAGTAATTTTCAATTTGAGTTTCTGGACATTTTTATATATATATTTTCATTTCAGAATGTCAACATTTAATTTGAAGTTTTAGCAGTTTTTCCTATTTCAGTGTTATTCTTTGTCACGTCGTGATGCACTATTTATGGTATGGGTGAAGCAGAGTATGATTTGAAAGACAGTGCAATTTGCATTTACATGTAGTGTTAAGGATAGATTGTTAAGGGCAGTTATTGTAGCATATTGATTAGAAAAATTTTATTCCCTTTTCATTACTGTATTATATTGGAACTAATCCTACATTTGTCAATTTAAGAAAGTGTACAAGTTAAGGAATGCTCTTTAATTAGAATACCAGGCAGTGGTGGGCTTTGATAGCAAGTAATGAGCCTTGCTTTTCTCAAGTAATTATTTTTATCTTTTGATATGTCTTCCTTTCTTTTTTTTTTTTTTTTTTTTACTTTAAAGTAACAGATGTGTTTTGTTCCTTTGTATCAGGAGTAATCTTTGCCTTCTCTGCTAATTTACCAACTTCTTTTGAAACCAATTTTCTTTCTTCTGATATTATTACTTAGTATTACTCTGTTTTTCAGCAGCCCTAATTAGAACTGCATATTTGTTTTGCAGGCAAGCTCAAGCATAGAACTTCAATACTCAAAACATAGTTATTTTCAAGTGTAAAGTTATGGATTTCTCTAGAATTTTGATTTATATATTTACACTGCAATCCAAACAGTTTGCTTCAGCTGTTCTGCAATTCTATAAATATAAATATGCAATTGTCTCAGTGTGCACTAATGGACAAATTCTTGCTGACACTATATTGAATGTAAAGAATCTGCAAGGCACTCAAATCCATCTGAAGGGTTATTTGTGCCTTCCTTTGCTGTGTTCTATTGATAGTACAACTGGGCAGAATTTGATTTTAATGATATGTGAAATCACTCTCCCTCTCAAGTCAAACACATCTTCTAAGGGCAGTCATTTGCAACAACTGGCACAGCTAGACTTCTGCCCAGCCCGAGTCCCATGCTGGTTCCTCTCACTGATCACAGCCCAAGATACCTACAGTGAGGTCCAGCTCACTTACCTAGAAGTGAGATATCTAGTTCAGTCTAGTATCTAGACCCCCACTGTAGTGAAAGATGAGAGAGAGAAAGATTCCTGTGGCAAAAATCTGTCTGTTTGTCTTAGACACCAGTTTTCAATGGTGATAAACCCCAGACTGGAACTGATGCAAAGAATGTACCTAATGTTCAGAGGCAGAAGTTAGCAGACATGACTCTGACCTTGTTTTTAATACTCTACTACAGACTACATTAACATTGTGTCCAAGTATTCATACATAATATATATGTAATATATATGATGGAGTCTGTGGTTCTACCTCCTGTTCTTTTCCCAAAAAACTCAGAACAAGGGCTTGGAATAAATACAATCTGCATGTTTCAAACATGTAAGGAAGACACCTCCTTCTTCTGAGGTTTAGGATGTAACTCCACTTTCCATAGTACTCCAGATACAGAGAAACATACACAAACCCACTCTGTCTTTTAAGAAATGCTATTAGGATGGAAAATGTGCCATAAGCTCAGGAAAAGATAGAAGAAACACATTTGAACTTTACATCATTACCTAATGAGGCCACAAATGGGGAAAAAAACCCACCCTGATTTGTAGGGCTGGATTCATCTCACTTGTCTTTGGGGGCTGAATGTAGTTCCAGGTGCAGACACTGAATTTTCATCTCCCCTCCAAAGAGGTGTCTAAAGACTTGCTGGCAGCTAAGATCATGTTGCAGTCATCATCTCAGCTGGGAACTCTTAAATGAATGGAATTGAAAGACTGTCACATATACCTGCTAAAAATAAACATTTATAGGCACAGTTTTGGGAGCCTGTGACTTTTTGTTTTCTGTATTTATACCACTACTGTCAGTATTTGTTTCCAGTGTATTTACAGTTAAGGAAGGGGGTCTGGGCATCATCTGATACTTTTTTGGCAGAAAGACTTAGATAAAGGGTTCTTTAGCTTAGATTTTAATCATCTTGGTGGTAGGTAGATGAGTGATCTGTGATTCTATGATAGTACAACAGAAAGCCACATTAAGTGTGAAAACAGGAAAAGTCAGCAGAAAAAGGAAACAATTTTCTGGGTCATTCTATTTTAACTGCACTAATGCATTGCCTGTGATTTCTCTTTTCCTATGACAATTAAGACATAAAGAAGTATCTGAGGTATCTCTATTACGTTCAATTTTGTTGCTAGTTACAGAGAAGGAAGCTTCCTTCCTGGAAGATGAGTACTTTTATTAGGAAAGACATGAAGCAGTTTCTTAGCAGGAAGGCACAGGTGGGCCATGAGCCCTGCACTACAGTATTTGCAAGATAAACTTTCTTGTTTACATTTTTACTATTATAACCCAACCATGACTGTGGTCATGCATGCAGGTTTAATAAAAATTAGCAATAACTTTTGTAACCAGAGGCCTGAAATGACAGCCTGTAACGAGATACCTTTATTTGTTTTCCATGAGTCATAGCGTTTATGTATGGTTTAATTTGTTCTTCTCTTTTTCAATCAAAAAAAGATTCCAGAAAGCAATCTTTTGCTAACATAGGTTGTGAGATGAAAGAAGAGGACATTCTGCCTGATTACAATTTCCTTGGATCAGGAAAAATAAAGAAATTGTTTGCATTAGGAGTGACAGCAGATGAGATTAATTTAATCATGAGATAAATTGTTCAAACTAAATACAACCTCAAGACACTCATTCTCTGAGGGAGCAAAACACAGAAAGCCTCAGGGAATAAATGTAACTGTTCTTTAAAGCTGAATACCTTTTAGAAAGAGACTATAGACTAATTTTTGGGGCTATCATACCGAATCTTTTGCTGAAAGGCTTCATTTGCTTCACCTGACGGTTGGTTTTTAGTCAGACCCTTGTCATCTTGCAGCTGGAACAAGCAGTAGGAGCAGCAGTGATGTGTATACAGTTTGGACACAGCCCTGAGGGCTGTCAAATGTGAAATCCCACTGCCACCTTCTAGATTACGGAGCCAGCAGGATACATGGATGTCTCAGCCTAGCAATCCCCATTAACAATAAAGGTGAGCAAGATTTTGAGCAATCTTACCCAGCTCCATCTTTCAGTGCTGTGTGCTCACCTGCCTCAACACTGCCAGGATTGACATGCTGACTGGAGAAGCCTATGGACTGATATTCTCATTACTCCTGCTCTGGACCTTTGTACAGGACACTAGGAATGAAAGGTACCATTTGGGATATAAGATCCTTCACCATATAATGTAAAAGCAGAGAGATTTAAGTCAAAACAAATGCTTGTGATTTTTTTCATGAGCCTCTGAAAGACTCTAGCAAGTATACTAATCAACTGAAGGGGTTTTTTCATAAGGATGTTTTTCAAACTCTTACTCAATGCCTTAACTTGTCTGTATATGGCTACTTAGTTATGACTCTGGTTCATCTGCCACAGGTGTCCTTCAGGCTATATAAGAATTTCTTTGAACAACAAGTTTCTTTTACCTAGAATAAGTAAACCGAAACTTAAAGGACTTTGACCCATCATGCAGTGAATGCGTGTAGCAAAATCATCAGCAAACCCCTTATTGGGGCAAAATCAGGACATTAGCTTTGTTACTCAGAAGGTCAAAAGAAGTTGAAACTCAAATATGCCCAGGTCATATTCACAAACATTTTTCCATTTATGTTCTGCCTGAATCACAAATATCAGCTCCCAATGACTAAATCAGTCTCTGCAATTTCAAAATCAATCTTTAAAACACTCTCAGATCTTTAAGTGTAAATACAGACAGAGCTGAAACTACTTGTGAAGGAAAATAAGGAAACTTGACTGCAATTAAGATGAAGCAGAACAGACTCTAAAGTAAAACAGACACAAGGTGGACAGTGTTGCATGACAATCCTACCTGCTACTCCTGGCTGGCAGATGTCCCAGCCTGCCACAAAATTAAATACAGAAAGTGGTTGTGACGTGTCTATTCTCCCATGCAAGAGACACACAGACAACGTTATTTTTTTGGCTCTTAGTTTAGAAAGCACTCCCTTGTTGCCAGCAAATAGCTCTGCTTTGCTTACAGGATCGATCCAAGCAGCAAATTTCAGGCAGGTAGTACAGCTGCTGGAGGCTGGGAGAGCACCTGTTGGATATCAGCAGGAAAGTAGTTGCTTGTCTCATGTGATCTGTACCTTCATGGAGTAAACAGCATCCCTCCCCATTCTTACCATGCCAAAGGTGCTGTAGCTGCAGGTTGTGCTGATGTGGACTTTTTTTAATATAGAAATTGAATAAAACCACAGCTGATAAAGATCCTTCTGAACTCCTACTAAATGACTTGTGGTCAGATAGACAACCATTTATCACTGCAGAAATATCATCATGGGGTCCACTAGCCAAGACTGCATGCAAGCATTGCTGTTTCTCTCCAAAACAGTTGGAGTTCAACTTTGTGGTCAAGTTGTGTGTATAGGCATAATGACTCTTAGCAACCTTCTGCTCAAACATCCTTGACTTAGTCTCCTCACCAAATCTGCACAGGAGGGCATTTAAGAGAGGTAACACTGCATTTACAATACAGAACATAATCCCTTCCTATCTTGACTAATTTGATGACAGCCCTCCTATTGCTGCAGTGTTTCAAAAATCTGTTTGCTTCCTCTGTGCAAAAGGGGGAAAAAATGGAGAAAATAGGACAACCATGGTGAAAAAATCTTTCCTGACTTATTGAAACAGTACTGAAACAGTAAATAATACAATTATTTCAATTGAGTTTTATACTGAAAATCTCTTTTGGCTAATTTAGTATAAACTTCTGATTGCTGTTTTTTCAACCTAATGTAATTTGGCTAATTCTGTTTCAGATGCATTTTAAATTTGATTGTGAATAGACAAGGTCAAAAGTCTGCTGATACTGCTACTGTTAAAAGAAGTAATTTTGAAATACATTTTATTTACAGAAATTATGACCCTGTGACCTTTTTTTCAACTTCATTTTTTCCTGTCTTTTTCCTTGAGAATATTTTAACCAAAACATTTAACAAAATCCCCAAATTAACCATCATTTCCCAGATAAAAGGTCTTGTGGTAAACAGAATATTTTTTAAAGTGTTTGCAACAAACTAGAAAGTATTACAAATTTTAATAAAATCTTGGGAAATGTAAAAATAAATATTCCATTTTGAAATCTCACAAAAAGGAAGTACACAGATAATTTCATGAAATATTGTATTTTTCAACAGTGAATTTCTTCAATTATTCTCTTCTTTGGTATTTTATTAAGCATTGAGAAGTTTCTAACAGAAATCCTTATTGAAGTCAATTATTTTCCCTTGAGAAATGATCAGGAAATTAATTTAAAAAGGAAAATAAGACTTCTCTGCTTTCTCTGATGTCCTGCCCAAGGCAGTGAAGACCTATTTTCTTCCCATTCACGGGAAAAGATATAACACTGAGAATCTAAAATTTCTGAGTCCTCTAAAAAGGCCATGGATTTAAATCCGCAGGAAATGTTATAAATTACATTAGACTCTTGCCTCCAGCTGCAGAAACGGAGTTAGGAGGCCCCTCTTTGTTCATGACCAACAGATGCAAACAGTCCAACCGTGGACTTGTCTGCAGGAAAATGGGGCAGTTCTTGTGCCTCCTTCTTCAAATATACAGACACTTAAATTCCAACTGTTTGTATATTTGCAGACATTTTGTCCTTGTGTAGTCAATATTCTGCGCAAAATTGTCCTGACCAGTGAAAAGGAATTCTCTGTGTAGTTTGTACTGACCAAGTTCCCTTTGGATTTTTTTCCAGCTTCAGTGTTGTGTCATTCAAGGAAGACAGAGGGGTAGCTCCATTTCTGTCAGGTAAAACCAGCCCATTTCCTGAGGTGGGAATGTCTCAGTGTCCTGGGGAACATGTGACAAGTAGTGATGCAAGTGAATGCATTTAATGTGAATAAAGTTCTGTATTCTGTGTAAAAAATTTTTTTCAATGGGACAAGAAGGCACAGTCTCAAGCTGCACCAGGGGAGATTTAGTTTAGACATTAGGAAAAAGTTCTTTGCAGAGAGAGTGATTGGGCATTGGAATGGGCTGCCCAGGGAAGTGGTGGAGTCACCATCCCTGGAGGTATTTATGAAGAGACTGGATGTAGCACTTAGTGCCATGGCTTAGGAGATGAAACAGTTTTTTGTCAAAAGTTGGACATGATCTCAGAGGTCTTTTCCAACCTAGTTGATTCTGTGATTCTCCTCCCAGAGGGCTCCATGGTGACCTGTCGTGAGGAGCCATCATTTCCTGTTGTTTTGGGGCCCGTGGAAGAGGCGGACCCCTACTTCATTAGTTATACTCACCATAGAACATAATTTTTCCATAGATTTAAGATCACTTTGCCTATACAGAAAGTCCAAGTCATTAATTGTGTGAGAACTGTGGGCTGAAGCATGTGTTTTTTCCTCCTACAGTAGTTAAAGGAAATAATTCTTCAATCTGATGGGGTCCTAAATATATTGAATTGCTGCTGACTTTTTATTTATTACAAAAAGAATTGTGAACACTTTTGCTTTAAGGTCAGAAAAAAAGAAACAAATTAAAACAAACATAAAATAAATCCCCTCCGAATTCAGCCTGTCTTCATTGATAGAGTAGTATAAAAAGCTAGTGTGGCAATTTTTGGTGCCAGGGACTCAGTTTCTAGTTTTAATGAGTGTGTATTTAATCCAAAGCCCAAGGACAGTTTCATCAAATAAAACAGGGCTATTTCTGCAAAAATGTGAACAGGTGCCTGAATTCCAGAAGTCCAATTCCTATAAACTGTCAGGTTATGTTGCGGTTCTTGCATAAATCTTCATTACTAATTAGCATAGAGGAATAATTCCCTTCCAGAGGTTTGTTAAATTTGTATTTCACTGACTTCATGCTTCATGAGTTCTGCCTGTTTGCTTGTATAGCAATATGTTATATACACTGAGATTAAAGAAGACAGAATGAAGATTCAGTACATTCTTTATTTGATTTATACTTTACTTGTGGAGCTTTAATTCAAAGATTTGTTAAAATTTTACAGAAGGACTCCAATGAATGCAAGCCTGAGTAGCAAGACTAGAACCAGTCTTACTGGCTTGTATGGGTGAAAAGGAGGCAAAGATTATGCTTAAATACTATTTCTTGAAACTAGTCCTTGAATGGCAGAATGAGAAGAAGCGACAGAAACTGGAGTGGAGGAAGGAGCACATGCAGTGAAGAGACCGAACTTGCCAGTGTAGGTGACATGTGAGGCTGTGTGAGGAGCAGACCTGAGGTGAAGTACACCTTAGCGTGTCAAGGGCATATGTTATGCACGTGGTATTCGGTCCATCAAAGCTCAGCAGTTAATGCCACCTAAGACTGTGGCCCTTTCTATGTAACCAGGGACGGAGGACACTTTGCTATACTGATGCCCAGAGATTGCCTGTGCACAACACAGCAGCATCAGTTGAAGGAACTGCCAAGAGATTAAGCAGACTTAGCTGTGCTAACCTTTATCCGCAGTCTGTAGTACCCAAATTGGCCATAAACGAACCTCACAGTGTAGTTCACAACTACTGTCACTGCCAGAGAAAAGTGGAGACACAACTCAGTGCTGCAGTGTTGTATCGGTGTACCTACTTGTGAAGGGAGGTGTACCATGACCCAGGACCTGCACTTTCTGGTACACCATGCAAGGGTTCAGTCCTGAGAGGCCTGAAGGAAACTCATGGGACTGCTTATTAATCCTCTGTTCCCTGCCATGACATTTACAAACAAAAGTAAAACAAAACAGCCTACACCACCCTTTCTCTACCTGATCTCTGCCCAGATGCCCAGCCCCACTTTGCCATCAGTGGATTTCTTTCTGTGTGACTTGCTCTGCAGCATAAGTCCCTGCAGATTTTGGCCCTGTATCTTTGAACAAGGAGTTCAACAGCTGACAGCTGACGCAGATCTCTTTTACCTTAGGCAATTTTCCAGCCTCCACATTCTGGAGCACAGCTTTAAAGAAGAGACTGAAATGAACAAACAGTCTGTTCTTCTCATGTGTTCCTTGGAAGACAGGACTTTTGAATCCTACAGATTTAGGCCTGTACTCTGTCAGTCTGATCAGCTGTAGAGTACCAGAACACTGCTGGGACCACACCACAGCAAGGAGAATACAAAAACATGCAGCAATAGACCAGCATCCGTGTTTGTGGGGTACTTCTAGAAGTGCTCCATCAAATTCATTAGTGTTATGTCTGTCTTTTGCAATGAAAGAAATGACATAACCTTGTACGTATATCACATACGCAGTGTTAAGGACACATTTCTGCCAAGGACATTTGTCTAACTATAGCACTTGATGGAAGCTGCTGACAAAGCTGTGTGCTCCAAAGGTTGTATTTTTTGCCCCACAATTCATAGTAAGGCAGATCTCATCTATTTAAGGAGGTCAGCTAGAAGGACAGGGTATTGGGTCGAGGATGACTGGCTGGAGTGGGTTTTTTGGGTGTTATCTCATGCCCTGCACCTCCATTTCATCTCTAATCATGAACAGTGAGTACAGAGGGTACCTTCATATGAGACCAGTAACTTATGAGGAAAAGCCATAAATTGGATCACTAAAAGAAATTTTAAGGCCTGATTGTGAATTAAAACGAGACTGACATTTTAAAACTTTTTGAAGCAGTGGTTCAGTTTCTGTCACTGCTCTGCTACAGGGCTGTACAGATGTTTGTGGGAGCCACAAAAAAGGAAACGAGGGCAGGCTGCACGAGAACATTTTAGAAGCCATTAATAAGATTTTATGTTGTTACTCTGAAGGGCATTTTCTGCTGTTCTCAGCACAATATTGTGACTGGCTTTCCTGAGATGGAAAAAATGATGTATTCTTACTTCATCCTAAATAACTGCAGCCAGCGTGAGAACAACTCCTGGGGAGGACAAGATGATTTGCAGTTTCTGTACATGTGAGGAAACTCTAATGCAAGACCTACAAAAGAGCCCAAATGCCACCTAGCTTCAAAATGTCACCTGGCTTTGAAATAGCTGCAGTCAATCTTTTTGCAGCACCCCAGAACAGAGGGACAAGCTGACCTTGAGCTTGCTCAGCGACGGCTCTAACCCCTGAGTGGCAGCTCAGGCAAGGAGGAGGGCTCCTACCCCTGCACGGATTAAAAGGAAGTGGCAGCTATTGCCTTTGACAATGGCAACCCAGTCTCAAGGACTTGGCCCCAGGCTCAAGCAAGGCAGAAGTCACATTGTTTTCTGCAGTGCCTCCTGGGTGCAGCAGTTCCCCAGAGCGGTCCATTTCAAAATGAAAGAAATAAAGTCTGTTTAAAGGAGCAGGGAGAACAAAAAATTTATTCCCTCCAGCAGAGAAAAAGAAAATCCCTATATTGGTGCATTTGCTTTAATCACATTTTCTTTAGTCCCAATGGGATAGAAGTACTACACACTGGCATGTCTCAAGAGAGACCCTTACCTGAAAGATATTTTAAAGAGCCATCATAAAATCATTTCATTTTGGACTTTATGATTAAGACATAGTGCCATGCTGAAATACCTGATATTCAACTGGCTTGACACAGTGCTTCAGGTAATCCTGCAAGAGATGGTGTTTCCCTTTAGAGGGTTGTATATTCAGGGGTGCAGGAACTGGTCCTCTCCAGGGCACTCTCTAGTGCCAGAGATAGGATAACCTCTTTGCATCTCCAATGTATGTCTCATAGGAATTACCACACTGCTCCATCAGAGAATGGCTATGTCTATTGTGGGACTTACGGCTCTTTTAATAAGCAGAGCTCTGAAAGGGCAACTCCCATGAGACAGTGCATCAAAACAGAGAACTTCATTATATAGGGTTACACAGAATCATAGAGTCATGACTTAAAATAATATGTTCCAGTCAGACAATGGAAATCAGCTCGAAGTGATTGCTAAATAGAATATTTTATTCTGGAAAGAAAAGAGTCATTTGAATAAAATAATTCTTGAACATTTTTTTTTCTTGTTTTCACTCCACTTTCCACATACATGTCTATGTGTATCTCTGTGTATGTAAACAACATTGCAACAAGCATCTACCCTGTACACATCATGGATTTCTCTTCTTAATGCAGGCAATGCTGCTAGTTCCTGAACTTTGTCCATCTGCTCGAGCCTAAGGGGCAGCAATATTAAATTAATCATGGTCTGACATTTCTTTGATAACTGACATTTACACAAACAAGTCCTACATGCACATGTGCACATTAGGAAATTAAAGTGTAAAGTAAATAATATTATCATTGTGTGTTTCTTCTCAAAAACATATTGCAAGTCATTATCTCTTCCTCTAATGACTGAAATTCTGTGTGCAAAACCAAGTAATTTAATTTACATATCTGAATGCATGCCATTTTGTTGTTGTTGCAGGGCCTGTACCAAATGTCTTGTGAATTAAATCATTTCGTTGTTGAGAGTCAGCGGAGCTGCTGGCGGATAACTCTTCTTGACACATTGCGTGAGAGAACAGACATGCACCAGAAAGTTCTGCTCCTTCTGTCCCTTCGGAGCACTCCTGGTGATTTTGGGGGAAGGCTTCTGCCACTGTGCAGCTCTCCTCTTCCTCCAAAAGAAAACCCTACTCTGTACTGGGATCCATTACAGATCTCGTTGCATTCCCACCCAAGCTAATGGTGTTTTTTCTGTCTTTGGTGATGAGACCAAGATTAAGGCCACAATAACTGTATGAATTTCAACTGCTTGTCTTTGGATTTGCAAGGCACTGAAAAGTCCTGTTCTTCTGTCCATTGACAGCTAGTATAAGGCTCTTGGGTTGGTAGCTACCTCAAAGGCCCCTATATTCAAAGAGACAATAGGAGTTGAATGAAGTAAATGGAGCTGAATGAAGTAATAAACAGGAGGGCCAAGGACAGACACTTTTCAGTGGATGCAGGCATGCCTGAGGATATCCACATGGGATGCCCCTGATGGGGAGGCAAGTCTGACATGTGAGTTCATTTAAATACCAGTATCCACAAAATGTCCAGGTATGCACTGGGAAAGCAACTGGGCATTTTTCACAGTTTTCCTACTCAGTGATTTGATCAGAGGGAGTTTATTCTTTTTCTGCACATAATGATGTTGGGGAATAAAGTTTTAAGTACATGGAGCAAAAAGTCTTCAGTAAGCACTTACTACACTTTATTCCATCATAAACTCCAGTGGTAAAGAAAGAGAAATAGGTGTTTTGCTTTCCCAGCTCAAACACAAAATCTTGAGATCAGAAAAGATTGTATTGCCAAATGTCCATACGATTAAGCATCATAATGGTGGGAATTGAGCTCTTCAGCAATGAATTTTTTAGTCTGGCCTGACAGTCTCCAAAGAATCCCTCACTGAAGGATTTGTCTGTGGTTTCTTCCTGCATAAAGGAGGAAAGAATTTTTCTCTCTCTCCTGCAGGTTGCAATCCCTTCACTACCAACTGATAAATGGTCTCAGATTTTATTATATTTTCTTCTTGTTTTGTTCCTATTATCTCTGCCACCTGTGATTTCTCCAGTCTTTGTAGAACTTTATTTCCTCCAGATTTAATTCCAACCAAGGAAAGTATACACTTATCTTTTCATCACCTGAGCCCATTAATCTCTCCTGGAACAGGAGTTCTTGCTGAAAGACAAGCACAGACACAGGCTGGGCAGAGAATGGGTTGAGAGAAGCCCAGAGGAGCTCTCAGTTCCCCAGCATAAGAAGGACATCATCCTGCTGGAGTGGGTCCTGAGGAGGGCCACAAAGAGGATCAGAGGGCTGGAGCGCCTCCTCTGTGAAGACAGTCTGAGAGAGCTGGGGTGGTTCAGCCTGGAGAAAAGAAGGCTCTGGGGGTACCTTATGGCAATTTCCACTACATCAAGGGGAGCCTACAAGAAATCTGAAGAGGTACTTTTTACAAGGGCACGTAGTGCAAGGACAGTGGGGAATGGCTTTAAACTGAACCTCTCAGGTTTCAAACAGCACATTCAGACATGGTATCTCCTTTGCTAGCAATGTCAACAGAGCTGCCTCTGCGTAATGTTATAAGGAAGCGGATTCAGCTGAGATGCCTTAACATTATTTAATATGCTTTCAGATACCCCTGCAATCATTCTTTAACAGCTCCTCACAGTGTGAACAGGAATAACTTTTGCAACCCTATTCAGTAGCATCAAATGCTCTGTTTTTTCTGCCATTTGAGGCATGCAACTAGCTGATGATTTTCCAGGCCAGTACCTGTACAATATTCATTATTGCCAGATTTGTGGCTTCTGTGTCATTTGGACTGACATTTGTATATTGAATATTGTCTTCATTTTCACCATGGAATTTTGATTTACTGTACTTACTACGTATGTCCAGATACATTGTTTCACATTTTTAAACAAACAAGAATAATATAATGAAAAAGCTTTATTTTTCTCTCTATTCTTGCACTCACAGCTATTGTCTTGAGGCTTTACTCATAGCTAAATCTCTCCTTTTTCCTTTGGGTACAAAATATTGTTCTTGCTGGGTAGACAAGGTGAATAATACGCCCTTGCTTGGGAAGAAATTCCACACCAGAAGTGGATTATTCCAAAAGCAGAAAAGCTTCCTGCAGATGTTTGCTTGTTTTGAACACAAGAGCAGGAAGAAAGTGGGCACTGACATTGCAAGGTGTGACAAGGATTGTAGAGTCAGTGGTTTCCTCTAGTGATATAAGATTGTCTTTGCCTAAACTATGCTAGAAGTAGCTCTTAACTGTAGAAACTCTGACAGCTCTCTGCATGATGCAAGAGATTAAATCAAAGCCAAGCGCAGAACAAAAACATCTGCTTATTCATTAGCCTAGTCTTACAGAAATGATCCTAATGTGTACTCCTGGGAGAGAATAGTCTCATTACAGAATCAAGCCAGAGAACTTCCAGTAACCAGAAAGCCTTGATTCTCTCAGAGCTTTTTATTTTACCACCTCTTCTCCTACTGTGCTCATTAAATATAAAGGAAAAAATAATATATGAAGAAACTAATAAATAAGATCCTTTCTTTTGGCTGGCCATCTGGTTCAGGTGGATAATTATCTTCTGACATCTGTTCAGTGATATGCACAATATGGTAGTATTTAAGTTTGTGATCTTAAGCCATTTTCCAGTGGACACAAATATCTGAAGTTGCAACAATATTCTGAGGATCTGCAGGGTCTCCTCTGGGAAGCACCCAGCACATTTGAATTCTAATACTGCTAAATGCTAACCAACACAGCATATCTGTTTACTGGCAGTTCAGCTTGTTGAAAGATGTGCTCTCTTCACCTCTAACCTTGAAAGTGCACAGGGAGGATGTTAAAAGGAAAGATTTCTCCATTTTTATCTCCAGCCTATTTTCTGCAACACTGTAAGTGTCCCTCCAGGAGCCCACAAGGCTTTCATTTCTTTTCCCAAGGAGTCTGGCAAAAGAAATGTGCAAAAGCATGTTAGTGCGGCAGCTGAAGGGGATCCTCTCCACCCCTTATGCTCCTCTCACGTGGCCCTCAGGTCCCGAGATGTAACAAGAAGGACCACACACGCAGAGTGGGCAGGAAGCAAAGAGGATTTTATTCACAGGGTAGTG
>JAWWEW010000112.1:79394680-79467769 GCA_035583185.1 Anabacerthia variegaticeps | reverse complement strand
TTAACAATGGAACAGGCAGGGGACAGAGGACAGGGGAGGGGTTTACAATGATCAGGTTACAGGCAGGCAGACTGCATTTTACAAGGCATGATTTTAAATCATTATGGTGAGCTTTATCATCTTCTAAGGCTGATTGCCACATGTTAGTATCTGCTTGGTTTTTCCAACCTAACACAATCAAACACACATCAATTGCAAAATTGCAAAGCTGACCCCCATATAGTCTGCTGTTAACTCACCATCCCCTGTCACCGTCAGGTGTTCAGTCCATTTAAAAAGGCTCTTTCTCTGTCATGAGTTTTATGATTAAATGCTCTCTGCTGAAAATGCCAGGTTATTGAGTGTGAAAGTGGGAACAGGAGAGGTTCTTTCTTTGATAAATAAAGCCATTTTAGAACATTTCAGAAAAGAAGTTTCAGAATGTTTTGTTTTAATGGTTTCTAATTTTTCTTCTAGTCCAAATTAGCTTTCAAAATGCAGATAGTCCATACTAAACAGAGGTAAGGATTATAAAAGGTAGAAATGAAACCTAGATTCTCTGAATGACCTAATCTGTAACTGATTTCATATACCCATTTCATCCCATTTTACAGCAGTTCAATAAGGAGCTGCATGAGCAATTTCTGCTCAGCAATTTGAGTTTCTGAAGTTATATAGCCTCTGCCTGGGTGCTGTTCTCTGAGAGTATTTTCCATAAATCCTCTCTAGGAATGTGTTTGGTGACAAACAAAGCCTTCACTTTTGACCAGCCTTGTCAGCACATCTGGGATAACTTTTCCCTGGAAAGCAGACAAAATATCACCATCTCTTTCTTAGGTGCTTGCCTAAAACTTGCTGCAGGGTTGAGGGCGACAAAGTCTTGCAGTATATGGAGTTTAACACAAAGACAGCACCTTCGCAGCCTGTCTGATCACACTGTAACCCAGTAGCAGGCAGCCCTCATAATATCATGTATACTTTCAGATAAATCTCTCCCCCGTCCCACACAAAAACCAATAATTGTATCCTGGGGCCACAGGGGTAGGACACGCTGCACAGAAGAGCCACAGGCAAACGCTGGGGATGTGGATGCAGCCTGTCTGCCTGAGTGTGGGGAACAGTCACTGAGCCATGGAGTGGCTGAAGTTGACAGGCACATCTGGTCCATTCCTCTCTCCAGCAGGGTCAGCTAGACCTGGTTGCCCAAGACTATATCCAGGTGGATTTTGAGGGTCATCAAGGACAGAAGCTGCACAGTCTCTACAGAAAACTTGTGCTGGTGCATGGTCAACCTCACAGTAACAATATTTTTTCATTTTCGTTTGTTTGTGCCCATTGCCTCTAGTCATGTCACTGTGCACCACTGAAAATATCCTGGCTCCCTCTTCTCATTCCTTCCAGTCAGGTATTTATACACATTGGTAAGATTCCTCTGACTCAGATCAGGGCTATCTTTGTCCCATGCTTTTCAGGCTCTGATCAACCTTCCTTCAGTGCCTTGTCCTGTGGCAAGACTTCCAAGAGATGAGTGCTGCTGCCAGGCTTTGGACAGTTGCAGAGGAATAATACACCCACTACCTGTATAACCATATCATTGTGTACACTGATGCAGGATGTTGTCCCTTGTTTGCTTCTGTAAGACACGGCAGAGTGGCTCAGGGGTTGGCTGGGTATGTGTCCTGCCAGGAATGAAATGAAATGAAAGGGATGCCTTTCGGATTAATTTACTCTGCATGTTTGAAGCGGTGGTGCTTGGAAAAGAGCTCACATGGTATCCTGAGGCCTTGAGTTCAACCTAGCACCGGTCTTTTCTATCTGTTACTTGTCAACACGTGTTGTACTCTTTTATACGCTTTTACACTTTTAGACTCTTTTATACTCCTTTATATTCTGTACCCCAAAACCCTATAAGTAAAAGAACTTCTCTCTACTTTACCCATATACAGTTGTCTTGGAAAGTTTTTTCCCCCCTCCTTATGGCAATAACACAATACCAACTGAGGTCATATTCATGACCTAGATTAAAGATCAGTGAAGATTTTTAATCGCCCTTCTCCTATTATAATGCTTAAAGACAACCTTTGCTCATCATTCTTAGCAGGGTCTTATATGTGAATAGGAGAAGAAGGATTTGTCTCAGTGCATGTAAAAACAGATATTCACTTTGGTATCTTATTAGATACATCCCCATTTCTATTGTTCTATTGATTTCTAAAAATCAAAAAGAAATATCTATGGGTTGGTGTTAGTGTAGAGAACAAGTTGATATTGCTAGAGACAAAAAACAGAACTGTTTAGAAACAATTCTTATTCTAGGTATGATGAGACTCATATTTATAAAATCATAGAATAGCTTGGTTTGGAAGGGATCTTAAAGGTCATCTGGTTCCAACCCCCCTGCCATGGAAAAGGACACCTTTCAATAGACCAGGATGCTCAGAGCCCCATCCAACCTGGCCTTGAACAGTCCCAGGGATGGGGCATGTACAGCTTCTCTGGGAACACACTAACTCCTATTCTCTGTGCACCAGGTATTAGGAAAAATTTTCAGGGTATACTCCCTTCTCAACTTTTCTAACCTACTCAGCTCCTCACCAGTGAATTCACCTCATAAGGGAAGGAGGGAGAAGACAAGTAATTTTTAAGAAGACCTGTGAATAGTCATTGGGATCTAAGGTTCAGGTAAACAAGCTAAAACTTATGTATAACATTACATATAGCACTGCAAAATAGTGTTTATTGAAAGAAAATTCAAGGCTTTTGCAAAAGACTTTTGGCACAACTTCTTTCTAGAACGATCTATGAAACAGTTCTGCCTCCTTCTCTTCTTCACAATTTTGTAAATGTGTATGTCACGGACAGAAGCTCTGTTTGTCTTTAACAATTTTGAGAGATTTATATAAATCCAGTACCTCTTCTTTCATTAAAGTTTATGGAAATCCAATTTTTTTCCCCAACAGAATAAAATCTATCACACTAAGTCTGCATAACTCTTGACTTGGTTTACAGTGGCAATTCATTTTTCAGAGCTGTGAAGTATAGCATTTTAAGGACAGTAATCAAGCCATCCTAATGTAATTTCTGTTGACATTCTGCCCAAGGTCCATTTAAGCTTAGAGCCTGACTTTGTGATCTAGCAATATTATAGTACAACATTTAGTACAAATTACTTATCTGAAAGCAAAAAAACTGCATTAGCACAACATGCAGATGTCTCAATTATACTTCAGCATATGTGCTTTAACTTTTACTGCAGAGGTTTCATAATCCAGTTATCCTCCTAAATGTATTTATAACAGAATCTACAGTTAATTATTTGCTAAGGTAACTTTGGCCCATTTTTACCATGTTATCGCAGGTATCTATTGTTTTTCAAATCAAGCTCACAATGATTTAATGTTTTAAAACAGGTCGTATTCAATTAAACCATATGGATGCTTAGGTTGTTGTTATTTTGTGTTGTATGCAGTAAAACCACTAGTTTTTTTCTTCTCATAAATTCCAGGGGGTTTTGCACTGATTTTCTTATTGGGGGTTGAGAAGGTATAGGTCATTTTCGAATGGCCAAACATAAACACATCTATTTTCATCACAGTAATAACCTGCTGTCTGCGCCTGGTTCAATGAAGCATTTGCCAATTGTGAGATGATGCTCTTCTACCCCACTCTAATTGGAGGCAACTGTTCCAGCTGGACTGGCTGTCTTATACAGAAAAGATGACATTGTTAACAGGATACAGGTTCTTCCAACCATCTGTCTCTAATGTCAAGATTCTGGGCTATCTTTAGTATCTTCCTAGTGGCTGGGATTTTCAAAGGCAATGAAGAAGATAAAATTTCTGTTCACGTTTCTTTGGACCTGCTGATCAAAGACACTTAGACTTCTCTGGTAATTCTAACTTTTTTGCAGTGAAATCTATTTAATGACCTAATTATTCTCAATCTATGGAGCCTGCTTAGTACTGTATGTCCAAAGAGGCATGGAAAGGATGTAAAAGATAAAACTGTGGAAGGTAATAATTGTACCTCTGAACTCAGACCACTAGATATTGAATTCCTGCTTTCCATCTCCAATGCATATACAGCCATGTTTGCCTTTGATCCTTGGCAAACCTAACAAGAGCCTCAGACCATCAGCTTTCACAACTTCAAAAACCTGAAGTCAGAAATCAAATTAAGAGGTTAACCTAAAAATAGAATGAAAACCAGGGAATAACACTGGGCATCCACCTTATCCTTTCCTTCTGCCCATTTTTGGTACATTTCACAATTTGAAAAGTCAATGTGGGTTTCTTGCAAAAAAATTACAGCCCCAACTTTTTTGATGCTGCTTTGACTTCAGCATTTATTGCCTTCTTCACACTTATGTTCCAATGGACACCTCATGCCACCTTGCCCCATCTGCCAGCATCCCTGCAGATGTCCTCCTCTCCCTTTCCGTGCTGGCAATGTTCTGCATGTGATGGTTGGAGAAGGGTCTCTTCTGACAGCCTCAGAAAGGCATTGCATTGGGCTGCAAATGCTTCTGCCATCTGTTGCACTGAAGGCTACAGCCAAGCCAGTGTCACCGAGGGGACATTGCAAGTGACTGCAATAAATGCTCTGGAGTTGATGCCCTTTCTCCTGAGAGAAATGCTTCTCTAACACCAGGCTGCATTTTTAACAGTGTCTGAGCACTGGCAATACTTTACCAGAATTAATATGAAATAGTTGTGATCTCCTGAAATGTGTTTGTTTCTTTCTTGAAGATAACAAATTTCATATCCCTAAAACACATGGATCAACCCTCACAATTATTTAGCCTTACTGTCACAAAGGAAAACAGTTCAACTTTATTTCAAAGTGAAAGCTTACCACAGCTGTGGAAAGAGTAGCAAATTCCTTATTTCTTTCAGCCTATTCCCCAACCACTTCAAAATGACCCTTATGTATCCAGAGGGCACTGCAAACAGGAGGGTCTTACTTCATTGCTCCTAGAGGAGGCTTCCTCTGTCAGATCCTCATGCCGGGCCAACAAGGAGAGTCTTGGCCAAGAGGAAAGCATGGGAAACAGGGGATTATGGTAACTCCTTAATATCATAATCATGAGTCTTGAAGGAATGTACTATTTGTCAGTTTCTTTTGGAAAAAGATAACTCACCAACTGGGATTTTTATTAGCATATTTAGTACATTGGCTCCTTCACTGGAGATAGAGAGGCAGATGCATTTAACATGTTCTTGGCTGTTGTGTGTTCCTTTCTCTTTATAGTTGTGTCCCAGAACACTGGAATTAAGAATGAGAAATTGTTAAAAAGCAAAACTTCAAAAGCTACACATAGTTCCAATTTCCCTTTAGACTCCAAATGAAGTCAGGAAGAGTTCAAAAGGACAGCTGAAAGTCAATATCTGTTATAAGATGTAGTATGAAAGTTACATTGCTAATGGACTAATGCTGTGTACAGGCTTAACAAGAATTTATACTCAATGTTTTCTGCTAGAGGAAACATTTTACTGTGAAAGAGACAGTAACTAAAATAAAACAAAATAAAATGTAAAACAAAGCAAAAGTATAGCAGCCTAAGTGATAGGTTTGTAAACCAGAGCTGTGTAGAAGCAGCAATACTAGGTCTGGGGAGTTGGTAGCAGGGAGTGAGAAGCACTGGGGGTGAAAAAAGCCTGTGGAGTTGGGATGAGGAATTGTATTGGATAAGGAGTGTGTGTATCAGTAAAGGAATTGTTTCACAAGGAAAGAGAAGGAATCAAAGGAGACACACTGAGGCTGACCAGAAGGAAAGTGGTGGGCTAGCAGTTTGGATTAGGAGACATGGGACAGGATGCCACAAGGTGGGTGGCAATGGAAACCTGACAAGGACTTGCACAGATGATGCAGAGAGGTATGCAGGATGGGCTGGGCATGAAAACTTCTCCCCAGAATGCTGGCTATTTGAGAGTTACTGTCAGCCTTCTGGCAGAACTAGACATGTGCCCCTCTTCTTCCTTTACATGCTTTTTCTTTCAGTAGCTCTTACTTTTAGATAGGAAAAGATGACAGCCTAAAAGGCTTGTTGCATTTTTTAACACCAGTGAAGAACTCTGAATTCTGGCCCCCAGAGAACATTTCATTCTTAAAAATTACTTTGGTTTTTTGTGTGTTTTTTTTTTTTTTTTTAAATATGAAATATTAAAAGTGGTAGTAGAAAAAGGAGTAGGAAAAAAAAAGAAATTAATAGATAAAATACAGTTAACAGAAATATTTAGAAGACTCCAGAGATGCAGCAGGACACTTGGGAGGTTCAGGGGGAAATAGAATCTCTCCCTGAAGGCAGGTGAGGGTGCAGAGACCAATGGGAACAAAAAGAGAGTTCTATTTCTAAATAGCCAAGGGTCTGATTTGTTCAACAGCCTAAAAGTGGAGAAGCCAGTTTTGGTTTTCCACACTGGTTTTCAGAATTTGCTGTAGTAACTTGAAAAACATTGTACTCTTGGAAGGACAAGTTTCATACCACTAAGATCAACTCAAATGACATTTTGGGGACTCTAATTACCTTCCTAAAGAAATATGTTTTCCAGCAAAGGCTGTTTTACAGGCAGTGGGCATTTAAACATGCGAGTGGCTAAAAAGTATTGGACTTCAGTCCACATACCTCTGAAACTTTGAGAACACTTTGAGAAGCCTGGGGCTAGGAGAGGGAATATTGGAGTCTTGTGTTCCTTGCAAGGCTGCATAACTGTTTCCCATTGCATTTTCTGAGATTCTGGTATCAATTCCTGCAGCTGGTGGATGTGTGAGATATCTGAGAGCTGAAAGCTGTGCATAAGCAGCAGCTCAATCATAGCCATCAGGAAGCCTTAGTAGAGGCCATTGTGTCTCAGTAAAAGCTGAAAGTAAAAGAAGTTGGCATCACAGCAGAAATAAATAGTGAAAGGATAAAATGTTGTACTTACCTGTAGAACCAGTTACTAAAATTTTGGAATTTTTTTTATAAATCACTGAGCTATTTTCTTTCTAAACAAAAGAGAAACTTAAGGGCCTGATTATTTTTCAAAGGTATTGACACTGCAGGTGTGAGCACAATTTCTACCTTTATGTGTATACGTTTCTAACAAAAGCACAATCTCACTGCTTTGGAAAGGAAATATGCTGCAATCAGGCCATACCAATACTTTTTAATCTTGTGCAATCAGCTCAAATAATGAACATGTGATTATAAAAGTCAACCAGTTTGTGTCATTATCCTACCTAGAACACCCTCTTCTGAAAGGCAAAAAAATAAATATTGAGTATTTTAAAACTATATCAATTTAATATAATGTGGAAATGAAGGAGGTTTTGGAGCAATTTACTAATTAAAATTGTTTTGAGATGGAAACCATTCAGTTTATGTACAGTACTAAACAACTCATTTCCAGGAGACTATCCCAGGGTGCTCCTTCCAGTCCTGAATAATTCTGTGTATTCATCTTTGAAAGGGATATAAAAATCCCAATAATTGTAACATTTGTATTTAACATTGTATCTGATCTCTGACACTGTGTATAGCACATGCCAGAATTAAAAACAAACAAACAAACAAACCAACCACAAGAACCACAAAACCCCACTCCAGAAAAATCAGCAAGGCTGATGGACACCTTTGGTCAGAAACAGGGTCCACTGTTTGCCCTAGTCAGTCTTGTCAGAATCACAGGCTGATTGGGTTGGAAGGGACCTTTCAACACCATCTAGTCCAACCCCCACTGCCATGGGCAGATACTTGGCCAAAAAATGGCCCTAAAGCAGGGTCTGCTGCCAGGGGAGGATTTCAGTTTTTCAGTTGGTTCAGTTTAGTTTTGAGAGGGAGGAATTGAGAATAGATGAGAATTTCTTAAGAGTGAAAGATAATTTCCGTGAAAGTGATTTTGCATAATAAAATTCATTAGTCTGAGGAATTGTCAGAGAAAAAGCAGCAGAATCAGTTATGGAGTGAAAAAAAGCAAACTAAGAAACTAGGAAATTGGTGGGAGGAATTTCTAGACAAAGTCAACAGCTTTAAACACAAAGACATGCCAAAGTTTGACAGCTATTAAAGGAGATTATGTGAAAAGCAAAGTGGCAAGATGGACCATTGTAAAGGGAAAAATAGGTGAATGAGACCAATAGAATTTTCTTTAAGGACTTTAGTCTATCAAATAGATATTCTGAAAAATATGTGGAAAAATCAGCAGACTTTAAAGAGAATGAGGTTAAAAGAGAGGTGAAGGCTGCAGGGAAATTAAGGGAACCAAGTAAAAGATGTGCTAGCTGGATTAAAAGTAAGTCCAGATCTACCATCAAAAACAGAGAAAAAGCAAATTAATTCATGCAAAAATTCAGAGATAGTTCATGCTTTCTTGGCCTCAGCTTTGTGAAAAAAAAATGATTAATTGCAATAATTGAATTACTGACTTTCATCTAAGGCAATGATAGAAGAAAAGGAAAGGAAAGAAAAAAAGAGTTTTGACAAGAGATATATTCAAGCTGTCTGATGAAGAGGAGTGCAAGAGGGTAAACAACAGACTTACCTTTAAAAAGCAGAAAAAAATGAACCCAAGAAATCACATACCCATCAGTTCAACTTCGATCCACTGAAAGAATGGATATAGAGGATAAGAGGGAATAAAAACAGCCAGCACAGACTTGTAAATAATGCATCCTACCAAACCAGCCTACTTCTTTTCTTTGGCAGGGTAACCAGCCTTGTGACAGAAGAGGGTTGGTATGATTCACTGTGACTTTAGTGAGGCTCTTGGTACTATTTCATTTGAGGTTCTTGTAGCTGCAGTAGACAAATATCCTGCAGATGCAATCATTACAAGTGAACCTATGGCAATGTGATGAAGTCCTCTTCATAAGAGTTAATCAAGGATTCGTTGTCACTCTTCAAGGGCATTGAGGTGTAGTTGTATGGGGGTCAGAGTAATTAGCAGTTTCAAGGTTGTGGTTAATAACTAAGATGGTAGAACAGAGCACATGAACATAAGATTTGAGAATGACACCAACCTGAATAAAGAAAAACTGCAAGGAAAGACAGGAATATAAAGTGGTTTTCAGCAAGATGAAATTCAATAAAGCCCAAATGCTAAATTTAGGCAGACAACTTCCATATATAATAGGGTATATCTGGCTGAGTGCCAGTACTGCAGGAAGGATCCATACTTAGCTATAGGATGAAATTATTGGGAAAAAAATTGAAATTTTATTCAGGAATATATTTTAAAAAATTAGTAAGTTTGGATCACATTTACAACAATAGAATTCTAAAGTGGAGCTCACTGTCTTCTTGGAGTCATACATACTACATTACATCTGAAGGCTGATAACTAGTATAATGATAGGGAAATTAGAAAGAGTCCAAAACAGATCTTCAAGAAGGTGAAGAGGTTTACAGAGCCAATTTATGTGGGAAAGAGGAAAGAAATATTTTTTCTGAAAATTGGGAATATGAGCAGACAAATGATTGAGAAAATAGTACACAATGATGTTACAATCTGCTAAAAAGGGACAAGTATTCTTAGGTGTTCTCCTTCCCAGCACTGCAGAAATCGGCTCACTGTTCAAAAATAAGATTTAGGGTGGGTATTAGGAAAAACCTTTGAGCGGGATGGTGAGGAATTGGGCACAAGCTAACTAGAGAAGTTACAGAAAGACCTGCTCTATAGTTTTGTAAGAATGTGCTAAAATATGGTAGGGTAAATTCAATCCTGCCTCAAAGCAGACTGCAGTGAACCTAGGAGTCTTCTGATGACTGGCCTTTCTACAACTGCCTTTCCTTTCTGGTGCTTTCATCAGGCTCTCCCTCCAAACAATCTTCTGCAGTGTGTCTCTATCCCTGTTCTCTTCTCCAGACTTCCCATTTCATTGCCTCCCATTGTGCTAGGAAACCAAGACAAAAATTCGTGCCTGTAGGTGAAAAAAATGGGAAGAGTTTCACACTGGCATGCCAGGTCTTGTACATATTCAGATGCATGCAGTTATCCACACCACCTCCAGGTCTGTAAAGGGTTCAGGATCATCCCACATAACATCTGCATGGATGCAAATACATGAATATTTATGCACATTCAATATCTCTGCTCATCTTTGTTTCTTCTAAGCTATTGTGAGGTACCTTAATGATGCAGGTGGCAGGGAAAGTATGAACGGTGTGATCCAAAGGGGAGAGGAAGTGCCTGCCTTTGCCATTCACCAGCCCTAAGGGCTGCACAAGCTCAGAGCCTCCTGCACCTGCAGGCAGGATGCTCTTTGACAGAGAGGAAAGCACTGGAGTTAGAAAGAGTGGAGAAGCCTGAAACTTGTCTGTCAGTGCTGAAATTATGGCCCCAGTACAAACGTTTCAAATTCCAGTTAATTTGAAGCAACGTTTTCTGCAGTCAGTGGTTTTCTTTTTTAAATGATATAAATAACTGCAAAAACATGTGTCCTTGAACACTCTAAGTACTAGCTGACAACAGAGTTTAATGTGTTTTTTAGTATCACTACCCTATTTCCTTCTGCCGTTCATCTCACAGTAACAAAGTGTATGGGAAGACAGCCCATAGGTGTGTTTTACCATTACCCCACTAGTGCAGTATCTCAGATCTTTGTACTCAAATATCTGCGTGTGTGTGTTCACATTCATTGCTAGAGGAAAATATTTCTCTTGTGTTTAAAAAAATGGTCCTAAGAAACTCAACAACAAAATGTTGTAGTGGCAATGATAAGGTTGTGCTGTGATAGTGTACATCTTTTTGTAGTGTTTTTTTAAGCACAATTCAAACATTTAGCATCTGAAAAAATTAGAACACAGCCTTAACCATTGTTATAAGCCTAACTCAGCCACTATACTGTCCCAGTATATCTGTAGCAGACATATTTATGCTTTCCACTGCACTAGGTTGAGCAGGATTTACCTTTGTTTGCCTTATGTTGAACCTTCAGAAAAGTCTGTCTGTGTTAAACTGCATGCTAAACCATCTTGTGCCTATTACATCACACTCTAAATATATTTCCCATCAGTAAACCCATAAAGTACTTTCAAAACACTGTCACTGGTTACAGTTGCCCTTAATGGGACAGGAAGGAAGCAGAGTAAAGGCAGTGTGGCTGTGCACTGCAGTGCTATATTTCTCAGTTTTTCAATATATATTTCCATATATGTGCTGCTGAGATCAGTATTCTGAAAGGACAAAACTTATCCCTGGGCACGGACTAACTCAGAAAGGATTTATGAAAAAAATTAATTGCCTCTGAAATTATGGAAATTAAGTAGCATGGACCCAAAATGAATGTTTCCAGGGTCTGCACACTCTATGACGCACTGCAGCATTTCAGTGCGATGGCTAACCTTTCAGTGTGCTTTATTTCTCGGTGATATGAGTGTCTCATCTGCAATCCGCTTTGTATTATAGGTATTACCTGCAGACAGATATGCTGATGTCAGATATATTGATGACACCGAGCTGAGTGATGCAGTCGACACACATGAAGGACAGGATGCCATCCAGAGGGACCTGGACAAGCTGGAGAAGTGCACCCATGGGAATATAATGAGATATAATAAAAGCAAGTGTAAGATGCTGCACCTGGGTTGGGGCAACCTCTGGTATCAAAACAGACCGGGGGATGAACAGATTGAGAGCAGCTCTGATGAGAAGCTCTGACTGGGGACGAGAGACTGGACATGACCCACCAAAGTGTGCTTGCAGACCAAAACACATTGTTCTATCCATCACCTTGCAAGGGCACAGGAACAAGCAATTCCCAAATGTCAGAAGTCAAGCAGATAAGGTAGAAGGCCAGCTTGGCTAATCAGGAATCTTCTCTTGGAAATAAGGCAAAAAAAAGGAAGGTGTGTGCGCAGTGGAAGAAAGGAAAAGTGACATGGGAAGAATCCAGAGATGCTGCTTTCTGCTGTAGGGAGAAAATTTTTGTGACCAAAGCTCAGCTGGAGTTGAAACCGCCAGAAATGTGGGGGACAAAGAAAAAGTGTTTTTTCAGATGTTTTTATGGCAATAGGCATATAGAAATATCATTGCCCCATTACAGGATGAGGATGGTCACTTCCCAAAAGGGGACAGAGACAAGGCAGAGGTGTTTAATGCTTTCCTTGCCTCCATCTTCAACATAGATGAGGGACCAAGAAGGCCTCAGTACCTCGAGAATGATCAACTCCCGGTTGCCACTGCAACTGTGCAGGATCTCCAGATGGAGTGGGATCTCCAGCTACTCCAGCTGGATGCCTACGAATCTATGGGGCCTGATAGGATTCATCCTCAAATTGCTGGCTGATGTCATCACAAAACATTTCTTGATAATTTTTGAGTAGTCTTGGGAATAGAAGTCCCAGTTGACTGGAGGATGGCAAATGTTTTCTTTTCCAAGAAGGACAAGAAGGAGGACTCTGGAAACTCAGGCACCAGTCTCTTCACTGTGGTGACCAGCGGCAGAACCTGAGGGAATGGCCTGAGGTTGTGTCAGGAGAGGTTTATGCTGGATATTAGAAAAGGGTTCTTCTCCCAGAGGGTGATTGGGCACTGGAACAGGGTTCCCAGAGAAGTGGTCACAGCACCCAGCCTGACAGAGTTCAAGAAGCATTTGGATGTTAGTCTTGGGCACATGGTGTGACTCTTGTGGATGGTCCTGTGCAGAGTCAGGAGTTGGAGTCGATGATTCTTGTGGGTCCCTTCCAACTCGACATATTCTGTGATTCTCTGAAAAGAAGTGTAGACAGCAGGTTGAGGGAGGTGATTCTGACCCTCTACTCTGCTCTGGGGATATCCCACTGGGAATACTATGCTCCGCTCTGGGATCCCAGCACAAGAAGGACACTGACCTGTTGGAGCGAGTCCAGAGGAGGGCCACCAAGTTGATCACAGGGATGAAGCACCTCTCCTATGAGGAAAGGCTGAGAGAATTTGGTTTGGTCACCCTGTAAAAGAGGAGGTCTAGGAGTGACCTAATTGTGGTCTCCCAGTACCTGAATGGAGTCTACAAGAAAGATGGAGTGGGACTTTTTAGAGGAACATGTTGTGACAGGACAAAGGGGAATGGATTAAAACTGAAAGACAGTAGGTTTGTATTAGATATTAGGAAAAAATTCTTCACTGTGGGGGTGGTGAGTCACTGGAGCAAATTGGCCAGAGAAGTTGTGAATACCCCATCCCTGGGAGTCAAGACCAGGCTGGATGGAGCCCTGGGCAACCTGATCTAGTGAAAGGTGTTCCTGATCATGGCACAGGTTTGGAACTAGATTATCTTTAAGGCCCCTTCCAACCCAAACCACTCTATCATTCTATGAGTATATGCCACCTCAAGCAAGGAGATAGAGTTTGACACACTCATCACACATACCGTAAGTCTTCTGCCACCTTCTTTTAATATATCAGTGATACTCTTCAGGTGCATTTCATGTCTGAACTTCCAATGACGAAAGGACTTGTCATAGGAGCACACTAAGACTCCCCCTTTATGATATATCACAGAGCCAGCTCCTGGTGTGGGCCTCTTAGGTCCCACTAGGCAAGTGGGTCTTGGTGTCGGTATGGAAACAGGATGCTTGAGAGTTCACATGGGAAACAGATCTCAGAACATCCCTATAACTTTCTGCTGTTTGATGAAGAAAAATAAAGTCCTACTTCCCTGGAGTTCAGAGGAAGGTTGGCCAAGCAACTGATGGCACCCATGAAATGTGGGACTCAAACCCTACATTTTGGCAGAAGCCTTAATAAGCATGGGTATTTTCTTTGAAGAAAGGGGAGTTTTGAATTAATTGAATTCCCTTTCTCTGAACCTCTGTTTCTAGAGTGCTCATTGTATATGGACACTTTTGCTTGTCAAATTTAACTACGAATTTAACATTTGTAGAGCTAGTTTTAAGCTCAGACACATAAGCTGCCCTGCCAGAAGTGGTGCATTTGATGTGAGATGGGGTAGTATTTGACAGCAGAAGGGCTGAATTCCCAAAATCATCACCCAAGACTCCTTTAGAATGGCAATGAGTTGAGGCAAGGTGTGTGCACCTTCTGCAAGAAGAGTGTCTGCAAGGATAATTGCTTTGTGTTGGTGTGTGCAGCTCTGACAGAAATTGGAGCCAAATATCCACTTTTCCCTAGTGGAGTCTGTACAGTATAGGACAGTGCCTAGCACAGTGAACAGAGAACTGATCTTTTTCAAATGCTGATGCTAAGAGGGTCCCAGCAAGGATCCCAGCAAGGGTGTAACAAGCAGCTTTAGCTGTGAGGAGTTTACATGCAAAAATTGAATCTGACAGTGATCTCCAAAATCCCATTTGCTTCCACTTCTATATATGAAAGTTTATTTCCCTTGGAATAATACCTAAAAAGAAGAATGGGAATTTAGAATTAATATACACAAAAGAAAATGTTTAGGTGGTGTACAAAACACCACAGCTCTCAAGCTTTACTTTAGAGTTATAAAATTACAGGATCTGCTCAAAACCTGCCTTCTAAAACTACTGAAGTTAGGCTTTACCCAGTCTAGCAGAAGGAAACTGCAACAAAATTTATCTTTTGGATTACAAGCATAGGATGTTGTTCATATTTCAAGCATTGGAAGCCTACAGCTCATGAACAAACCAAATCAAACCAAATGAACAAAAAAAACCAATTAAATCCCAGAAGAAAAAGCAAATGTTCTTGTCTCAACAGCAAAATTATGCCAAATACATGGAACCTGTTCATAAGGCTCTATATTTTTGTCTTTTTTTGGGAGAGGTGATAAGTCATCCTGTTTGATATCAGTATTTGAAAAGAAGACAAAAGTAAGAATCAATGATCAGTGATGATAAACTGCTGGGCTTTCTTTATGTGGGAGCACTTGCTCTGCATAAACATGTAACTGTTGCAGTCCTGTCCTTTGCAGCCGCTTTTACACTGGCAGTGGGTGCTCTGACCTTCTGGCTCCTCATGCCCTCTTTCGTTCTCTGCCTTCTCAATGTGATTCAAATTTTCAGTCTCTGCATTTATCACTTCTCACAGACGTTAGCTACATAAAGACCTACATTTCTCTTCTATGCTGAAGTCCCACTCCTTTCCTTCTTGCTCTACTCTCCCTCTGATACTACTATTCTTATATGGCTGGTTCCAGTCCTCTTCAACCCAATAAATCTTCATCCACTTTTAGCATTTCACTTAACAAAGGGAATTCCCACTGTTGCCTCCACCTTCATTTCTACACCCACCCCAAATTTCTCTCACTGACATCCTCTGTCATGTTCTCCATCAAAGGTGATCCTACTCTTTTTTGCCCTTCCATCCATGATTGGTTCTAACCCTAACCTTCTGCACTTATCTCCATTTTAGTCTTTAAGTGTGCTTTAAGTGATTATGCATGTGTTTGTGGTGTCTGAACTCATAATTGAATAGAGTCTTTAGTGTAGCAATGCCTTCCAATACTTTAAGCAATAATCAAGTGTGCAAAATTCTGTAAGAAAAACAAAATTAATATATTCTCTTCTCTCTGAGGAGAGAACAGTCTGAGAGGAGCTTTCTTCCTGAATGACAAACAATATTCAAATTCATGGCTATGTGTGTGGGGAGCAACTTCCCAACCAGAGTATCCTTCAGCGTATTTTGGCTTGTGTTCACCCCTCATAGAAGAGCTTGGTGGAAGTCCACCCACTGAAGAGTGAGCTTGAAGCACTGGCACACCACAGTCAGGGAGGTTTCCAGGAGTAACATACCATTTGCTGAGATGTAAGTACCTCACATGTTACAGAATATTGTTTTCCTCATTTAATTTGTCTTACTCTTTCACTCAGTGTTTTTAAAGACATTTAAATGTGTGCATACTCCAGGATACAAATATATTACTAAAAGATTATCTAGTTGCATAATAATGCCAGCAGTAACAGCAGTATTTGTGTAGAAATCAGCATGTTCCCATAGCTCTGGGCACATTGGACAGTGAGTTGCTTTACCTGTTGCTGGCAAGCTCCATGACATCTTGAAAAAAGGAGAAGACATGTGGGTTTCCTTGCTTGGATCCATTGCTGGCCTCACTGTACTCATTACTGTGCATGATGAATGTGACAAACAATTCTTTTTAGAAGAAAAGGGGTTCCAGAGAGGTCATTGGGCACAGGCAGATGGAAGGTTTGGTTACCGTCACACAAGAAGTACTGGATCATGTAGATAAGTTCCACCTCTCCACATAAAGGTGGAACTCGTATCAGACTCGACCCTCTATTGGAAAGTGGGGTGTTTAAACAAGGTTAATTGCTTTGACTCCTCTGTAGTCAATAGAGAGAAGAAAATCTCCAGAAGGGGTTTTATTTCATCCTGAGGTGGGTGGATTGGAAAAGTAAGATGACTCATCTTCTGGGTTTGTCTCTCTGTCTTTACTCCCTGAGGAGGAAACTTACTGATGAGTTCACACGAGCTGTCCAACCTTGTGAGTTGCATGAAGTAAGTCACACTCAAAGTGCTTCTGGCAAACCAGGTTGTTACTGGAGGAGTTGAGGCCCTGCAACAGTTGTGTTCAGAGAATTTTGGAGAGAAGAGCTGGTATTTCACCAGCCATGCTTGAAGATGGAAGATCCTGACTCTCTCTGTGTTCAGCATCCCTGTCTGGGGTTCAAGCCAGCAGGAGATGCTGGTGCTGGGCATCTTCAAAAAATCATCTCTCAAACCATGCTTTTGGATTAGTTGCAAGAAATTACTAGGCAGTCCGTAGCTCGGTTATCCTTAGGACTCCGTTGCCTTAATGTTTGCCTTGTAAAGATAGCTGATTAATGGCTATTCAGCATAAAAACCAAGGACAAGAAACAGAAAAATAAATAAATTAAACACAGAGATACAGAAACCTGAAAAAACTGATTGATGGGCCACTTAATGAGCCCTCAAGTACAACCTTGAAGAGTCAGATGTTCAGGTGTAACTTTTTAAAGGTAAGAAAAAGGAAAGCAATGTTACAGTGTGTCTTAAGGCAAAGAGCAATCTTACTATGAGTTGAAGGGAAATGGGTGACTATTTTAAACTTACTGGGCAGGATTTAGGGGAAAAACCAAAAGGAGTCATCAAGGTGGACATGGAAGGAACAGGCGTGGGGGAAAAAGGGTTATGGGAATAACCAGAAGATAATAATGTGTAATCAGATGCTGGTCAGTATGCTCACCTGTCCAGGCTCTATGCCCAAATACTGCAGTCTCTTCCACCTCCTTACTAAACTTTGTTCCTAAATATCTGATATGTGAGCTCTGGGTGCAATCTGCCAGCAAGCCTCAATCCAGACTAACCAAGGAGTAGGACAGGTCTGTGGCTGGACGCTGGAGGGACAACAGGTCTGGGGTTAGTTGAGCCTTTGGAGAGGTCAGGGGGCTGGGATTGTAGGATTTGTGCTTCTTTGAATGGTCCAGCTTTCAATTACCATCTCCAGTGTTTTCATCTGATAAGATGGCCAGCAACATGTGTGTTCCTCACTAGAGCAGAGGGCAGTTTTTCCTCAAGTAATAAGCATTTGGTCTCTCCCTAGTGCTGGTGTGAGGTTCTCTTCTTTTCCAGTCCTCCTAGTTTTGTGGGAAAAGACTAGTTGGTCTGGGTCTGTCAGGAGAACACCACTGCTTTGGATGATGAAATTAGATTAAATTTCAACCTCCTCTGACCCAGACATCCAATTGTTTCTGATTCTCTTCCTTCATTAGTATTTTCATGCATATCTGTCACACTGGGAGAATTTTACCCATTTTTAAGGAATATGTTGGACGTATACTCCCTTGAAAACCAGGATACTTAGGAGAACAACTAGAAAAAATATCTTCTACTGCACATAGGTCTTAAATCACTGATAGAAAAATTATTTGCTGCAGAGGAATCCTCCCTCATGTTGTCCCAGTTTGACTATGGTGGATCTGTAAGCAGTAACAACTCTGTACCAAAGACTCCAAAGCATAAAATTCAAGTTTTTAATTTTAAAAGTTAGGCAAAGCTTTCACATAAAGGGAGATTTATTCTTTTTTTATTATTATTAATCAGAGTTTCAGTTAAGCTGTTTTGATTTTTTCAGCAGTCAGCAGGACTCTGCTCAATTAGTACTACAGACAACCTAATCTATGGCAATAAAAAAACACCGGAAGAGATTACTATTAGTTTTTGAATAATGCAAGGAACAAATAGCCACTGCTTAATTTTCCATTTGATTCCACTAGAGTTACCACAGGCCTTAAAAGACTGACAGAAATATTCACCAGAGTCATGGGAAGTTCATGAATTTTGGGAGGCATTGTGTTTTTCCTCTGGGTGTATTTCTCTAATTTACCAGTTTGATTCTGAACTATAGTTAATATTATTGATCTCATCTTCTAATGGGTTCTGTAACTATTTTTTTCTGCATTAATTTTTTTGTCTCTGACTTCAAGTTAAAGGATTATTACCTTGGAGCTGTTTTTCAAAACACTGTTTCCCAGGTGACTTCACAAGCCTTGGTCTATCCAGGAGCCTCTGTATCGTAAAGGATTTTTTCTCCATAAAATTTCAGATTCAATGCCTTGTTTCCATTCATCTTTTTTATCATTGTCCAGCATGTTTATCTATAGTTTCAATAGAATCTTGAAGAAACAGATATTTGGGATAAAAATATCTAAGTGAGGAACATAGGGAACACCACTTTCTCTTGTCATGTATTTTTTGTAAATAATAGTTCTTAACTTGATAGTCTTATTGTAATAAACAGCAACTGAATTTAAAAAAAAAACACCAAAACACTAAAGTGTCATTTTAAATAGCACTATCTAAAATCCAGGAGCATGCATTTGAAAAAGGACAAAGGAAGAACACTAAAACATGTTTCCCAGGGAACAGAGCTGCAGCTACAGTTACTCTCTTTTCTTTTTTTCTTGTCAATAATTTTTATATTATCAGGATCTTTTGTAAGTAGATTGAGCAAAGAAATAAATTATATTCCTCTGATGTCTCTAGTAGATTTCTTTTAAGAGATATATTGCATTTGGGTCTATAAGAAATATCTGAGTTGTAATTACATTGTAGAACCAATAGTTCAGAATGGAAGGGACATTTGGGGATGGTTTAGTCCAACTCCTTGCTCAAAGCACAGTTCACCTCAAAGTCAGAGCAGGCTGTTTGGCACCTTGTCTGGCTGAGTTTTGAATGCCTGAGAATTTCACAGCTGAGATGCCATAGCTGCCTGGGCAGTCTGGACCTGTGTTTCTCTGTCCTCAAAGGGGACATATTTTTCTTACATCTGTTGGTATTTTCCCTTCCTTCAACCTGAGACCATCATTGCTTATCTTTCTGCTGTGAATACCTAGAAAAGCCTGGCTCTGTTTTCTTCTAAACCTCAGTGTTGGTAACTGATGACAGCAGCTGAATGCCCCTGAATCTTTCTCTTTTCAATGTTAAACCCAAGCTCCTCCGGCCAATGAAATTGTTCAGTGTCTGTACAGCCTGGAGGTGGTGCAAGGGGTCGGTGGTGCAAAAATAAAAACACTTCTGCTGTAATAGTGCTGTTTACCTTACAACCCTAAATGTAATGGTTTGCTACATGACTTGCTAATGGTTTGCAAACGATTTCAGAAAGTACTACACCGAATCACACATTGGTTTGAAAAATAAAAAGTTTACTGTCATAACCAAAACAGTCTATCTCTCCCCTTTATACAAGCTGTTCTTTTTATTTCAGCTTTCCATTTTGATTTTATAATTTACCTAAATTATACCCAAGGGAATGGATTTAATTTCTGTAATGCCCCAATGTCTGTAGTTTGAGGAATTGTCTCTTCACAGTTGAGGAAGGACGCCCAGTTCCCAGCACAGCTCTTTGCAGATGTATCTCTCTTGTAATACATTTTGTTACTAATAAAGAACAATATCTCTCATCTGCTTGCCATTTTATAAAGACATTAGCAGCCGTGCAAAAACAAGAATAGGTAGAGAACAATTAAAAAGCTTTATCCCTAAATAAAAGACTCCTGCTGCAGAAGTATCATTTAATTTTGAACAGTGACTGTGCAAAGCTGAGCTAGACCCTGTTTGTTGGTAGCAGTAATTTCTTTTATTAGATCATCTATTACATTTTCAATCTGCAATATTGTTTTTAAACATGGTTCATGGAAGTTGGTATCTCACACAGATTGGCACATACTGTCCAGGACAACTGTCACTTTAAATGAGACAAAATACTCTGCATTCAAAGGAGAGCCTGCCATTTTCTTAAATCCACTCTATCACACAGGAGGACAAAAAGGTGCACAGAATAGCTGAGCTTGTAAGGGACCTCTCTGGATATCATGTAGTCCAACATCAATGCTAATGCAGGGTTAACCAGAGGACTGTGTCCAGTTAGGGTCTGAATATCTCCAGGAATGGAGACTCCACAACCTCTCTGGAAAACTTGTGTCAGTGTTTAGTCATAGGTAACTATTCTTTTTCTAGTGTTAAGATGAAATTTCTTAGTGGACACCACCAAGATAAACCTTTCTTCTTCATTCCTTCTCTTCTTCAGGCTGAACTGTTCCAGATCTATGGTCGTGAAAGATCCTCCAGTGCTCTGGACTTTTTGCTGGGTTTGCTGTGGTATATTCCTGTCCCCCACGTGCTGGGGAGCCCTAGGCTGGACAGAGTATTTCAGATGTGTCTCACCAGGGCTGAGAAGAGAGGAAGTATCACCTCCATCAACCTGCTAGCAATACTCTACCTCATGCAGCCCAGGATACTGATGACCATTTTGGCAAGAGCGTGAATTGCTGGCTCATGGTCAGTCTGGTGAACACTAGGACCCTCAGGTCTTTTTCCACAGACCTTGTTTCTCATTAAACAGCCTTCTGACTGTGCTGGTTCATGGGATTGTTACCCATGGTGTGCGGGATTTTGCATTTCCTTTTGTTGAGTTTCATGAAGTTTCTCTAAGACCATTTCTTCAGTCTGTTGAGGTCCCTCCAGATGGCAGTGCAATCTCTGGTGTATCAGCCACTCCTCCCAGTACTTTTCCTTCCTCTGATCTTCCTGTATGATCTCTGGCTCTCCCTACAAGCTCCATTTTTGACTGATTTCAAACTTTAACAGTAATCCAGAAATTTAACTGTTCAGACTAATATACAAAAGGCTACATTCTGCCCAGATTTTTTTAACCAGGCTGTGCTCCATCTGCCTTTGGCACCTCAGATGTTCTGCTGGTTTTGTTGAGTTTTCACCCCTACACCTCCCAGTGTATTTCATAAGGGATTACAATTCTGATTGTATTCAGAACCATTTGAGAGAGGTTCCTTTCCTTAATTGATGAACCAAGGGAAAGCTACCAAGCACTGCTAAATGAAGTTATTCAATATCTTCAGTTTAACAGTACTGCAAATTTTTGGTCTCTGAAATACCCATAACTACCAATTTTTCAGTCTAACTAATTAAAAAACCTTGAATCTCATCATTAACATAATAAGGTCACAGTTTCCATACTGTTCTTTTAAATAGTTTCAGCCAAGATTTCTTACCCCTCTGTGTGTTTTTCTGAATATTAACTTGCTTTGTTTTTCTCACCTTAAGTTGAGATGAAAGCATATGCCAAGGTGCAAATACTTAACATCACAAATAACTACAAAGTGGCAGTAAATAATGTTGAGTTTATAAATCAATGCAGAAACTTATTCCTACAAAAGCAATTTTTCTTCATTAACTGAGCTACTGACATTGGGTAACCACTCACACTGTCTACTTAGTTGCTCTAATTAGTTCTTTGGAAGTGTTTACCTCTCTCTACTGACTACATGGAAACTTAGAATCTCAACATTTAGTAATTTGAATCATGCATTTAATCAGACAAAAGTTCCTTTGAGTGGTGGTGAGAACACTTTGTCTATTCAGGCCTTCTGACTTTAATAGAAAGTAAAGATCTATGACATTCTGGCATCATTTGCATTATTTTAGAGGCTCAGATGGAAAGTGACTGAACAAAAATGCTGTAGAAAAGAGCAGTGGAACTCTGACTAATTACCAGCTTTGAGTACTGAATTTTACATAATCCCTGCCTAATCCAGCATCTATGGAAACAAAGTTTTTGTTCAAATATTTAGATAGTTATGAATCTGTGAGAGAAATTTCAGTTATCACCAGGTTACTATTTTGGTCTTGATGCTTATGCATCCCTGAGATGAAGGAACAATATCAGAGTTCTCTTCTGAGAAGATAATAGGAAAATATATACTAAGATGTTAATTTTTATGAAATAAAGATGGGATCCTAATATTTTGGAAATGCAAAAATGAAATTCAGTTATCAGATACTGCTTTTAAAAAGGCTGCAGATGGGTTGTTTTCTAAATAAATAGGATAACAAAGCTATAATTTTGGTCAGTGAATTTTATTCACAGTTCTGCACCACATCTTTTGATATTCCCAGTTCTTCTAAATTTTTTAGCAGTTGGACTTTCTTGCATAATCCTTCTTAGGGCTTGTCTATGTGCAAGCTAAACACAGCATATAGGGTCAGCACATGCATTAAATGGTAGTTCACTGTCAAAAGTAGTTCTACTGTCAGGACATAGTCTTTGTCCCTTATTATTAAACAAAAAAAACTAAAACAGGTTATTATTTTTTGACTAAGGAAAAGCTTTCAGCTCTTTGCATGTAACTTTACCTTTCTGCTGGCTGTTCAGGAAAATCTCAGCTAATGAAATTTTCTTCACTATATTTCCATTACTATTTGCCAGGCAATACCATCCCTGTTGCTGATGGATATCAAATTATGTTCCAAATTACTCTGCATAGGAAATTGCATTTTTTAGCCTCTAAACTCTATGGAGTGCCTTCATTCCCCTTTCCCTGGGTGACTACAATGGTGTGGAGCTCACCAATATTTTTGACAGAGGATGGAGAGATGAAACTGTAAAAAACAGGAGGCCAATTTTTCTCTAGGTGCCTGTTGAAAGTGGGCCCTGTCTTTAATAGATTCTGCTGAAATTGTGTCAGCTGAATTTTCAGGGAGACCTTGTTTTTATATTTCTTTTTAGAGAACAGTAATAAACAATCTTGAGAATAGTGTTTTAGTTAGCTTTTATATTTCCTTTCCCCAAACACATTTCATAACAAAATACTAACAGATTTAGCTTTTGTATGCTGTCATTCCTGAAAAAGTTAACATCTGCAAGAACTTTTACCTGAATTTCTGTACACAGCAATTATTTAAAATTGTAAAGGTAAGACTGATTTGTTAGAGGGAGGCCAAAAACGGTATTAAAGTGAAAACAACAAGCTAATGAATCTATGTGGGCTTTTTATTGGCAGTTATATGCTTTCTGGCAAGAATCACAGAGAGAAAAATAATACCTTGCACTGCAGTAATGTTTTCTGTCTCAGCATCAAGAGAAAGTTTTACAAACTTTAAACAGCATAAACATTCAAAACTCCTGGCTTTGAGTAACTCAAGAGAGAGCACAGATTTCCATTTTCATAGCTAGCATTTTGTCTCTGTTGGTAGTACCAAGACTAGGTCACAGAGTTTTTCTGGTTGCAAGAGGTCATGGCAATGTGTCTGCAGGCCATAGCTCAGCATGTTGGTTATGGGCTGTCCTTCTTTCCACCAGAGCCAGGACAGATGCTTGGACATCCCTGGCCTTGGGGCTGCTGCTGCCTGCTGTTGTACTGCTGCTAGGAAGGAGATAATAAAGCTACTGCAGAATGTTCATGGCCAGCAACAGGTAAATCAAGGGCAAATGCAAACTGACATGACATCCAGCAGCTTCTGAGGGGTGGGCAAAGGGTAGTCATCCCAATAGCTCACACATGCTGCCAGACCTGCCACCCTGTTGGGAACAGCTACTCACATCTAGCTTGATTTGCTTTCTTCCATTTCTTCCATGGGTATTTGGAACAGATCCTGCCTTTCTTTTGCTTGGGTCAGCTCCTGGCATATTTGCCTCCTTGGTGCCTGCCATTTCCATCTGCTTCACAAGGCTAAAGCACATGCCATGGTCCTTTGAGAAAGCAGCTTGGAAACTACTAGAAAGGAGCATAAAGACATATTAAATAAAGTATGCAGGGCAGTTCTCAGTAGGGGAAAGATACATCCAGAATAACAATGACTCAGAGAGAAGAGTTTTGTAGGCAGCGGGGAAATGCTGCATCTGGGGAAGAAAATGTTTACAATTATAAATGATTAATAAGCATGCCAATTTTCGACCTCATAACTTTGATAAATTTCTCTAAAGCCAGCTTTCCCTCTAACAGATTCTCCACAGTAGATAATAAAGCAAGATTTGCTTCACTGCAGCCAAGGTACTAGAAAGTTTCTGGATGTGCACATAGTAGCTTGTATTTTTGTCTCAAGAGAGATACAGGACTTGATGGCCAGAGCCCGCCACTTGGTTGCTGTTTACAACTCAGCTGACACTCCTGAAAGCTCAACAGGTTTTTCTCTCCATGGAGACTGTGCCAGCACCCAAAGCCTTCAGCCCCTGATGGCAGAGGAAGAGACAGGGCATGACTGCGTGCTTGGCAGCCACTGGAGCTCCTCAAAAATGGAAAAGGTGGTTTTATGATCACCTGAAGAAACCACCTCAGAGGGTGAGAGTCCTCAACACCTCTGCTCCTTGGAGAAGATACAAAGCTTTGGGGATCCCTACAGAGGACCTGCTTGAGTCAGAATCTAAAAGTCCTTGTGCAAGTTCTCTCCAGCATCTTCTGCTGGAAGATAAATAGGTACCAAAAACTGTGAGAAGGTGCAGCTGGATGTGCTGCTTGTGCTCTGGAAGATGTGAGGATACATCAGTCCCTTGTCTGGTTATAACTGCATGAATTACCTTGTAGGATCTATCCCAGCGAGATGAATTCCTCCCATATTTGAGTGGCATCCCACACATTTGTGTACAGTGTAAATGTGGGTGTCCTCTGCTACATTCATTTTGTCATCTGAAGATAGGTTGACAGACAGGCAAATAGATACATGTAGGTACCTGTTTATACTTATGTGATGTGCAAGGAATATTAAACAGCCATTACTTATGATAAATTCGGTTCTTCTTTCCTGATTAAAGAGCACCGAGTTTATATTCCTCTCTGCTTATAAAAGTGCAAGACATTCATTAACTAATCTGTAATCTGACCTCTTCTGGAACATCCCATACAATTTTTACAGTCAATTTAAGCCCGTTACAAACTTCCTAATGCCTTCATTTTCACAGAAGTAGAAGGAGAGAACATGTATTTTCATGATGTATTAATGGAAGACAAATTTTACCCTGAACAATTGAATATATAAATTCATAAAAAAACAAATTGGTTTTCTGAAAAGTGAAGTTTCACTTGGATGATTGATACAAATTAAAATATATTTTAATAAACATAAGGAAGTTAATAGTGCAGGTGAAAAACATTATTGCCTATTCCAAACATGCTCTAAATAAATGCAGTTCATCATTTTCTGTGGTTGAATTAATGACTTGCAATAAAAAGACTGATTAATTCATATGACATCTTGGAGAATGTAACAGATTGATAAGGCTTGAGCCTGACCCTTCATCCATCATCTCTGAGCTGCCTGTAACATTTTGTGATAGGATATGCTCCATGTGGTTCTTAACACAATTACTACAGTTTTGTGAGAAGGTAATTCAAGCAGAAGTTTCATACATATATTTGCAAAAGGAGAGTGATAAATTCAGATTGCCCTCCTGCTTACTCATCCCAAAAGGGCAAACCAGAGAAGCAGCAAGGATCAAGCACTCACTTGTTGTGTGGTGTAATACAGACAAAGAGTTCCAATACTTTTGCCCCTAAGGAAAACCCAATGCTAAGAGTTGAGTGAGTTTGGGACAAATTAGACTTGTTTTGGCATAGATCTTCAGAGCTTCTGTGGGTTTGATTTTTTTTCCCTCTTGGCCTCTCTCTTTCTGCTGCTCAGAAGAAGAAATACTGGTCCCCTGATGTGTTGTACTCATCACACTGGGCAACAACTGCTGTAGGAGAGGAATAACATCCAGATACTATTTGTATGGCTTCCCCAGTGTAAAAAGGTCCAAATTCTGGAATTTCATGACAGATTTTATTGTTCTTAAACACAGTACTTTTCCAAAACTCTATTATGAGAGGAAACACTTCTTAAAAACCAAAAAAAAGGCAGAAGAAAACAAAAACAAACACAATCCCCCCCAAAAAAAAAGAACCCCTAACAAAAAAAACACCCCAACCTCAAACCTTACAAGATATTTAAAAGACACTAATGATAGTTGCTAAACTACCATGAGAACCAGACTCAATTTCAACAAGCAAGACTAAAACAAATGATGACAGCACAATCTCCAGGCCCTTCTTTCCTTGAAATCTTGCTGGAGACTCTGCCCTCTTGGGAAATAGCCAGTTCAGTTCATGGCACATTGACTCAGGAATTCCTTCACTGAAGTCAAAGGCTTCTCATGCTGTTTGCTGCATTGTGAGCTTGTCAGCTGAATCTTTTAATCTAGCCCACAAAGATGTTTAAAATGGAGTGGGATTTCCAACACAGCAGAGGTTATTTCTGTGTCCTTGGCTGAGCAACAAAACATCATCCCCTGCTGCTGTGCAGTGCCACTCTGCAGACTGGCTGAGAGTCCCTGCCACAGGAGGTGGTGCATTTCACTAGCTCTGTCTGTTTACAATACACAGTATTTTGCCCAGAGGTTTAAGAAAATGTTTTGTATAAAAATTTTATGAATCCCTTTCCTTGAATCTGGGGCTTGCTGCATGTTGATAATGATCTCTGATTATGGCTCGGTGAGGACATGGAAACACATCAGAAGTTGGCACTGTAAGCCTTTAAAGGAAATCTGGGTCTGAATATAAACACCACACCTTGCTTTGTCTACAAGTAATATATAGATTTTAGCGAGTACATTTCAAGCAATTAGAAAGCGTGCATTTTTGCTTCCTGTTGTGCAAGTGAAGTGAGAAACAAAACTGGCAGCTGGAACGTAGACAAAAGATACTAATGGATGTTTTTGTGCTGAAAGATACTATGTAGATGACTCTTAGTCAGATACTTAGACTACTCTGAATTTTCTCCTTGCCCCTCCTCCCTCCTCTACTCTCATATCCCCTTCCTGCAAGATTCCTTTGGATCCAGGGTGTAACTCTTCCAATTGCATCTCCATCAGCAACACATCAAGTAGTCTAAGGACACTAAGAACTACAAACCTCAATGTTTTCATTTTGACTGGAATAAAGTAAATTTTATTCCTAATAAAGTTTATTTTCTTCCTTATAGCTGGTGTAGTGGGTGAGAATAATGGTGATAGTGCACATGGATATTTACTTGTTGCTGAGCAGTGCTGACCAGGTCAAGGGTTTTTCAGTTTGTCATACCGCTAGAGACAAGACTGGGGAGGAGGAGGAGCAAGAAGTTGACATGGAACACAGCCAGGACAACTGGCCCAAACTGGCCAAAGGGATATTCCATACCATATAATATCAATAAAACTGAGGGCAACTGGCTGAAGGGTGCTGGCCCACTGCTTGGGGACTGTCTTGCTGTCAGTCAGTGCATGGTGAGAAATTGCATTGTGCATCACTTGTTTTGTATATTATTTTAAAATTATTTTTATTATTTTCCCATCTTTTTCTCTCCTATTAAACTGCTTTTATCTCAATCTACAAATTTTACCTTTTTTTCCTATTCCCTTCCCCATCCCACCATAGGAAAGTGAGTGAATGGTGGTGTGGTGTTTTGCTCCCTGCTGGGTTAAACCACAGCACCCAGTCAGATGAAAGGACCAGGTTTGCTGAAGAGGTTTACTGCTTCTAAAGCAGCAGTCTAGACCAGGTGACAGAAATTGTCATCTGAACATCTCTTCTTTGCTGTATGGCTAGGAAGGTCTTAGAGTGCTCATTTGCCAGGTAGTGAGGAAGGTTAGGTCAGGTGATGGCCACAGTGCTGAGATACTCCACCCTCCAGATCTCTGCATCTGGCTGCATCACTGACATCTCATCTGTTCTTTGGTGTGGGATGTAACTGCCTTTTTTTTTTCTGGAACTACGCAGCGTTCAAGGGGATATGTACCCTGAATGGGTGCCCCTGGTTCTTCTGCAACACCCATAATGTGGGCGGAGTTTCTTTGCTCCCTTTCAGATGACCAAGGGCCTCTGAGGAATGAATAGTGTAGTGAACTGAAGGGATAGCAAGTCCCTTATCAATAAGGAGGGTGAGATGTGTGCTGCTGAACTGTGAATACATAAACTGAGCAGAAACTAGATAGCAATGGTCTTCTAGTATCAAAACACTGTACTGAATTCGGAGGCAGAAGCACAGATGTATCAAGAAAGTTGTTAGACTTCTGCATGTCTCAATGGTAAAAATAAGTGGGAGAAATAGATTCTGTCCCTCTCTGTCCTTCAAAGTCATCCTTGCCATTAAAATATATGAAAAGCAAATATCTGAAAATAAGAACATAGGCTCACTAACATAGGTTATAATCTCATGTCTTTAAAATAATTAATGAATAATTCATTAGCCTTTTCTTTCAGATATTTGTAGGCCTTCAGTAAAAACCAAGTAGATATATAATTGTGCTGCATGTAACAACGTTAATTTTTCATTAATTTGATTTCTCTGTGGATATTATATTTTTACAACACATTACAGGGTGCCATGAGTAATTTGTTTTGGTTTGTTTGTAGTTGAAATTTCTTTTGTCTAGAATGTTACACACACTTAAAGTTGTCATAAGTGTAATAAATAGGTAGCATGCAGATATTTTGGTAGGACCATGAATGCATTTTTTTCCCAAGGGAGAAAATTTCAATACTTGTGTAAAATTGAACAGGAATTTTCTTGTTTATTCATGATCTGTTCAGTTTTCCTGAGGAATGTGATATACCGGCTTGGAGAGGTGTTTCTGCAACCATTGCTTTGGATCTGGGAGTTTGTGTTAGTGGTCAAGCACTGATGGGACATGATTCTCTTCCAGAGGATCAACACATACCTGAAATAAATCCCTTGTTGAGAGGGGAGAGTTGGTGGGCAGTTTGCTCTGCTTACACTGGAGACAGGTGACACAGTAAGCTGGAACTGAATGGCCAGGCAGCCTGATCATTTTCCCACTCCTGATGTGGGAGGTATGCCAAAATCAGTGACTGTTTCAAGCAGCAAGAATCATTTCTGGGAGGTTGTAATTATGTCTCTTAGATGGATCTCATTGCTGTTAGCCTCACCTTTCTTCCTCTGGATGGAACTTCCTATGGAGCTGTCCTTGCAGTACTCAAGACTTTGCTTTTGCAGCAGTGTGTGCTGGGTGACTGTATGTTCATTATGTGGAGGATTCATTTTTGTTTAATTTAATGTTACACACATCCAAAAATGTGATGCAACAAATAAATGCCAATCACTGAGTCTTCATCGTGTTTGCCTTTCCTTTATTAAGTATGAACAGATTTTTGAGTTCAGCAAGGATGCTAGTAGTATTCATGCTGTGTTAATATGTAGCTGTACAATTTCAGTAAATAACTTATCTTCTGCTTTTTAATAGCTTTTAGTTCAGTAGAGAAAAATAAGGTAAAGTCAATATGCAACTTCTGTGTATATCAAATTTGAAATTTTTAAGTATGTTGCTTTCCCATCTGTGACTATCCGAGGCCTGCACATTGTCTTTCCCTATGCAAGTGTAGAAAACAAAGATCCAAAGTTCTATTTAACATAAAGGAGAAAGGATGCTTTTGCTCTCTGTTGGAGCAGGAATTTCTGAAGAAGCAGAAAAAGGGCTGCTATTAGGGCGTTTGACGCAAATCTTCCAAGAAGTTCAGAGAGCTTTTTTAATTGAGGTTTATCCAAGTGTTTATCTAACTGGCCTGTAAGTCTTAACATCCATCATTTGCCCTACTGTTATATTCTCTCTACTCATTTTAAGTTCTGGCACCTCTTATTCCCATTTTTTCTACTCTAAAGTTGTTTCCCTCTGCTGCTTCTCGTTCATCTTTGTTTTGCTTTCTTCCCAAAATGAAGATAAAGGAATTGAAGTAGTTGCTATAATGATACACAAACAAAAAAAAAAAAAAAGATAGCATAGCATGAGAATTTACTTTTTCAAGATAGATACTGGAAGCTCATGGGCCAGATAAACATTACAGGAGCATCAAAGAAGCACAAGTTTCTAAAGGCTGTTTTTCCTAGTAACAGGTTTTGCTGTTGGCAAAATACTTCCTTGAAGTCTAGGTATTCAGCCCATCTGTCTTTTTCTTCTTGTCTCTAAGAATATTTTCCCCATTTGTCATGGGAAATTCTTAAAAAACTTAGTGGCAAATGATTCAAGTAAAGGTATTTGATTTAAGGCATGATATGAAGCTGCCTTACTGACACTGTATTCTTCCTGTATGGCTTCCACAGAATTTAATTATATTAATCAAATTTAGTGGAAAAAGTAGTTCCTTCATGTTACATCTTTGGCTCAACATGGCCAAATGTTACAGTCCATTTGGATGTCACAATTGCACAGAACAAGGTACTCCATAAATTACACTTATATGAGTTCATTAGGAAAGAAAACAAGCACACCAAACAATGATCAAACCTGTAAATTCATTATTTATCACTTAATTCACAAGGTTTCTAGCTCTAATTCGAAGCTTGTAATTAGTAGCTCCAGTACCTATGAGTAAAATTGTTACCTAGCTAATGGTGAGAATATTCCTACTTTGTCTTCCACTGCAGTATGGGTGTTCTCTGCATCATACCTGAAAGCATGAAAGCATCAGCATTCTGCCTGCCTGTGGATCTACTTCAGAAGCTTCTTGAGTGAGCTGACATCTTCATCCCTTCCACCTTGCACATTTGGTGCACACCATTTATATAAACTAGTAGATTCTGAAGAAACTGACAGGCAATTAATAGGCAAGGATGATGGCTGCAGGTAGTAACAACTGCAATGGCCTTTATCTCTTCCTGTCCATCATGTCCCATGTGTTGCTCTTGCTTTGACACAATGGCAATGACCCCAGCACACAACAGGTCAGAGCACGAGCTGTGTGTCAGCTGAAACCAGAGGTGGAATTGAGGGAATAGTCACACCAAGTTATTTCTGATCCAGAAACAGTACTCTGACAGTGACAAGAGAAGCATGGTGGGATCATAGAAGAGAATAGAATAGAATAGAATAGAATAGAATAGAATAGAATAGAATAGAATAGAATAGAATAGAATAATTTCAATTGGAAGGTACTTACAATGATCACCTAGTCCAACTGTCCAAGCAATTCAGGACTGACCAAAATTTAAAGCACATTTTTGAGGGCATTTTCCAAATGCCTCTTAAACACTGATAGGCTTGGGATACTGACCACCTCTCTAGAAAGCCTCTTCCAGTGTTTGGTCACCCTCTTGATAAAAGAATGATTCCTGATGTCCAGTCTAAGCCTCTCATGGAAAAGTTTTGAACCAGTCCCATATGTTGAAACACTGAATACCAGTGAGAAGAGATCAGCACCTCCTTCTGCACTTCACCTCCTTAAGAAGCTCTAGAGAGCAATGAGGTTGTCCCTCAGCCTTACCTTAGTTATCTTTCTTATTGCTATTTTTTTTCATTACTATTCCACTGCATTAGCTACAGTGGGAAAAGCTATTCTGCTATTCTCCATCCAAGGCAATTTTCTTTTCACATGTGTGTTGGGTGAATGCATAAAAGATTTTGAAGTGTTATTTGCCGTTACTTGCCAAAACAAAGTGCCTTCAATTAGTACTGTGGCAGACGCTCTGTTTCACATTTCTTGGGTTTTCTACCACAAGAAAAGGCATCTTGTGTGGTACTCTTACAGTGATGTACCATTTTAGACAATTGACTTTAATGTTCTCATAAAATGTTTATGTTTTATCTGTTTATTCAGCCACCTCTGTTAGCTGTCTCCTAGTATGGTAACAAGATCCTAACATAGTTTGCTGAAGCCTAAACATATGAAACAAGTGCTTGAAAATGAAGTTCTGTGTGTGGTATTGGACCATCAAACCCTTCAGCCTCCCAGAAAGAGGGCACAGCAACTCGGGTGCTCCTTGGGGGTTCTTACCAAGGCTTAACACATTCAGACCCCAGAGTTGCTGGACAGTCCTCAAAATACAGGCTGAAGATAGGGCTGAATATGGATATGCCCTACTGCCCATGTCCCAAACTTTGGCAACCATATCCCACCTTAACTTCAACAAAACAAAGACACAGCCCAGCTCTGTGTCTCCACCCAGTCCATGGGCTCTTCATTGCTCTCCTGACCTCTGTACATCTCTGGACTGGGCAGTCTCATCATGCCTTGAAGGCAGGGAAGCTTTGCCCAGAATACTTTTGGAAGTTTAACACTAGGTATATAAATGCTAATATGTAAGTTAAAGCCCATTTATGGTTGTTGTCTTTCTATTCTTATATTTAAACCTGGAAAAAGTAGCGGTAATACCCAAACATGAAGACGGACCCTAAGAGATTTCCTCCCCTACAGTTCTGATTCAGGCAATTGAAATAGTTTGCAGCTGGATTCACACTATCAGTTCCTCTCCTCTCTATCGTAAGAACTCACTTTAATTCATCTTCCTGTGGTGGTAAAAGCACCCTAGTTATTGCAACACACTGCTTATAGTGTGGTTATGCTGTATAGGGATTTATAGCTGTGGAAAAACCCCCTGAACTTCTATAGGAAACATGGGAATCAGATACTGAGCTGTATAACTATGGAAAATGAGAAAATGTCTGTTCTGTCGATATCTTCCATTTCTGCCTTTCAGGATTCGTTGTGGATTTCAAGCACAAAGAAGCCTTAGTTTCAGTGTCATGCATTGTAAAGTATAAAATTCAAGCTTCATCTGAGTTACTTGAGCGAATTGTGATTTTAGAAGACTTAAGGCTTCTTTCAGTTTTCAGAAGGGAAGCTGTGACAGTTATAACAGGGAGATGCTATGGCGTAAAGAAAAAGGACACCAGCAGCATCAGCTGCGTAAGGTTATTGGAGAAACACATTATTCTGAGAGGAGTTACCATGTGCAGTCCTGTGGCTGCCATGCACAGCTCTAAAGATGATTTACAAATCTGTGAGAAGACATCAAGGGAAAGGCAGTACCACTTTCACTTTAATTAGCTCACCACAGATCAAATGCAGCAACAGATTATCACATACTCCCATGGACTACAAGAAAATAATCTTAAAATACACTTCACTGCTGTGCAAGATAAACCATTTTACTTCTGCTCTAGCAAACATACCAATGGCAAAGCATGAGTTGAAACACGACTGAGAAATCACCATGACATGGCAATTCACCGCAGTAACAAGCCATATTAAAACTTCCATATTAGTCAGATCACTGAAACAATTGAAATAATTTTCCCACATCTGTGGTGAATTCATCTTCAAATATGATGCATTGACCATATCTTGGGCACACCTTTGGGCGCCAAACTGACCCCATTGTTTTCTCAGCTCTTTGTGAGCAATGTGGAGGATGCTAAATGGATTAGCCTTTGCTACACAGATGGATTGAAAACATGAACTTCTGCAAAGAGAAGTTTGCAGAACACATGCGGAATAGTTGGCTGCTATAAGTGCACGTGGGACATGAAAAGCCAAATCAACTCAAATCTGGCAGATTGCAGTACTTGAGAAAGGTTCTGTTCCTCACCCAAGGTCTCGTTGCTTTGGAGCACAAAGAAAGACAATCCTGAGTGCATCTCAACCCAGTGACTTGGAGGCCAGGAGAAACTCTATTCAGCTTCATCCTTATGAAGAGGTAAATGTGACAGATCCACAGTTCATGCTGTGTTCACAGGCAGCAAAAAATAAGGTTTCACCCTAAACTTTATGTAATTCCCCTCATTGCTGCATTTCCAGGCAGGTTTCCTAGTTTATCTCTGTAGTACAAGCATATTAAATAGTAAGTCCAACATTTCTGTCACAGAAGAACCGAACACTTTGCAGTATATTTACTTTCAAGTAACAAAATTGCAATGTAATGCATTTATATCTCACATCAAAAAAGATGAGAAAAACAAGGAAGCCTTGCTTTTGTCTGTCAGCTTAAATATGAAAAACAAAGCACAAACAAAACAACAAGAGCTGATTGTCAGCTATTTTCTTATGGGACTGGGATTTTTAGGCATAATGTGAAGAACAACTTTTCATTTTTTCTCAATCAATTCATTCAAAAGCTAAACTTTGATTTGATAGAAGTGAATATATATATCTCTGCATATTGATATAGGTATATAGATATACATTATATAGATATGTTTAGATATAGATAATGATAGAGACAGAGATGACAGAGATAAATCACCCTTCTTGAAACCTTTCCTAATGTGAGGATAAGAGGATACAGTGGCACCTGCTTTATGCTGGCATATACTTTGATATCATGACAATTTTGGAGCTTAATGAGAGTGGAGGTGCAAACATCTTTCATGATTTCCCTGGGGGCAAGAACTGGCACCAGGAAAGTGGGAACTTGGGCTGCAACTTGCACCACTGCCCTTGGTGTTCATGCAGCGCTCAGCCTGACAACGTATCAGTCCTGCTTTTTCTTTCTGTTGAATTTCTGATTATAATCTCTTTTTCACTCAGCAGATGAAGGAAGACGGTTTCTCGTGCTGTATCAATGAGCCTTAACAAATATAGATGTCAGTTCTGGTTTGTAAATCATATTCATTTAAGTTATAAAACCAACATATTTTTTTAAATAGTTCTAATATTTGCATAAACTTTCCATTTTTCATTTTTCTTTTTATTCCCTTTCCCTAACTCTAAAAAGGAAAAAGCCTAAAAAGAAACAAACATCTTCAGACTTGCTAAAAGAAAAGGGTAAAGAAAACCTTGCATTGACAGCATTTTTTTCTCTTTTCTGTGACTTTTTAACTGAAAGATGTTTCTCTTCCATTCTGTTCTTCATTCTGCTTCATGACTAACGAGAACTGTCAGCACTAATTCAGAAATTGGAGGAGAGTTGGAATGTTTCCTTTATGAAGAATTCTCAGATTTAGGGGAAGTTATTGTGAACAATATAAAATGGAATGATATTCTAAATGTCTTATGACATAAAATTATCATAATAATTCTCAAAACGTGGAAAATATTCAACGGTTGTTTCAACTTTAAAGCTTTTCAATTAAGATCTTATAACAAAGTAAAACTAATTTTGAAACGAAATTTAAATGTTCATATAAGGCAAAATCAACAGACAATACCAAAATCTTTGTATTTCATGTGCTTTCTGATGTATAATAAAGTACATAATAAAATGACCTTGCTGCTGTAGAGAACTGCTCATTCCAGCAGACAACTCTTACCAGCTGAAACATACCTTGTGGAAAACTTGGGACTGGATTTGCAAATTGTCCCCATCGCAGTGCAGAAACTGGGAGGGACAGGTGGCACTTACTAAGTGCAAAAAGGACACTTACTATTTGGTTAAGAAAATATCTGAAAAATTCTGAGGGTTTTAAAAAGGAAACTACTCTGTTGGAGTTCCCCTGATACTGAAGTCTATTGCACTGTAAGTAGAAGACCCCATAGGGTGGGCTGGCTCTTGAGCACGTCGGGATGTGCAGCTTTTCCCTGGTGAACTGTCTCCCAGCTGGGCATCACCAAGGTGCTGGTTACTGATGGTCATCCCTCTCTCCAGCTCTTCTGAGATGTGTCCCTCTCCTGCAGCCCTGTATGTGAGATAAGCACTGGGACAGACCTGCTTTGACCACTGTCTCTGCTTGGTCACATGGTTCTGACAGAAGAAGGAAGGTGGGTTTGTACAACCTGAAGCTTCATGCAGGTTCCTGAGGTGCCACATGAGTGAGGACAAACAGCCAAGGTGGGGGCTGTGTGTCTGTTCCTGGATCTGTGACGTCTGTTTGACACAGAACTCAGTGGGCTGGCACTGGGGCCAACACTGAGCACTTCTGGGAACCCCTCCTTTGAATTTCAGCCACCTTGCTTTCCCCTCAGGGCCTGAGGACGATTATTTTCACAGAAAAACTGTCAAACACCATGAACTGTTTTACCCAGACAAGAACCCTTAATTACTGCTAATGATGTTGAATAACTTTTGACATCCTCTGAAACAAAGAAGGTCACCGAAGGCTGGGCACCTTCTTGCTGGAGAGATGGTTTGTTGCCTTTTTTTCCCTGACATCTGTAGTTCATCAAACACTACAGGTGTGTGAAGCTAATCTTTGTGGAGCTGGAAACCCAGTGCATGAGATCCACAGCTGGACAGTCAGAGCAAGAAAAGCTGCTCTTTTGTCTTCACTTCTCCATCCCATGATTTTTGAGATTTAATCTTTAAATATAGCATACCCTTGTTAATTTTCCGTGGTTGTCATGCATGGAATTGACTTATCCAAATGGAGAGTGTGGTTTACAAAACCAGGAAGAACAGACAAAATGGTGCAAACCCAATTAGACACAGAGCCTAAAACCTCTCTTCTTGCAGACAGAACTTGACAGATAAAGCTGCATACTTTTTAATTGCATCTTGCTAAGATCATAAGCAGTGAAAATGATTAGGCAATACAAGTGGCATTAAAATCAATGATGATCACCTGTAATGACTTATTTCCCCCAAGGATCTTGGGGGAGGTTCTGCAGCATCGAAAAAAACAGGGAAACAGCTTCACAGACAGCAGCAGCAGCCCCAGTATTAAATTACAGCCTTGCTGTGTCCTACAGAGCCCTGTGAGGGTGTGACAAGCAGTTATGGCCCAAGTTGCTGTAGCCCTTCTGGAAAACCAGAGCTGCTAATTGCTCTGTGTACACTGTCAGAAGGCACTTCCAGAAAATTTCCAGTCATTTGCCAAATGGACTGTGGGATCCTTTTACTTCAAGCACATTAAGCAGGGGTTTTCAGAATTGAAGTGCAGGGTTAATAATGCATATGATGGGGGTTCTTTTGGTTTGATCAGAAAAGGAGAGAAAGTTTTCTCAGTAGGGACAACCAATGAATTCTGGAGCCTTTAGTCTTTATGTCATAAACAGACAGCAGTACAATGTGCTTCCCCTTTCACAAATGGTGTATCACATATGCAATGGCATATAGGATACTTTAGGAACAAAATATCTAGGAGAAACTTTTGACAGCTATTTTGCTGCTGAGTTCTCAAGGAATTACTGGTGTGTCTGCAGGGAGCACAGACAGATCTGCAGAGGAGAAGCCATGGGCTGGAGCAGAAATGTCTCTCACTGCTCGCTCCCTCCCTTCACACCAGTTCATCAGCTGATTTGGAACAGCTGCATCTTGTTTGGACTCTATGACGTTCCGCTGTAGGCAAATCAGATTTGGACTTGTAATGTGAAAAGGTTTGAAATGTTTTAAAACATTAAAAAACCCCAATACTTTGCCCATGAAGGCCCTACCTCCTGATGTGGGTAATTTATTCAGTACAAAAGAAAATAAACAAAAAAGGATGGACAACTGAAAGTATTTTTCTTTTTAAACATGGTGAGAGAGATGAAATCGTCTTCAGAGTGAGATGTTGCACTTGAACTAAAGAAAAGGAGGCAACAAACTTTTCTGAAGGTGAAACTTCCCTAAAAGTGCTAATATATGAAGACAAATTATGGTGCCCTGATGTAAGGGTAGAAGACCTTTTGGGAAGATCTGTGGTGAGGAGGTCAGACCTTGTTTTGTTTAGGAAGACTTACCCTCCTAGAAGTGGCGTCTTTCCCAAAGACAGTTTTAGATGTTTTCTTCTCCTGCATTCCAGAGAAACTCCCCCTGGTATAAGAAAAATAGTAGTCCTTGCAGACACGTTTGAAGGCCCTCTCAGAGACAGGGCCAGGGATGATATAAGCCCTGAGAAGAATAGTAGGTATGTCTTTTTCCAGGCTTCTATAAATCTAGTGTTCTTGACTTCAGAAATAAATTTTCCTACAATCCTTCCACTGCCTGGCATTTTGGGGGTACCTGTGCATTGTCTTACTTCACACCTGACTTTGGAACAAAATTCAGGAATTCAGGTTGGGAACACTGTCCTTAAGAAGCAAAGATGGAAACCCTTTTTTTTTTTTTTTCCCCAAGTAGAATCACATAAATAGTATTGGTTTTTTTTCAGATCTTTATTATCTTGTTAGTACTAGAAGTTATCAGATTTATGTCAGACTTGTCATAAGCACTTTATCTCTCTCACTTATCTCCACACAGGTAGCACCTACAAAACCTCTTCATGTTCTCCTATCCACAAGTCACACTTGGACTCCTCCTTGAAACAGGTGCAAGGTAAAAGATTCTGGCAAGGTGCAAGGTATGAGACTAATGCAGAAAGACAAACATTAGAATTTGAATACAGGGTAGCATTATAATTTATACTTTATTACTTATGGGTTACAAGTATCCATATAGCCAAGTTAACAGCTTATGAAACAGAGGTAAATTCTGTATGGGAAAGGTAAAAATAGCAAAGTTTTCGGTTTTACTCACAAATGTCTTGAAGACTTAAGGAAATATAGGCTGAAAAAGAAAAAATCGAATGTGAGGGATGAGAGACAAAGACAAGCTCCTTAGGAGACATTCTAACAGGAGAAAATGGGAATTGGAGGCCTTCTCTAACCACTATAGAAAAGTATTTGGAAAGATGTAGCAAGTGTGAATTCAAGAGAACAAAAAGCCCTAAGATTTCGGAGATGATCCAGGAGGATATTCTGATTTGTGTCTATTATAAGAACTAATGAATGAAGAGAAATTGGGATCAAAGTAGAGAATATCATTCACCTAGAATTAATGGCATTATCAGTGCTGAGAGGGACAAGAAAAATAGTGAATTCTGAAGACTTTGAGACATTTATATGCTATTGCATGCCTTTGTTTTAATTCTGTAATTCCAGAGAACTGAGAGAAGGTAAGCTGGCATAAAATTAGTATAATGAGGTGATAAATTGGTGTGTTATTTTGAAGAGGAGAAGGACTGTAAAGGAGTGACAGGTTTGATTCATGGCCACTAGTTTATAGCCACCAGAAAATGCCAATGGATATTAAATTGCTAATTATCATATCTAGAGGTAATTTAATGCTTAGACTCTTGCATAGATTTCCTTTGAAAAGAGAGTGATCAGCTTAGTGAAAATATCCTGGAATGACACCTTTGCTTCAAATCGTGACCTGAAAATATTAATACTTTGGTCAAATTTTGTGAACTAAAATTCAAACCTCTTTATCAAATCATTCGTAAAGGTAGCCCTTAGTCAATGATTTCCATCATTTAATCAGCCCTTTAGAGCAATACGTTTATCTGCTCTGCAGGTGCTGAATCTTAAGAAACTTTCAGAAATGTGGGTCTCTAAAAAGAAAAGTATACAGGTGCTACCGAACTGAAACTGTCAAAGGAGTCTTACATGTTATGAATACGTAACGAAATTTACATGAATATGTAATATTGCCTGGCAAGAATCCCCCACTACTGCTTCTCTTTCTCATATGTCTCATTCCATGTGTACCTGAGGCATCCTTTCCTACTTCTCTTGAATTCTATGGAAGCAGGATAGTCTCCGATGACTAAATTCCTCCCAAACAGAGAGGAAGAGTAACTTTTTATTACTCAGCTCCGAGTGCCGGTTGCTGTCGATCTGCATGCAAAAGTTTTTTTTCCACAGTCAGGACATATTCTACATAAATCTGATTTAATCCTGATGGATGGGAGCGAAGTGCAGTTTCATGGAAGCAATTATACAGGGTGTATTCTTTATGAAACTCTTCTGGCACCTCCAGATTTTTGACTGAGACCAGGGAAGGACAGTATTCTCTTACTTGCACTTTAACAGTACTTTTAGCTCTGTTGTCTAAAGCTAGTATATTAAGACAATAAAAAAAGACAGTATGAGAAAACAACCTGAGACATCTTCTTTTCTCTCCCATAGCAAGGAGGAGCTACTCAGTTTTGTTACTGAACTAAACTGAGGAACAACAACTCTGCGAAATGCTTTCATAAAAGCAAATGCAGTGAGACAATAAATGAAACTATCATTAAATACAAGAGGATTAGTGGAGCTATGTGCATACTGATCCTCACAGAAAGACATCAAAACTTTGCAATAAGTACAAGTCTTGTGTGCCAGCCAAACACCAAAAGAAAGGATTCTGCTGTTTCTGTCTCCAGAGTGCTACTCAGGGAAGATGTCTGGCAAATTTCCCAAAAGGGTGCTAGGTCAACTTTCACAAGACCCCTCTGCATTTGCTTACTAACATCAGACTACTCAGACTTTTGCTACATTCCAACAATTCAGTAGAAATAACTAGAAACATAGAGACTGTTTGGACCAGTATGAAAGCAAAGAGGTTATTAAGTCACAAATCTACAGCATGCCTTGCTTTTGCATGGACATAGATGTTGATGAACAAGGCTTCGGTGTACCATGGGCTCCTTGGCACTTTGGCAGACACATAGGGCACCCATTCCTCCAGCCAGGCTTGTCTGTGTGCTCGGTGTTGCCTGTATTCTCCTCATAGTGGGAACACTGAAATCTCAGCATCACTCTCTGTATCCTGGATCTTGCAGATGCAAAGTTGCATCGTACATATGTGGAAAAACATAGACCATGCCAAAAAGCCACAACTCCTTTCCATCATTTTCTTTCTTTTGGAGGAGCAGAAGGTAAAGAAAACAAATATCACAAAATATAGACTAACTGTAGATAGGATGCACATGTACTAAAAGGCATATATACCCTGCAGAGAATGACAGGCAACAAAGACAAGTGAGAGTTTCAGCCTCACCAGATGCTGGTAGAGGCATCATATTTCACATAGAAGTGAAGTTGTGTTTCCTAATTTAAAAAAATGACCACAACCTGACAAAATACAAGGGCATGTGTTCTAGGAGCTTTTTTTCAAGGAGTTATTCAAAGAGAATATTGCCTACATACAGTATTTCACACTTCTGTGTAGGTACACAACTAATTTCTGAGGTAGCTATTTCAATGTTTCAACAATAGGAAGGAAGGGCAGCAAAAGCAGTAGAACAATTTTTGTACATTCTTCTGCTAACAGAGTATCTCTCTGCTTTCTGTTGCCAAATTATTCTCATCCTAATTACAAGGCCAGAGCTTCCCAAACACATCTCCTGAGAAATCCCTGAGTGATCTCACCAGAAGTAAATACTTAGTGTGGAACTTCATCAATTCACATCTTCATCAAACCACATTTCAGGGAAAAGTGATTAAAGGCTATTCACAAATGAGAGGCAAATATATTGTTAACACAGACTCTGCAATCAGCATCTGAATTTGTGGGAAGACAGCCAGGCAACCATTTTTTCTTTAGCAGCTTTTAAGATTCAGATGATTTGGACCAGACCAATCCACTGATGGCAAAGGCAGTTTTCTCCAGAGCCGAATTTGGCTGATTGAATTTTTTCAAATATTTTCTTTTTGTTATGTAAATGCAATTTTTATTTTTTCCCCTTTCTTGAAGTAGGCAGAGCTTCCACACAAGCAATAGATGGCTTTGCTATAGGAAGTACATACTGAGTGAATTATAGGGTGGTTTATCAACTATATCCAAGTAGTTTTTAGATCTATTCCTTTTTTCCCATTTACATCTTGGTTTTAATGCCTTTGCATGCTAAAAAGTCTCTGCCTTAAGCACTGTTCTTTACAGTGACAAAATTATCTTTTAGTCATCTATCCAGCTCAAAAAAGAAACAAAAACAAACCCACAAAAACACAAAAAGCAAAAAAAAAAGCACACATAAAAAAATACAAACAAACAAAAAAAGGCACTAAATTAATGCTGACATCTTTGTCCAACAGAGGAAATCAGCACATCTTTCTGTCTTCTTCTTGAGAAATTCAGTACTTCCCTTTGCTCTTTGTTCACTCATCAGCATAGACTTCTTTTCTGCATGCAGATGGGGAGCAGGTGTCACTCACAGCATCACGTTTCCTTCCCAAGGCTACTTCAGCCACAGCTCTTCTACACTGTTCCTCTTCCTTGGAGGGGCAAAAAAAGCTCAGTGCTATTGTGGACTCTGTTCTTCCACCTGAATCCTACAGCACTGGTTTGTACTCTCTATGCAGTAGTCTTCTGCTGAAGGCAGTTTATTTATTCAGCCTGTAAAAGTAAAGGGACATAGGTAAACCTACCTACCATTTAGCTTATAGTGGTTTGAGCTATGAAAAATCTGCTTTTGGGGGTGTTTCTTTAATTGAGGGAGAAATAGGGAAAATGATCACTCACCCTAATGTGTCTGTCAAAATTATGTATTTCGGTCAAAACTAGTGGCCATTTTATACCTAATGGGCAGAAAATGGAAGCCCTATGGCTGATTTATGTAATCCTAAATCACGGTCCAGAATGGCTCAGTTGTGTCACCTTATCAGAGACTGCTTCTCCCCACTGGCTATAAAATTAATCTGATAGGACTGGCCACAATTTAAATGTCTAATATTAAGGGACATAAGTCCCACTCTCAGGGTTGGTGGAATAAGGAAATTCTGACTTATGAAATAAAGAAATAGTGCAGTAGGAGTGCTCTTCATTTGGTTTTTTTGCTGCCCATGTCAGGATCAAGTCCTATTTGCTCAAAGTATAGAGGAGTAGCTGGTTCTTCTATGTTTTCTTCTCTGAAGCCAGATGTGTGCAAATGAGATTTTGCTTTGGGGAAAGAAATGCGCATCCCCAACCCCCCCAAAAAAACCAAGCAAACAAAAAACCCCCAAAACAACCAAACCAACCAAAAAAACCAAACCATACCAACCAAAAAAAAAAACAACCAACCAAAAAAAGCCCTCCAAAACTCCCCAAAAAACCAAGAAGCAGTTATTAAATCTCTGCCATTATCTGGTAGAATCTATGGCTTAATAAGACACTATTTCAGGCAATAAAAATTCTCAGATTTATCCCTGTGCTTGACATCAGGATTTAGAAAGTTCAGGTTAAACCAGAGCTTCTCTGGGTCAGTATGTTGCTGTTACTGCTGTTATTATGGAGCTGAGATAAACTCAGCTGTGAGATCCCCAGCAGCCTGTCATGGATATCTTCAGACTAAAGACTCAGAGACCTTTTTAGCTCCTGGTCAGCCACACACCTTTGTCTCAAATGGGCTTGTGTAGGCGAGACCTAGAGGCACAGCAGCACTGATTGCCCCTCTTTCCTCCTCCAAACATAGGCACCTTCACACACCTCGGTCCATGACATAGAATGTTGGATGGTTAGGCAGATTTTCACCCCAAAATGAACTGTGGGAGGCCCCAAGAGATCTGCCTGTAAAATCAAACTGGTCTAAATGATGTTCTTAAATGTGAAGGCAGAAAATACTAGTGAGAACATCTTAAAGATAAATGACTCTCTGGGCACAGCAAACTGTTTCACCTTCATTTCACTTTTCTTAGAGAGACTGCAGAGATGAAAAGAAATTAGGTAAAACAGTCTATCTAAAGCTTTGGTCCACAAGCATGACACTGCATAAAATCTGCAATGGTTCAGGTTAGAGAGTGACCCATAAGGTTAAGATTTATTTGCATTCATTTAGACCCTTTTGAAAATACTTAAATTCAAAAAGTCATGTGGGAAGCCAAACGAACCACACTGGCCTGCCCTGGACAAAAAAAAAAGAAAAAAATAATTTAAAAGGAGTACATTTGTATTTTTAGGTCTCTGATTTTGCTTCTCTTGAGGGGTCATACTTGAGGAGAGAAGGAGAATGACTGTTTTTTATTTTGTCTCACTATTCAAAAACATCACAATTTTGATAAATGAATCAGTTCTTGATTTTTTTCCTGGTCTTGAATTCAACACAGGCATAAGGGACAAACAGAAATGGGAGTACATGTATTGTGATTGATTTGGAAATGATTCTGTAGATCTTATGAATTTCCATGAAGTTCTACTGAACAGGCAGGCAAGCTTAACTCTCAGAGCATCATTGAAGAATTCTGTGTTCTTGTTCTACTTTGCAATGAATTTATTCAAAGCCAGTATAAGCCAATATGTTTACAAAGATAGGAAATAAATTTACATATAGTTTTACAAGAAATTAATCTCATCAAAACATCTGTCCAAGTTTCTAAATTAATCCATTGTGGAATTTTATGGAATTCACAGAGTTTTGATGGAATTTGGCACAGTATTTTTCTTCAATAATAGTAGAATGTCTGTGGAACTTACAGTTTAAAAACTGAAGCTGCTGGTAGGCTTGTGAAACTCTAGGCACTTCTAGAAAACTAAATCAGTAAATAACTAAGAGGATGAAGCTGATCTATCTCTTGTAAATGTACATGTCTGATTCATTTCCCTAAAGTTTCCGGTATAGTCAGTGAAGAGAATAGGTAGGATTCACCTCACCCTAAAGCAAGTAGCTGGAACAGGTCAAGTGAGTTATAACCTGAACAAACCAACTCCTCTCAAGAGACTAGGGAGGGAGCCTTAGGTGTCTAGCTCACATTAAGAGGATTGTGCTTTGTAGATTCTCTAGGTCAGGTGAAGCCAGAAGGACCTGTTGGATCATCCACACCTGAAAATCCTAGGCCCTAATATTTCATTCTGATGTCTCCATATTGTTCCTGGCTAAAACACACCTTAACTAGAGGCACTGGAAGCATCCAGATTTGAGGACCTCAATGGATGGATTTTTTTCCAATGGCTAATCCTCCTCCTAAGACTCAGACTTTCAACATATCAACTGAAATTTAGGGACAATATACGTAGAGTATAAGTCATTTAGCCATACATGCAGATAGATACTGTATACAAAGAAGAATACCTAATATTTCTGTTAACTTTTTTATACATATTCACATAACATAAGACTACCTTACAGTGTCAAAAGAAAAGTCTGTCTAGCTGATATCAGATCTCTCAGTGTGGCCAAAATGAATGCCTAGGGAAATAAATAAGACCAGGACAAGTATGCATGATGCTTTCCTGACATAATCTCCCCATTTCCTACTTCTTAACTTTCAAGGATTTCCTGAGCCAGACATTTTTCCTGTGGTATTTCTAATCTGATTGGACTTGATATTTCTGATCTCAGACTCCTTCACTGAGCTTTTTTCATCTCTAGAACTTTCAGCATCTATGATATCTTGTGCAGAGGTGTTCCAGAGCCAACCTACATGCTAGTCAAAAAGTCAATTACTGCTTTGCTGTAGTAGAACCTGACACCCACCTCTTTCATTCAATTCATCCTTATTCTTGTGCTGAGAACTGAAGTGTGTCCTCATTCAGCCAACCAGTTCTGCTCATGAGTTTAGCGGCCTCCCTCCTGCCTCTGCCAATCACCTGCTTTTCAGATGGAAAGATGCCCTTACTCAGTAGCTCTTTGTACAAAAGTTCCTCTGTACCTCTGCCTGCCTTTGCTCTCCCTGAACCTCTCCAAACTCTACCCAGTCAAAGCACAGTCAACAGTCTCTATGGCAGCCCTCTCTACTGTGTCAATTATATTCTGCACTGAGTGGTCAGTACAGCAAACTTGTACCCTGGTTGAGACCAAGAAGACGAGAGGGGGAGAGGAATACTTTTTTAAGCATCCTCCAAAGAAGAATACACCCACCACCCCCTGTGTATGCACTGATTCCAAAGATCCAATGTGGTCTGCTTAGCCCTGACTGTAGGTCTTAGTCAGAAAAATGTTTCATCTTTATGAGTGTCAATTTTGCTAGGGAATTGTGTTCCCCTCTTATTTCTTCATTGTATTTAATAGTCTCCTGGCTTGCACCATAGATGCTGTACTGACAACCATAACATTTAGATGGACAGAAACACAGTTTACGTGCGACCTATTCTAGTTCTGTTTTCAGCAATTAATATCTTGCTTAATTTCTGTTTAAACTCTGGTAAACTCACATTTATAATTTGTTTTAATGGTTCTAAGGTCTTCTTTGTCAGCGACTTGAATTTGGCCACACCATGACAGTAACTTTGGCTTTGATGTCTTGTCAAAATTGGCTCAGATTTTGTTCTGCTAACCTGGTGAAGACTACAGACTCAAAAAGATTTGGTGACATCATTGAGGGGTTAACTCTGAAATCCTAATATACTTTTCCTGAAGAAACTCTCTTACAACAGGATTTTAGACCAATCTGCTGCTCACTGCCTTTACTGCAGGAATGATTAGAAGCCCAAGTATTCTTTTTGCTCTTTTGACACTGCCCAAGGAATCATTTAATAAAGTCTTCATAGAGCTGGTTCAGTATGATAAGCAACTCTTCCATGGTTGCTTATTTGATTTCCCCTGCTTCATTGTTGTTGCCATCCCTTTCTGCAAGTAGACTAATGTATTTGATGCCTTCTGGCATGAATGCTCAGCACAGCTGGGAATACTGTAGCAGAAAGAATATCCTGAATCCCTAATTGTTTTCATCACAAGAAAAGGGACTCATGGGGCTTTTCATAAATAGTTCTGGTCTGTGTGACCACAGAGGCTAGAACCTCAGTCCCAAAGAGATAACAATGTAATCTGAGATAAGACTTGACATGTCATGGCAGCAAACCACATGGGAGGAAGGATGCCAGGGCTGGTTGTGATAAATGCTGTATAGTTTCACAAAAAGTTTGTAAAGCCACAAATCACTCTATGTTTTGCTTGCTTGTTTTCCAATGTAAATAAATGCAGGCATGTTCCCCTGGCTATAAGCAACTGGTACTTTTCTCTAGCAAAGCAGTCAACATGGTTCTCAAAGATGATCATGAAGAAACACAGGGGGTAACTTCAGAGCTTAGTATGGGGATGGATTTTAAATGAAAGGAGCAGAAAAAGAAGCAAAGATATTGTTGATCTGATGGCAGAATGAACAGCAAATACGTTATTTGTGCACAGCTCCATGTGGGACAGGAGTAGCACAAAAGGCAGTGAACTTTTAAACAAACAAAATAATTAAGCATCAGGAACTTCTGCATACTTTCCTCATTCTTGGTAGGTTCCAATTTTACACCACACTGAAGGTATGCTTTTTCTCCCCATCATCTGTGATTGGTGCTATGGTGTGAGTTGCTGTGAGGAGCTGTCAGCTCCCCTCCAGCTCAGTGCCAGTCAGAGTTTCAGAGATTGTGAACTCCCAGCACATGAACCACTGTAGATGCCCACAGTGCCTGAGCCAAACAGAAATTCACAAAACAGCGGATTCATATGGGAAAAGGTGCTGGAAGAAAGCTCAACCTAGTCCATAATGATGGCACTTGAACTCCCATCACGTTCAGGATTGCTACGTGTTCCCTCAGTGCAAAGACAGTCAGACCTAGAAGCGACATCTCCTGAGACACGCTCTTACCTGTGACAATGATCTCAGCAGTTGGTCAGCACAGATCTGGATGTCTAAGCTACATGGTTTATCTAGTCCATGGTGCTTCCATTTTGAATCTATGCAGTGGAAAGTAGAAATTCAAGTTGAAGTCAAGTATGGCTGTAGTGGATCTCACAGGTGACTGGATTTTCTGTGTGGTTGTTGAGTGGCTGACACTGGTTTTGGCTGGGACCTCTGAACATCATCCTAAAAGAGAGAGACAGACAAATGGTAATATTTCAAAGTTGTAGGTCCTAGAAGAAAGGGCCTGAGCATTCTGTGTTTGTCTGCAGTAAGTAGTACAGAAGACTGTCCTCACTGTAAGCAAGAGACATGCACAATGAAAATTATTCAGGGTGAGGGTAGGCTTTGGTTCAGAGAGGATGCCTGGAAGTTAGCTGGAACCAGAGCTCATCATTTACCATTTTTGCTTTCTTCTGCTGGGTAAGGTATTGCCTTTATATTAATATTTATGAAGAGGCTAGTCAACACAGAGGTACCTGATAGGTGAAACATGCCAAACAAATAACAGGTTACATCAAATTTACAAGTGAAGTCTCATTTCTTTTTTGGAAATCAGAGTGGATTAGACAACAACTGAATAGGAGACTGACACTTTGATGACAGAGCAGAACTCAGGAAAAACAACTCATTTGAAAACCTGATATGAGTGATCTGGTGATGCCAAACACATGTGACACCTGGCGAAGCTGTCATAAGGCAAGTTTTATTGTCTGGGGGGAGTTTGCTGCTTGCCATCAATTACTTTTTCACAAGTATCTCTGCATGTGCTAGTTTATTAGATCTCATGCTATAAAGCAACCACTACTGCTGCCAGGGTTTAGCATCTTTCACTGGGTGACCTTTCAGAGTGATGGGGAGGTTGGAAGCACAACAAAGATTAAAAAAACAGACAAACATATTTTCTTACTCAATCCATTATTTATATTTTCTCTCTCCTTTCCAAAAATTTCTCAATATAAAGTTAAGTTATCACTAACACTTCTGGCTTTTTTCTTCTTCAAATAAATCCTTTATTTGGGTACATCATTAAAGGATGTGTTACTGTCAGGTTTGGTGAAACTGTAATTACAGTGAGTGCAATAAATAAAAGCATAATGGCTCCCCTGCATAACTAATGGCTCATTATCCCAGTTTTATTGGTGTTTGGTTTGCTGAGCCAATAAGTCGTCCTGCATATCCAAAGAAACCATTCTGATTTGAAAAATTCTGCTATGTTAAGTGAAAGAAACAAAGGAAGAGGTTTTGGCTGAGACAGGACGTTTGGTCACACTGGTAGACCCCTCGCTTGGGCGTGCACTGCTGCTTCCCAGCTGAAGGGATATGTCAGTGTCCCACCTAGCCATGGTGCTTACCATGTGTGGTACCAGCACAGCAGTCCACTGACTTGATGGGGTGCACCCAAACAGGATAGCCCCCAAAATTCCTGCTGGGGTCAGCTTGTGGGGTTAATGCTTTGAGTATTGATGGAAGAGTAGCTCCAGCTTGAGCCTCAGTGCTCTGCCCCCACCATCCCTCCAGACCCTGTGCTCCCAGTCTCTCCAGAACCCCTTTCATATTTCCATTTGTTGAGTCTTTCCCTTTGAGTTTCTTGAACATCTGCTTCTGTTTCAGTACCCTTGAGTGAGATTATTAAGACATTTGAAATCTGCCAGCATCCTCAGGGTACCTCTTTTCCACCTGCCTACTGAGGGTAGGGTGTTAGCTCCTGTTTTTGCAGCTTTGTACCCACTGACATGCACCAAACTAATAAGTGTCAATAAAGCTAACAGCAAAGACAGCAATCTGCATGGAAGAGTGTGAAGGTGAGATTTTCTCAAGCCTCCTATTCATTTGCCTTGCTCTCCACAGCAAATATGATATAGCTCTGTAAGGGATGCAGAAACCGTGTTCTAAATGTTGGTATGGCATTAGACTTTGAAAAGGCTGAAGGTCACTCTCCCTCTTTGGCACTTGAATAATAACAACAAATGATGTAGAAACCACCAGCTCATTGGAAATTTTCAGCATTCAAGCAAGGAAGAACCATGAAATGTCAGTCCTCAATCAGAGATGCACTTGGATGATCAGAACTGGTGGTCATACAGGCTGCTTATGACATCCCAGTTCATGCCAAGTGTTTCTTCCCTGATGCAAATCCACCTCTGGGACTGCTTACACCAACAGGAGGACAAAACTGTGTTCCAGATGATTATTCATTACTCATTCAGGCAATTGTCTGCCTGAGGGGTCATGTCATTCAGCTCATCATAAATGAGAGGCACTGAGTGGTAACAGATACATCTTCAGGCCAGACACATAACCACATTACCAAGGCATAACAACTTATCAGATGTCACCAGAGCTGTGGTAACAGCCTGTGTCTGTGCTCCTTCCCCATGGTCAGTGGAGCACTTTGCACTTGCCATGAGCCAGAAGTGCCTGTGGACATTTCCTCTGGTCCAGCCAAACACAGTGACCTGGTGGCTGCAGTGCCTGCCCCAAGGCTGAGCCATGTGCTTTCAGAAGGAGGTTTTAGCCTCACTGCCAAGGGCTGGAGCTCCCACAGGTTAGATGATGGCCCTCCCAATGTCAGGATCTGCTTTGGCAAATAACTTTCCTAGAGCTGGTGCCTTTCCTTCTACCAACACACTCTTCTCTTTCAGTAACCCTTGCTAACCTAGGTCTTCCCCAGGGTGTCCTGAAACCAACTCATCAGCAGGATGATCCAGCCTGTCACAGAAATGGGTGAATAATATGAAAATTTCTACCATTATTATGACCTTGTGATATTTTGTTGCAGGGTGGGGGTGTGAGAGTGAGGGTGCAGAGAGGTGGGGAACTGGTTTATTTAATGTTCAATAGTGCTATAAATGTGGTGGTTTAGCACAGAATCCAGATTGAAATGTTGAGCTTTCTCTTGCATATTGGTAGTCTTGGATGGCCTGGTATATATATCTAAGTCAAAGCTGAGTCCAACACAACCTGCCTTTGGTTAGGTTTCCATTTTCATATAAGGGTTTTCTTTGGATTATATGCATCACACTCCTCAACTCAAGTGGCTGTGGGCATTACAAAGACAAATTATCAGCACAGAGGTGCTCATTGCCCCTTCCCGAGGCAGTGACTCAATTTCCAGACAAGTCGGGCTTGTACTGGCATTTACTTCTCCCTGATGCTTGGCAGACTGGCTCAGTTCCACACTCCTAGGAAGCACTCCTGCTCCAAGCATGGCTGTTAGTATTACAGGTCTTGCTCACACAGCTGAGTCCCTGACTTTCAAGCATTGCCATGGTGAGTGGCACAAAGCCCTTTCTGGCTCCCTTTTGGGTCTTACCTGCTGCCTTGCAACTTGGAGAAGCTGCACAGGAACCAACATACTTCACCACACTCCTCCTGTCTTTTCTCCCATGGCATCCAGTTTCTTCTATTTCCATCCTACCTGTCTAATTGTGGATTCACTTTCCAGATCTGTCTTAAGCTCAGTGGTACTTGTTTTTCCTCATAACTGATGTTTTGCACCGAGGATGTGCCAGTTCTTTCTCAGTGAAAAACAACTGAGTTTAATACATTGCATTCATTTGCTTTCCAAGTGGTTAGATTTGCTGTAATTGCCTAAATCCCCCCTGCATGACCTGTATTTGGGGCTTTAATGAAGAATTGCAGAAATGCTCTTCTGAACTCTGTGTACTTTCTCTCATGTATGTTCCCATATTTACAGAGTCCCTTCATCTGCAGGCACTGCAATCATCATCAATGTTTTATAGAGAAGCAGAAACTAGAAATTGCCCTAAAACTGTTACCGGGAACATTTCTTTTAGATTGTGTTATCATATATCTTGGTGAATTTTTCACTGGAGGCTGTAAATTATGGTGCAGAGAAAATTTAATCCCTGTCTTTCAATTATAGTCTATCTCAGAGCTAGAACCACCTTTTTTAACAGTGTGGACAGTGTCTGGCAAGTCACGGGCGCACTGCAAATAGCATAAACAAATAATAAACATTAGGCTACAATAACTTCTCTGCTCTTGGGAGTGAATGTAGTCTTGTGCGATTGCTGTATTTCACTGGGGTTTTCAGTGTTATTCATCTACAAAATTGTTTCAAAAGGAACTGTGGGTCCTGCCTTCAACATATATTTTTCCCAAATTGCAGCTTGAGTGCCAATTTCTTATGTCCTTTTTTTTTTTTTTTTTTTAACTGAAATGCATGTAGGGAAAGAATGTGACTTCTGTTACCATTAAAGATTTTTTAAATCAGTGTTCATTTAACTGCTATTATATAGGTCCATTATCATTTTTTGAACGGCGCATTACCAGTAATTGGTTTAAACTTTACAGCCATATCTCTTTCCCATCCATTATCCAAGCAGATTTGAAGAGCGCTGGTAATGTGCAAAGACAAACAGAACTAACTGAACTCATACAGTCTCATGAACCAAGATTTCAAGGAATTTACCTAGTGGAAAAGCCAGTTTGACTCTGTCAATTAATATTCTATTTAAACACTTTTCTGGGACCTACGTGTCCCATTACTGCAGCACAAGATGCTCTCTTCATGGTAGTTTGAATAACTGAGCACTTGCTCAAAACTAAATAAAAATGAACAAGGGCTTGGGCATTTTATGTAATGAGTTAATATTTCTTACTGTACAAGATTGCAATGACTGATTTTAATTGTCTTCAAATGCATTTAAATTCAGATGGCTCTCTTATTAAGAGGAATATATGGGGAGATCAAGATAAGCTCAGGACTAACAATCAACCCTTAAAATCTAATGCAGGCTGGCAGTGACCTAGAGAGACAAACAAATCATCATTCCTTTTTTCAGAAACAAGCTCCAGATGATAACTGGATTCCCTTATGAAGATGTCTTTGTATGCAAATATTAGTCATGGCTACTTCTGGAGCTTTGCCAGTGCAGCAGACCCAGCAGACATTAGCTTTCTTCTCAGGATGTGACTTACATTGCAATATATTTTAAACCAATTCTATAAAATGAGATTTTAAACCTTTACTGGGAATTGTTTTCCCTTTCTAACTGAGGATCCTTCAGGTGACCCTGATGCATCGTTGACTAGTAGAACAGACACAGGTCCCTGGAGTTGAAGTTTCTGTTTTGCAGCACCAGGGCTTCGACAATTTCATGGATACAGTAATCTCAGTGGCAGGTCCCAAGGGCCCCTCGTGTGCATGAAACACTTTATTCAGTTAAAGCTCACCATTAACATTGTCACCACCTCCAACTAGTTGAATCAGATAACATGTAGTAGAGGTTTGTGTACACCATGAGCTTCTTTCAACATAGATTTTGCAGTCAGGCATGAAGTTTTTTTAAACCCCAGATAAAATGCCACTTGTGAGGCAGGGATGCAGCAAGTAAGGCTTGGGGAACCTCCATTGCTGTTTCTTTTCTCCGTCAAATCTTGTGGGACTGAACACTGTCCCCAGTGAAGTAACAACATACATTGTCTGAATTCCGTAACTCATTCTGGCCACCAACCATGGCATAAACTTCCAACCATCTCAGAGGCGTGCATTGCCACTAACATGAGGATCTAGAATCATAAAACATCCCGAGTTAGAAGGCAGACATGAGGATCATAGAGTCCAACTTCTGACTCCACACAAGGCAACCTGAAAGTTACATCATATATCTAAGAGCATCGTGTACTTCTTGAACACCAACAGGCTTGGGATAATTACCTTTTCCTTGAGGATCTTGTTGCAGTGCTTGACCACCCTCTCACTGAAGACCTTTTTCCTAATACCCAATCTGAACTTCCTCTGATGTGGCTTTAAGAAATTCCCTTGCATCCTGTCATACACCAGAAATCGCAGATCAGCACCTCCCTCTCCACTCCCTTTTCTGAGAAAGTTGTAGATAGCACTAAGGTCACTCCTCTGTTCAGTTTTCTCCAAGCTGAGCAAACTGAGTATACTCAGCCACTCATCATTAAGCCATGCCCGCTAGTCCTTTCACCATGTTTTTCACCCTTGTTTGGACACATTCTAATATTTTATTCTTCTATTTATTCTATTTATTCTTCTATTTATTCTTCTCTTCTTCTTACATTGTGGAGCCCAAAACTGCACACAGTACTTGAGGTGAGGCTGCACCAATGCTGGGTATAGTAGGACAATCACTTCCTTCATCCAGTGGGCTGTTCTAAGCTTAATGCACCCCAAGATAGTAAAAAACAGGGCCTGATTTGTGCCCAAAGAGAGATGCTGCCTGGGACCATTGAAAGCAGGTAAGAACTGAAGCTCATCTTGGTATTATTACCAGGTATGAGAAGCGACAAAAACACACACATACAAAAAGAAAAAAATTCACCTATGATGATACAGGAGCTGAGAAAGAAGAAATGAGACCTACACCACTCCCTACCACTACACTCCTCCACTATTTCCACATGGTATCTCCAGCCTTCCTCACCATCTCTGTGCCTTTACTTCCTGATTATTTTTATACCAAGAGATAGCAGAGAGCTGAAGAAGATAATAGAGGGCTGCTGGTAGGACTGCCATGGTTGCTGGATGCCTAGGCACTATCTTGAGAAGCTACTCAAATTCAACAATGATGAGAGAACTAAACTCTGTCCTTCCTGGGTCCCTCCAGAATAAACTGGCACTTCATAACATCATTTGTAGAAAGTCAGCTTCAGGTTCTAAAAATTATACCCTATTAAATAATTAAAGTCATTTATAAAAGGGAAGAGATTTAAAAAGAACATTTAAAATGTCTCTTCTTCTGCTGAAGTCCCCTGAATGTTACCAGAGTTGCAATTCATTGCCCTAGAGTACTCTTAGCATTATATATTTCCCTCTGCAACATGTAGTACCTTTATTTTTAACTACAATGATAAGTGAATCTAGATATTTTTAGTAGAAAGACTCTACACCAATTAGTAGAGCTGTGCTGATACCAGAGTTTTTTTCTTTACTCATTTCTTCTTGCTCCCAGGAAAATATGATCCTTCCCTGAGAACATGGTTTTATTCATGGCATCTTTTCCTCTGACTGATGAGGCTGATTGTTTTCTTATGGGTGAAGCACGTTTACCTGAAATCAGTTACTTGTGAGACTCCATGTTAGAGATATTCTTCACCCCAAGTAAACTTCCTGGAGGAAAGACTGAGTAATCTCTTGAAAAATTAAGAAAGGAGAGGAAAGACAGAGAAAATAAAAGACTAAAATCACACTTTGTTTTTTCATGAAGCACACATAAATCAGGCTCAGAAAGGCATCCTGTTTGGGCTGCTCATCACAAAATTAGTAAAAGAGCTGATTCGGTGCATACTGGTACAAAAGGTGAAACTGATGTCTTGAAAGCCGTATACGTTTTTACTGCCTTGAAGAAAACTTTACATAAATTCAGAGTTTTAGTAATGCTTTCCATGTAAGCAGAGCTGTCTAACCCTGTCAAACATTTGCCCTCTGGGAAACAGGCATTTCCAAGGAGCGCATCTGACAGGCACCTCCATTTTACAGACTGGCAACAGAAACACCTGGTATGAGTTGCACCAGAAGCTTCCCCCCAGCAATAGTGACATTTAAGCAGTTTTTGATCCTCAGGCAATTTTAGCTTCCAAGCATAGGGCAATTTTCCCCCTTCTATTATGAACAATAACCATTTGTACCCCTGTAAGGCTTGTAAAGCCCAAACCATGTTCACATTCCACTGTGCAAGGTCTTCTAAATCCCCAGGAGAAAGCAGTGCACAGTTTGCTGTGAATGCTATGAAGTTCTTTTTCCCAGTGGGGACCAGCTCTGGTCCATGAAATGAATCTGGCTTTTCTGCCCACTGCTAAGCTTGGGCTGTGCAGTGTTTCTTCAATGCCCACCTGTGACAGGTCCCACGGATGTACTGAATCATGATTTGTCCTTTGATGACTGTCCTATATGCCTTCCTGCCAATGCAAGGAGAGCAGTGGTGATGGCAGCTGTCCTGAAATAGCAGAGAAGGAGCCATCTTCCCTTTCTCTGCTAGAATCAGAGGACCCTATCCATGTTATTCATTGAGACAGTCAAAGTTTCTTCACCAGCTGTAATGGTTTTTAACCAGTGGCCCATGTGGGTAGAGCAGGGTGTTTAAAGGCAGGTAGGTAGGTAGGTAGATGGCTTGGTGGGTAAGTAGGTAACAGTGCACCTCTCTGTTGCAGGTGGTTGAAAATTGTCCTGTCATCTCACCTTAATGACCCATGGTTTCTGTCCCTCTTGTCATAAGGATCTTCCATTTACGCTGCAGGAAGTTCCCTCTGTCAATGAATGGAAAGCTCTGCAGCAAAAATGAGAGCAGCCAGAGAAAATGGAGGCAATTTTACATAGCTGGAAGTATCAGGGCCATATCACAGCTGGAGGAGTTATATGCTTTTTCTTATCCTAGTGTGTGTAGATGCTAAAATACACCATGGAAATTGGAGGAAAGCAAACCCTCAGTGAGCCACCTGAAGTTCAGTTCAGACATTGACCATCCTTTTCTGCTTGTGCATCTCCCTGTGCCACTGGGGGGGACTTATTACCCCAGCATTTCTCAGCTGTCAGGAGACAACCTGGCCACTGAGGCAGTACAAGTTATGTGGGGTCTGTCATCTCCTATGGAGAGAAAACTCTGTAAGCCAGCAGCCACCAGTACTTTCCAAGGTGGGAGGTTTTTTAAACTCTGTGACTTACCCACTATGGAAATGCGATATGGATGACAAAGCCTGTAGAAAACAGTTTTTCTGGAGGAAAAAAGTAATTACAAACCCAACCTTTTATTTTTTTCATTTGAATGTTTTTATGATATTTTCCCAGTGAGACATCAAGAGGTACAAGTGCTTCTCTCTGCCATAGTGTTTTGTGGATTAAGCCTAGAAGGTCTTCAAATCCCAATTCACTCAACCACCCCTGAGGTGAGAGACAGCCACTGAAGGAGGATGCTTCCCTGCATCTAATAGCAGCAGCCCCAGTTCACCTGCCAGTTTTTACACCACCACTGGTTTCATACTCTCCTGGAGACTCTGGAGCAGTGCTGGTGGTACTCAAACAATACTGAGCCTGATGTTTCGGTCCATTTGTCTTTCCAGGATCCACTGGAGAGGCGAAGTTGTTGGGAATGAGGAACAGCATGCCACTGGGAGTTGAGGAGACATGCCTCATTTGTCTCACTCCAGACTGTGCTGGGTTGGAAGGAGTGGAGCTATGGTCTTAGCATTTTCCCTCATTGTATGCTGAGATTCAGAGAAATATCTTACCTGGCTTGTACACAGAAATAGGGGAGACAAGGTGTAAATATGCACTTTTTGAGCACCATGGTAGTCACAGGATGGTCTGCAGTCTAACTCTGTACTGAGACTTTCCATCACGCCCAGAAGCACAGCAGCCTATCCTACCAACAGATATCTGTGCGGTTTTGTACCTGTACATGTAGCACTCAGACTGGCAACAGGTGGAGCCAGCCAGAGGGGGAGAGATGGTGGGTGGTAGAACAGACTGAGAAGGCTTCAGACTTCAGAAGGCTGAAGTTCCAAGCATCCTATAATGAAATGTCCTCAGGACAATGCAGGGTGTTCCTCTTCCTGACTCGAAGCAGGGAACAGGACTCCTCAACTCCTCCCCAGAGGCATCTATTGGCACTGACTTGGTCATGCAAACTCAGTTCTGACCTCCTCCCACATCCTTCTCGCCTGCCTTCCCCATTCCAGCCTCACTACCAACCTTCACCCCTTGTGTCCAGCTGCTGGTGTAAAGAGCCGCAAAGCTCCCTTTCCTGAGTATTTTCAGGGCTGGGGCTGATTTCTCAGGCTGGTCCACAGCCCAGCAGTTTCTCTTCAGAGCCCATCACTACTTTGTAGCTTCCAGGAAAATTGCCAATTGCTAATGGGCAGACAGAGGGACCGACAGGAATAGAGGCATCATAAAACTAGCACTTGCTGATTTGCAGCCTCAAAAGGAAAATTTGAGCTCTGAATATTCTCCACATACCACAGGCACAGTTTTCCATTGCTGTCGACCTTCTTTTCCCTCCTTTGCTTTTGCTGTTTGCTCTGCCAGCTGCTTGCCTTGTCCCAGGAATCCTGCGACTGGAGTAGGCTTGGATCGGAGAGCAGCCTCACCGTGTGGCAGGTAAATAATACACACCACAACTGCTGCCTTTGAATAACACAAAAAATTGCCTGCACTTGATATCTGCAGGTTATCATTTTTGTCATGAAGCTGAAAACACGGGAAAGATAAAAGAGAGATGCGCTTATAAAAATCGACAATGCTTTTTTTTAGATCTGCTTTATGATTTTGTAGCCAGCTGTAAAAGAGCCATGGGGGAAAGGTCAAAGGAGGGCAGGGCTGGGTGAATTGGCATTCTGGTCCCTGTCCTTCCCATGCCTCATAAAATGAAGTAATGATACAGTAAAGTGCAGTTGCAGACTCACTAGGAGATGCCATAGCTGTGATAGCCTAATGAGCTTGAAATGACTGAAGAGTGTCAATAGATAAAATGTATTGTGGGAAGATTTCTAATGCTCAGCACAGCAGGGAAACACTTCCTGAAATCCCAGAACATTCATCAGTGACAGTTCAGACTGTAAATTCGTGCAGTTTAAAGACATACTCAGTACTCTAACAAAACACACTTTCATTTTTATGAATCCAAAATATTGACAAACTAAAACCATTACTAAACAAAATCTGAGTGTGGAGCATTGTAAAGTGAAATATACTTTGGAAACTTGATTTTTTGAACATTTAGGATTTTTTTTTAAGAATTTTTCTGTGTAACACAGGATATTAGAGTAACCTAGTCCCCAAAAGAACATCAAACAGCTTCCTCTGTTTCAAAGACACATGGCCAAACTTAACATGTTAAAACAAACTGTTTCAAATCAATTACTCTAGCTTCTGCATCTCAGTACCCATCCTTGTGAATAGGGGTGAAGAAGGAGATGTCACAATTTGATTCTATTACAATTTCTTGGTTCAATTACTTTCTCGTAAAGAATTTAAAAAAAAAAAATATTTAGGACTGTTAAGGGATGGATGCAAAATTTAGTGCACAGCCTGATCCAGAGAGCATGCTATCTGAAATTTACCATCAAAATGAAGTACTAGGAATTTACTGGTTTGGATCTTCCACTGCTGAATTTACTGAGCTGGTGGAGGCAGGCAGGACACAAGAAACAATCAATCACAAGCTCCATGTGATTTTTGTTACCAAAAAAGGCAACTGCATCACTAAATACACAGACCCAGGTTCAGCACATCAGAGATGTCTTTCAGCTCTGCTTGGCACTGGTTTGGCCCCATCTCAAGTACCAGAGCTGGTATGGAATCCCATGCCCAGGAAAGGCATGGGTAACTTAGAGAAACCTAGAAGATACCAGTGAGTGCGGCAAGAGGTTTAGAAACCATGTTTGTAAAGATTCAGAACAAGGGACTGCAGAAAGATGGGAACTGAACAGTTCAAATTTCAATGAGAACCCCAAGAGAAGGGTAGGCAAGTATTGCCAGGGATTGGCATGTGGGCAGGTGAACCAGAGTGGAGGCAAGAGAAAGGACCAAGAGGCCCTGAAGGTGCCCTCCGTCTTCTCCTTCTGAGATAGCACAAAAGTGGAGCACAGCGAAGGGCAGAATATCTGCTTGTTCAGAAATCTGTTGGCCAAAAGGCCAGACCAAACTTTGGCCAGACCACTCCTGTGAACAGGCTGTCCCTGACAAGTGGGACAACGATATGAAACAACAGCACTTTCCCAAGATCAGAGCAGAACCATAGCTGGTTTTACCAGCCATAATCTCAATGCAGAAGAGTCGGTGTTGCCTGCCTGAGAGCTGGTACTCAGGATTTGCCACTTGACTTTATTGAAAGCACAATGTAGAGTTATTAAGGAATTACTGAAACCCCATTGTTGTTGTTTCAGTAAGCAAGCAAGGAAGTGAAATGAAATTTTTCTAGAGTTTGAGAAGTGTGTCTTTTTAAATATCACAAGTACACACAGTTTTCCTTATATGACTGATTCACTTTCAAAGCTGCATCTGGCAAAAAAGCTAGTCTCCTTGACAACAACATGAAGCCTTTTACACAAGGGAATTGTGCTCATCACAACTTCGAAGACATTTTTACTGGACAAAGAGTACTAACTCAAAATAGGCAAACTCCAGTTGCATCACTCATGCTAACAAATCCTTTTGCAGCTTTTAATGGACAGTGATACGGATTAGAAACCAGAGGAATGTCAGGACAGTGAATTAAAATCTTTTTTCAGGATCAAGTAAAGAACAGTAGTGCACTGATGTTTGTTTGTGTTTGGTTTTTTTTTTAACCTGAGGTCTTTACCTATAAACACATTGGAAGAGCTCTTTCATATTCATCTTTTACTAGCAATGATCTGTGTGAGACAGAGGGCATATGACACTGAGGTTCCAGCTCTTGGCTTTTTTTCAGACAGTTAAAAGTTTCTTGCTCTTTAGTCTGCTGTAAAGAATGATCTTAAATGTTGGCAACTGGAAATTCAGAAAACTACTGAGAGCCCTAATCTGAGTTCCTTAATTTCTCTCACTCAATTTTGGTACATGTATACTACAATAATACTGGCATGCATCTGTGGAATTTGGATAAATTTAATTAACATTTTAAGAGGGGAAACAGAATAAATTAATTAACACTTTTCTCGTTTTTGAATGAGAAAAGCTCTGGAAAGAAATATTGCCATTTATGAGTTTAATCACATAATTCAATTTTAATAATGTGACTTAGTACTTAGACCGAGAAAACTAACTAGGTCTTCAACTTTTTCTATATCTTTCAGCTTTTTCTAAATGTCATTTTATCAAAGTGAAACATGACAGAATTAAAAAAAAAAATCTATATTGTGCTAGGTTTGCTCTGAAAAGAAATCAGCTTTATAAACCATAAGTCATTACAGCTAATTTTTAATAGCTTGCTAACTTCACTATAGCCATCAGCATTTTTGCCTAGTTCTGAAAACCGCATTTGACATCTGGAGTAAAAAAGTTTGGAAACCAGCAGTCCCAGGTAGCCACAGGTGTGGCACAGGCAAGCAGAGCATTTGACCTCTGCCTCCCGGGCAGAGGGACAGGTTAGGAGGACACTGAATTGCTGTTCTCGTTTTCTCAGCCTTGTGTTACCGCTCTGATCTTTCTTCTGTCATCTCTGGTCACTCAGGGAACAAAACTGATCTGCAGGACAGAAAATTTGGTATTAAAACAAGTGTGTCACACACCCTTGTTGTATCGATTCCATCAGGACCTAACAGATTGCATGCTGGTTAGAACCAGGATCAGGGCAACTGTTTTTCTTCTGTTACTCTGTGATCTGGACATTGTTACTGAAACAGAAATTGGGTCAATGAACCAGGAGAATTAGCCAATAGAATAATTCAATGTACTAGGAAATATATGTAAGTAAAGATGCAAATTAAATGCTTTGTGCAGGAAACAGCATGCTTAAGAAATTAATATCTGAAGTTTGCTCATCTGCTATGTGGGCTGGTCATTTTCTTCTCCCAGGAGAAGAAGGTGATGAATACAAACGTGATGAATACAAAGAGGATAAGAAACCATTTGCAAGATTTCCCTTCGAAAAGGTGTGTCTTTCATGTGATCAAAAAAGCATTCAAACCCTGCCACTCAGTTTCTGCTTTTGTGAGCCTTGGGCATGCTATCCTCTCAACAGTAATTAGTTAAATCCAGCAAAAGTAACAATTAAGCATTATCTATCTCAATCTAATCTCATAGTCAACTGGAAAGAACTAGGTGCTGACAACACAAAGTCCCTCCCTGATTTCTATGCTCAGCACGGAGCCTGAAGCAGCCCAGACTGGCCAAACAACCAGCCCATGTCCAAGGAGATCCATTAAACACAAATTGGAAACAAGTTCCCTGCCTCTGTTTCAGTCACTGCTGCTTGCTGCCTTCCCTGCACCCCAAGGATCTGTCCTGCAGATCTGCTCTCTGCTGCTTTTCTCTGCAGAGGGGTATGCGTGCCTTCAGGTGCTTTACAACTAGCACAGCTTTCTTTGAGCAATGAAGCACTGCAGTTCTTCTTGAAAGTGTGGTGGCTGGAAGATCATTTCCTTCAGATAACTGTGAAGGTTCACTTAAATGTGGTTCAGGGACAGCAAGACAAAATCTCATAATCCAAACTAGAGGGAGAAATAGCATGATGCGGTGGAGACAACAAGAGGCTCCAGCATGTGTATCCAAAACCTGCAGTCCTACCCTGCCCCTCTTCTCCCTCCTGGGGAATGATTTGCATGTACTCCTTCCTTTGGTCTGAAGAGCACACATACAGCAAGGATCTCAGAGCATTTCCATCTTTGATGCATCCCACTGTTTCTGCTGTCACATCTGTTCTTCTGCCATCACCCTGAAACTGATGCCACACTGAAGTTACTGCAGCAATTACAACTGTTACATCTTACTCTGAAAGCTGCACTCATCATAAAAAGTTAAGAACTTTCAGAGGCAAATGTTCAGCTTGGCAGAGGCAAATAAATCAACTCATCTGTTTCCATGCTTTTAGATAAAACTATTAATGAGAATGCAGAAGCACTCCTGTGATTTTCTCAACATCACTGCACTGCTAAAGGAGTTGGGTCTTTTTGCTGGCATCTCTGCTCTCTCACTTCCCAGAAAAGAGAAAAACAAACGTAAAGATTCCACATATTCCCTATGGGACAGGGACACTCTGAATAGAGATCTGGAGGTGTCAATGACAGCAGTTTCCAGACATTGTGGCCCACACACAGATGTCAAGCTAGACAGTTTCCCATAGAGCTCTCTGCTCTTACAGTATTTAATCTGTAACAGAAAAAAACAGTCAAAGTGGTCCTGAGGTTTATTGCCTGTGCTCCCTGGTGCAACGTGAATCAGAGCTTGAAAACTGTCCTCTGAAGGATAAAAGAAAAAAGCCTGAAGTGCTAGTGAGCATGTGTCAAAGTACAGCTTCTCCATGTGTTTGATACAAGGACTTCAGCAAGCAAATCAAGACTTTTATTTTTCATTCAGGATCTAAGCAGACTTATGCACAAGATGTAGATGTCAGGCATATGGGGATATGTTTTTGGGTCAGATAGCCGGTTGAGAAGGTGGGAGGTGAAAGAAGATGGGACCACTGGATGCACCAGGACATAGACACAACCACAATGACCAAGTGACAGGAAGATCAGGAACTGACTCCTGTAGCGAGAGGATACAGGAACAGATGTGATGATGGAGACAGATGGATGCTTCTCTGTATTTTCCATCTGCATATGCTGGAGACCTTTTTCCTTTTCGCTACATCATTTTGTTCCTCCTGATGGTTTGAAGTATTTCTACTCACTGTTACTATTTTCTGGCACCTTTCTCATGTGCCATTTTTTTCTGTTCTACATGGTATGGATTTTCTCTGTTTCATCAGTTCTTCTCCTTTTTCACCCAGCTTTGTTCGCTGTCTGTTCCTGCATAAATTTATCGTGTTGGCTGGCCATTATATACAATATTGTAGGAACAGGATGTTCCTTTGAAACATAATTAAGGATAGAGTGTGAACATCTGATCTTCCGGCACTTTCACTGGGAAAAAAAGGGGGTGAAAGCTCTTCCATTTCATGTCTATTATAGATTAAAATTACACTGGACAGAAGCCAGGTGGTGCAGTGATCCCAGATATCGCCCAAAGCCTTCTTTCAGGATAAAGGACGTTCTCAAATTCATCTTCTCACACTGGTGTTTTCACAGTTCCCTCCAAATTAAGACATACAAATAAAAGGAATGAGTGAGGGTAGAAATCAGTCTGTTTTGGTAAGTCTTTCAGTCTTTCAATGAAAAATGACACATAGTAGTGGGTCCACTGCAGAGACCAGGCTTTTTGTAGTGTTTCAGCTCCTTCTGCCACCCATCCCATAGCCTCCAGGGCAACTATGGTGTGCAGAGGGCAAGGTGTTAAATGCACAGAAAATTTCCTATGAGCATGACTTTGAGAAAGATGTGTGGATGGTGGTGTGACAAACCAGCTGAACGTGAAGTCTCAGGACTAGGCAAAACCAAATGTGCAATCTTTGGGTCTACAGACAGAAGAGAAGGATGAAAAATTGGACCAGACTCACAAAAAAGGATGAGCATCAGCACCTCTGAAAATGTTGAGACACCCTGGAACTTCCAGGGTTATTAAACTGAGGTTAAGCACTGTATCACAAGCTAATCTTACCTACAAAGAGAAGAGATGCTCAAAATAAGATCTATTTTTAGCCTAATTACAGTCACATAGAAAATAAATATTTACAAGTTTACTGCAAATTGGAGCTAAGCACTGCAACGTGTTACTAGTGGTGATGGTGGCTGCTCCAGGACCAGAATTTTTAAAGAAGAAATTAATTCCCCTTCCCAGTGCTGCTGAATATTTTGGTGTTTCACCTAGGATTGTTCTGCAGCCTGTGCTGGGCAGCACGAAGGGAGAGATGATCACTGAAATCCTTTCAGGCTTGTACCCTACCACATGTGCTTAATAAAAGTGTTTTATCGGACTTCCTGGCACGGGCCTGTGCATGATGGATGTGTCCTTACACTGTATGCAAGATACGTCTGCTTTTCTGTGGGTGGGATCTGAATCAGAAACAATCTGCCTCAAACTTCCTAGGGCTAAGGAACAGTCTGAAAGCACACACAGGCACGAACATAAAGAACAGGGGGAAAGGCAGGAGGCACAAGGGCCATAGGCTGAAACAAGCTGCTCAGGTGCTTCCTCCAGTGGAGCAGTGAGGGCTGGTCTGGGCATCACACTCAGCACCAGAACCAGCCTGGCATTCGGGATCCTTGCAGACTGAAGCCACACTGCAAGTCAACACCACTGCTTTGCACAAGCTTCATGTAAGCAACCTGCTGAACTGAACGGATGTCAAAAGTCAGTCAAGCTGAGGGGTAAATCAGGCTTTAGTCTTTATCAGAGAATTCACACTCTTTGCTGTGTTTTCCCTGATTTGTTAAATAATTCACCCACTGTATGTTAAATACGGATATTAGGAATCTGAAGTGCTTAAGTCTATCTTTATAGAAAATGTATAGTCACGAGAAACGCAAGCAATTGTCATTATCCACTCCATTCTTGCAAGTTCAACCATTGTGAAAATGTCAGGGTAGGCTAATTTTATGCTGCATAATGTATTTGACCTACCTCTTTCACTCAGATGCACTTGAAACTATTCAGCTGATCCTAAGCAAATCTTGCAACGAGCACTAAATTCCCAGTGTTATTGATTTATAGGTTTATTGCTCCCTATATGATTGCAACTGTTCAATAGGTCAAGCACTCTCTTTACTTAATTAATATTTGCCACAGCCAGTAACCTGAAGGCATCTTGGTGGAAAAATCCTCGAAATAGGCAGTCTGCAAGCTTTGTGGAGCTAACAAGATATTTATACTTCCTTTACAACCTACATTAATCTTCCATCATATCCTGAGACACATACAGTGTTTTCCTTTGGGTTGCTTGGAAAGCACACAGGATTTGAATGTCACCAAAAATTCTCTGCTTCTTTGTCACCTACAAATAACTGGTTGCTTTTTGGTAAATACATGCACACCTCATCGTGTCATCCCCTCAGTGCAACCCTTTGTTCTTCACCTTCAGGTAGCTCTGTTTTGCTTGACACCAGTTAGTCGTGCTGTGTCAAGCCACGTGCATGCTTCCAAAGCTGCAGCATCAGGGTTTAGTTTCAGCAAAAAAGATACAAGGGATTTTGCCCTATAGCTAAATACACACCTGGCCTCCCTTTAGCTTAATTTTAATAAATATTGTGGCTTTGACCCTGAAGACAATCAATAACAGGGCTGTGCACCACTACCAGCAGACCCCCACAACACAGGCAGTGGTGTCATTCCTGAAGCATGGCACCTCTGGCTTGTTTCAATAGGTGTCAATGTCTGTAACAGCTCCAGTGAGTCACCTAAAGCACCGTGTGTTGTCTCACCAAAACAGCAATACTTGGCCTTGTGGGCAGATATGAATGAGTGTGTTATACACAGGCACTGATTTCAGTGTACTGGAAGATTTATTAGCACCTTGTTGTGGTCCAGTCCCATAACTGTCAGGCTGTCCCTATGCCAAGAAAACTGCTCCATGATCATGTAGACAGGACTTCATCGACAGGTTAAGCAGATCCATGTTGAGCCTTGTATGCCAAAAAGCAGCATGACGCCTGCCTCTCAGTGGGGACAGGACAGTTTTCACATGGCAATCCCTCAACAGTCAAGTTAATTGTAAACTTACATGTCTCTGATCTTTTGGGATCAAACACAATTTTCAGGGTTTTTTGTCTCCAAGGCTTTGGTTTTTTAGTATTTGCTTAATTTCTTCATCAGCAAAAGCTGTAAAGGCACCTCTGTTACACTGTGCAGCAGAACACACCTTGCCTGCTTTTATTTATTCTCACAGATAAATTATTGGACTTTTCATCTCTCAGGTACTATTCAACCTTTAACTCTTCTTTTATGTTTCTAGTCACCCAGCAAATTCCATTTCTTTCTTTTCTTATTTATTCTTACTCAGGTCTCCCTTGAATGAATGCCTTGCCGTTGGCCCTGAAGGGAATACCTGTTTCCTCTCTTTCTTCCAGGAGGGCAATCGGAACTGAATAACGTGGGAGGAATGAGAAAAGTGGAGATGTTCCTTTCTGCAGACAGGAAGGTCACTGTGACATAACTGAGATTTGCCTGTTGTTTAATACCCTGCTTGGACAGACAATTCTTGCAAATCCATGTATCTCCACCAGCTGATGATTCTTCCTCTGCCTGTGTTGTTTCAGGCAGCTACTACACTATCCTCATAAAAATATATTGTTGACTTTAAACTACAGGCATCTGACTGGGGATGGCAAATACTACTGCAGTTCCTGCAAGTCCCTCTAACCCTGTCTCTGGTACCTGTCCCCTCTGCCTGCCGTGACCTGTCCATGGTGCTTCAGCTAGAGCTGTACTTTTCTCCCCCTTGCTGCCCTCTACAGCTTTTTTCATTTTCTGATGCATTTATGCCAAATTCAGATCCACCTACCCCTCATTTCCTTGTCTGACGGTGTCCTCTCTCTACTCAGATCTCTAAGCATCTTGGTTTTCCTTTGCTCACACTATTATTCTCCTAAAATGTCCAACCCTCCTAATTTTCCATTCTCTAGAGACGTGAATCTTTTTTTTTCCCTCCATCTGTGCCTGGAGCATTTCTTCCCTTGTGCAGGATCATCTCCATTCTTCTCTGTTGCCCTTCTTCAGTTTGCTTCTGGTGTTTGCAGTAGTAAACCCCATGCTGGTCCTTTGCCTCTCCAACTGTTCTGCATCTTTTCATCCTAGTCAGGTGGCATCTCTGCATTTTGAAAGCATGGCCCTCCACAGTTGATTTCCAATAGATCCTGGTCTTTAGTCAGTCAGCAATTTTCTGTAAATGCTCAGTGCTACTTCTGAATGGGAGTCTTTAAATCAACTTCATTCTGACCAATTTCTTGAGAGAATTTCCTTTAAAGCAAATACTTTAAGCTTCAGGTTGTATCATGTTTACTCCTGGACCTTCACCTTCAGTGAAGTCGTGGGACTTCAGGAGATTGCATTTCTCAGCAGGTCATTAGGCCTTCTTTCCCCTCCATATTTCTACTGAATTGAATTTCTGAATTACTGAATTTCTACTGAATTGAATGAACAGTTGATACTGTTGACTGTATTCATCCAAAAAGGGCATCAATAGAACCTCCCAGTGTAATTCTTCTTCAAGAAGCTCCTTCTTGCCATGAGAGCAGTTTGTTTTAACCCTGGCATCTTTCTCTGGTCTACTGCAAAATGTACACATTATGAAGATCCTGTAATGAACATTATTTTTTTTTAACCTAACATCATACCAAACATTTCTTTGTTCTACAGTTCTTGTCCTTCTTTGTTCTTGTGAATGACTGTGAGCCTTCATCTACCACTAACGGGAATGGACATGTTGTGAAAATACATCAGCATGTCCCTAATAAGGATGAAAGCAGGAGGTGACATTTATCTCTGTACTTTCTAACAAGCCCAGAACTCTAGCTATGAAAACAACATTATGTCATGGAAAAATAAAATAGCTGTGTTGCTTATTAAAACTTTCCAACAAAAGACACAGCTGTAAACAGACAGATAGGAATTTTTGAAAAACTCATGAAAAAAAAACTTTCTGAAAGTCAGAGGAATATTACTAATATTATAAGACTATGGAGTCAGTACTACTCACCACAATAGGTTTACTTTTAGAAAGAAAAAGGGCGTTAGCACTGTGGCTAAAATAAAGTTGTTTAATATACTGCTTAAAAGAATAGAAAATAAGTCACTAAAAAACCCCAAACAAACAAACAAAAACCCAAAAAAACCTAGAACATCAGACTCGGGAAAATATTCAGAGAGAGCACTAGTTTTCCCATGGCAACAAAGTGTACAAAGGAAGTCTACAGAGCCTGACCAAAATGGGTAGCTTTATTCTTACTTTACTAAATGCAGGGGTAGAGCAAGTGGAAAATGATGATTTGTGAGAAATAAATTACATTATGGGAAGGGAAAGAAAAAGAACTCCATTACTTGAAGCTCTTTGGACTGACACTTTATTTTACTCTGGTTTTCTCTTGCCCTGAGTATTATGAGAAAGGGGATTGATTCAGCAAGGTTGGATTCCTGTGTAAGCACCATTTGTGGAGAAGAAGATAGAGATCAGGTGAAACTCTTGAGCCAGACTGCAAAGAACAAGAACTCATGATCCATGGACACCATTAGCCTCCTTGAGTGCTGTCAAAAAGGGAGCAGGGGAAGGTATGGTGGAACCTGAGCCCAAGTCTGCAACTTGGAGATTTTCAGATGCTGTGGTGTTGTGAAGGGAAAACCTCCAATTTCCTGGGCAGAGATTTGCTGGGAGGTCTTGTTTCATAGAAGGCATGACAAAGCATCTCTCCTTGAGTCACAATCAAGACTTTTCAAGGTACACAAACAAAATTGTATATTGTTGAGAATAAGAACCTGTTGGCCACAGTGAATGCCAAACCTTGACCACTTTGTATTAAGCCTTTGAAAGTCTGATTTCACTTTTCCTTAATTGTCTTTGTTTTCACCCTGGAGGTACAGCCTAATGGGCTGAAGCACCACCCACAAAACTTTGCCGGTCCCCTTGGTCATGGCTTCAGGTAAATTTGAGAGCATGATCACTAGAAATGGGGCTTCGGGAAGCCAGCGGGGCCGTGTCCCATTGGAGAAGGATGTTCAGGAGTGATCTCCAGGAGCTAGGCTGCCTAGCACCTTGGTGCTGCTCAGCCACCCAGCACCATGCAGGGTAATCTCCACACAAGTGATGGCAGGCACTACCTGACAGCTTACAGCACTGGGATGGTGGAGGATTGCAATGCCTGTGAGCCTGTGGAAATCAGACATCCCTTTGGCCAAAACTAATGCAAACAGCACAGCTGCACCAAAGGCTCTCCATCATTAGCATCAAGGTACTGCTGCGATAGGCTTGCACAAGAAGCATATGCCATCTTCTGCAAGTCTACTGTTAAAATCTTAAAGACTTATTTGACTTAAATTAAAATGTTTTAGTCCTTCACTCCCTGTAACAATCAGTATTTCGCATCAACTGGTTTTCTGTTGGAGCACCTGGAAACACCACCTGCTGCATGACCCAAGAGGCAACTGATGCTCCACCTTTTCTTCTTATCAGTATTAGCAGCAGAGAAAGGATGGCACTTTGCTGGCATGGGAATTCTGCAGAAAATCATCAGAATATTAAAGATAGTAAGAGGAAGGGCCATGAAGACTGAGATTTTCTTTTCTATTTTATGGGACCTATCCAGAAATATCACAGAAACCACTGAGTGACAATGAGAACTTGTATCCCTTGGCAAATTCAGGTGAAGTCCATGTCTTCCCTCTACTGACAGGAAAGGTGACCAGGACAGCTAGCACAAACCCAGCAATAACAGCAGACCTGGAAGCAATGAGAAAGTCTTGGCCTCAGGTTTCCTTTAGTTCCCTCATTTGATACTGTTTTCACCATTTCCCTTCAACTGGCCTCTTATTAGCTCTTCTGTTAGAGCTGAGGTTACCTGTCATTTCCAGGCTGCAAAGACAAAAAATGTACATTGCTCAATCACACTTCTAAATGCACCTTGTCACTTTGCTGAATTGCATACACTCGAGATGTCTTGCCCTTGTAGCTAATCTCCTGCACAACACAAACAGCTCAGGCCAGCTGGCCAATGCTCATAACTACCTAACATTTATTCCATCTAATTCCCAAAGTGAAAGCAACTTTGCTTAATGTAGATCTCCACCAGTTCGTTTATAGCAAAAAAGCTCATCTAAGTGCTAATAGAGGAATCTTTGATTACCAGTATGTTCACGGAGATTTAGACTGCAATTCAAATAATTATTTCCTTGACCACTATAGACTACATGAAATGGTGCTAAAGATTGGAAATGCATGGAAGAATATTTTCATTAAAAACTGAATACAACCATTTACCAATTTTAATTAGAGTGGCATCATTTGTATTGCTATAGTTAAAGGCCTGCTGGTATTTCTGATATAAATAGATGGCCATTTATCATAACATCTCAATATGCATTTACACTGACATAAAACTTGACAGGATGTAATAGCTTGTTTTTAGAATGTTTTTTTAAATGCTAATTTGATACATTTTCAGAGTAAGTACAAATTTAAATGCAGTTTTCTGAGAAATTAAATGTCCCTACTTTAGAGCTGTGTTGTATTAGAAAATCTTTTTAGCATTAACTAGAGGAGTTTCCTGCCCTGAAAAATATTTTCTGAGTTTTCGGGTTTCTTCCTACTTTCTATATTAGCATGTGGTCAAGACCCTGCTAAAGTTATTGACCACAACACATACCAGAAGAAAAATAAGCATTGCCTTAAACTAGCTTAGGAAAACAAGCATTTGATGTCTATCTTTTGAGGGTGGCAAAAACTTATCTCTGATCTTCTGCACCCACAGTACATGGCTCACTGTGGTATTCAGAGCTCACTTCTCAGAACTTCTTGCACTGGTGCATCCCAGTGTTGCCCTTGATGAGTTCCATAACAATCCCCCTCGGGTTTCTTCTCTAGATTTGCATACAAATTTTGCCTGTGAATTGAGACATTTGTTTCATGGGCATTGGCCACCACTTGTTGTCCCGGCTCCTCTCTGCTTCTCACGCTCCTCTGCACACTCCTGTAGATGATCACACACACTTTTTGGGGAAACATCTCTCTCCAAGTGACCTTCCAAAGAGGTAATAAATCCAATGTCTTGTCACTCCTCTGTTTAGTCCACTCACAGATGCTGTCTGGGCATCTATTTCATTTGTACAAGAGTAATGAGAGGCCATAACTATTTATGAGCCCTGTTGTATTAGACTGCGTGGGAGAGAGTCCCAGCCCTTAGTGTGCTTGTCAGAAGAGGCTATGCTGCTTCACTTATGAATTAAACACTGAAGTTTGGTAAAGCATGATGACAGGCATCCCCATCCCTGCTGCACAAAGGTACTAGCTGCACAGATGTAGTCAGCTGCAGGTGGAGAGTAGAAACTGGTCTCCATGCAGCAAAACTGTACATGCCATGTCTCCTCTGAGCTTTGTGCAGAAAGAGAAGGAAAGAGCTGGCAGAGTAACTGTCCCAGTGTAGAAACATATGGGAACTGAGGGAGGTGAAGTCCAAAGAGAAGCAGCAGAGAAAGATTGAGGAAGGACAGACTGGTCAGGAAAAATACCTTTTCTTCCTTTCACACATCTTGGCAGTTAGTGTCTTTTGAGTTTTCATTTACAGACAACATTGTTTGAGATTTTTTTCTATATATTTAATAGGAAAAGAAAGACTTTGGTATTGTGACAAAAGCTCTGCTTTTGTCAGACAGCACAGAGTGAATGGAAATGTTTTGCTCTTCTCTCACTCTTTTCTTTCTTTGCAGACTCGAACAGGATGCCCACGTTCGACTGAGGATCTGAATCACTTCCTGAGATTTCACTTAGGTTTTGTCCAGATCCTTCTTTTTTTCTTTCAGAAGAGCCAAAAGGGAATTAAATACAGGTTCTGTATGCATAGAACTCTAAAGGCAAACAAGACCTGACTACTGAGCTGTGTGCATCCCTTTCAGGCATAAGGAATATAGTTCAAAGCTGATTCTGTACTTCTGAACTCTCAGGTTTACTATTATGTTACACACTTGTCCACTCAGAGAAGCCCTTTATGATTTTTTCATTTCTATTCTTTCCACATGACTGCAAAGATTAAGCCTTGCCACTGCAATAGGAAGCTTGCTAGCTCCTGGATAGCATTCCAGCAGAAGGAGGTGGAAGCTCACATAGCATTGCACCTTTCCCAGCAATATCAGTGTCTTCTAGAAACAGAAGTAGCAGACATCTCTATTTATTAAGTGATAAAAGCACAAATTAAAGTTTGGGGTTACTTCTACCAGCTTACTACAAACTGTGAGTTATCTCATTCCAGATACAGTTGTAACACTGCCAACAAAAAGCAGCTTTCTTTTATCCATACTGACTGTCATAGAGACACCAAGACTTAATTATTACCCACATCCATACTATGCTTACCAATTCCAGCACTATGTGCTGGGAGATGATTGTGATATAGCTTGAATTCCCTAAGCAATACTGCACAGATGACCCTGGGAAGTGACAGTAGATTACCATGGGACAACTTCTATTATATTACTGCCTTCAAGTACTTAAGTTATTTTTGCCTGACAATGCTCCCAGACTTGTCAACCCTGGACACTGGTGTATTCTTGTGATGGCAGCTGAGTCAGCACAATTTGGGGGAGCTACCACTTGTTACTGAGGATATCAACAACTCATGCATATACCAGCACGCATCCCAAGAGCGCAGCATTGGGAAAGATGCATAACAAGATGCTCAAGTACTGGCTTTGCTGAACCTCTAGTTCCCTTCCTATGGCTGAATGTAATGTTTGATATGATGCCGGTATTCAGTCTTGTGGACAAACAGCTGAGTGAATGGGAGCAAAATAGTGCTGGAATTTGGGTATTCCAGCTTGAGTGGGCAGAATCCTGGGGCTTGTCATATTCATGCCATATGTTGGGTCATGTTCTGAAGAAGTTTCTGATCTCAAAAAACTCATCTTGAGCTTGATGGAGGAAAGGTTGGTGGGCAGCACAGAGTTGAAAGGGCTGCACTGGCAATTGACAGTGATTTGTAAGTAAAATGAAGGGTGAAATGCAAGAAATCCCATTATTATGTGGATCTGCTTTCTGAACAGAAGGGTAATGAAGACATAGAAAATGAGAGCTTTGTTCAGGTTCTGTAAAAGTGATAACACCAGAAAACAATAAATCTTACTTGAGCAAAGAAGTAGCAGCAGCAAGCACCTGGCAGCTACACAGTCTGCTGAGAAAATACATGGGAAATTTAGAGCGGATGTCTGGAAGAAGAAAGTAAAAACAGTTCACATGAGAGACAATTCCTTTCTATCCCTCCAGACTCATGCCTCAATTATTTTATTTCAGGGGTGAGATATAGCAACATATTAATAGGAAAGATATCTGCTTTGCTTATAACTCCAGCTTCTAAATTATCAGCAGTTCCTTTGCAGCATCACAGTAAGGAAAAGGCTAATGAGAATCCTGGCTAAATAGAGATAAACATATATAAAAAATGGAGACATAGTTAAATAAGTATTAATCACTACACACATTCTATTAAACTTTTTTTCTCTCTGACTATCATGTAGGCACTGGTAAAATACTAGTTGATACAGCTTTTAAAGCAAACTCTCCTGGTAGGCACCTAATTATGAATAGTGCTAAGGTTGTTTAAACCTCTAACTATTTATTAGTGGTTAGGTAGGTGCATCAGTTAATAGAGAAAGATTTGTGTGACTAACTGTTCCAGGTAAAAGAGTTGGCTGTGGGTAAATTTTGGAGATCAATTCTTTAAAAAACAAAGGAAATTCCTGGGGGGGGGGGGGGGGGGGGGAA
>JAWWEW010000112.1:79380280-79394580 GCA_035583185.1 Anabacerthia variegaticeps | reverse complement strand
GGGAAACTAGACACCAGTTTTGCTCACTCTGAACTCAGATATTCTATACATATATGGCAAAGATCCTTACATGGTCTGTTAGCATGTAAACACACCCCCAGAGCTGTTTCTCCATGGGCAGCATGAAGTCCCGTGCAGTGTGAGGATCCATGGCTTGGGCGTCCCCTGAGCGAGGACATCCCCTGCTCACCGACTTTGGCAGCTTCTCTTCCTTGGTGGGCAAATGCTCTCTGCTGTTCTCCTGGCCACCTCCCTGCACACCACACCTGCCCTCTGCCAAGAGATTCTTCCCACTATTCACCCCTTTGCCTTCACAGTGCTGAATTTCATCCTTGGGCAGGCATGGGGATGGAATGGGAGACCTCCACCTGCCCCAGCGTGCAGGAGGGAGCCAGGTGAGCTGGGCTTGGGTGCTGCTCACAATTTGTGACATTCCTCTTCCTTTCTCCTTCCTGGACTGACTTGACACTGAGAGGGACCAAGGTTCTTCCATAACAGCATCTTAACCCACTGCTCACCATTTCCCTGGAAGAGTTGTGCCTGTTGAGGTATGTACTGTGAGGTAATAAGAGCTAGACAAGAAACTCCTTGTTGAAAGCTTTCCACCTATGTTGCCATGGATATGACAACCTGTTTCTAAACTCTCTTTTTCCCCTCACAGTATATGATCTCTGCTGTGATCTCTAGATTTCGATCCATACTAACTAAAATTCTTAAACAAATTGCTATTCTGCTTTTATCTTGTGATCACCAAACCGCTCTGCAACACAGTCACTTTTGTTTCACCTTCTGCCAGTTTTTCCAACCAAATCATCATCTCAAAGGCAAGGAGAGGAAAAAGCTGATTTGGCTGAGTGTGGTTTTTGCTAGTTTCTTGGTTTTTTGAAGGATACTTTGTGCCACAACAACAGAGCTGAAATAGATGTGGTGAAAATAATTAATTTTTAACCACGTTCCAACACACAAACTCAAGAGATTCAGAACTTTGTCAGTAATGCTAAAGAATGCTACCTTTGTTAACTCTGCAACTTATTTATTCATCAGCTGTACTTGTTGACATGATGTATGAAAGGAACAAATTCTGAGAATAATAAAAAGCACATTCAGGTAAGAAAATGAAGCTTGAACACCAAGTATCTAAGAAGTTATTGTGTGGGGGGCTTATTTCTATTTTTTTGCTGTCTGTCAGAGGTATGTACGCACAAACTTCCTTCACAGAACTCTCCTTGGCATGAAAATGTCACTTGAGAGCACCCTTCTCCCTCTGTTATTTGTTCTCAAGAGTCTTCTTTCTCTGACAACAGCTCCTTTTTGAGCATGCAAAGTGAAACATCTGTGGGTGGATCTGAAGGTCGGATTCATCTGCATTAGTGTCAGAGTGGCCAAAGACAACTGCAAAGTCACACTCACTTCTTCTTCCTCTTTTCTTCAACAGTGCTGCTTGAATTGTTCTGCTTTGCTCTCACCCAAGGACTTACTCCATTTCAAGCTCTGCTACTAAGATGCACCACATCCACAGTGGCAAACACCATCATCCATGATGTAAGAAACAATCTCTTCACCATTTTTCTTGAAAGGAGGTCTAAGCTGGTCTCCTTACTGTTCCTACATGGTTGAGAAGGGACAGAAGATAAACATGGGATTGCAATACCTCTGTCAGAAACAGAGAAGATGAGGAGAGGTATATTTTTTTTCAGAAGTAGTTTGTGGTTTTGTAGCCCAGCTGCTGCTATCCATTCCCCCTGGGCTTTGACACCACAAGGCAGCATCTGAGCAAGGCAGCCTTGTTGCTCTCCATGCAGGAGATGACATCCAGAGGATATCCATCAGGAAAGGAACTTCTGGGCTGGTGGGGATCCTTTGGCTCCACACCAGCACCCAAGACATGGGAAGTCTGAACTGAGTTGTCTGTATCTTCAGGGGATTTGAATCCCTAAGTTGGTTTTAATGGGAGATACCCCAATGTGTGGCTGTGGGCAGTGCTGAGCTGAGGCCTCTTTTAGGACCATCCTTCTAAGCAAATCTATGTCCATATAGCATGAATGCAGGCACTGCAGGGACAGAGGACAACAGGTAAGTGAGGTCTATACCTCTAGTTCAGTGAGGCAGCTGGTTCCATCACTACAAGCCACACTGAGGGCTTTTACACTTCTCACTTAAGGGTTATCAAACCAGAATACATAAATAGTACTGGGAGCAGAGGGACTGAACTTGCTTGGATTCTGGCTAACTAATCCTGAAAAAGTAGTCAGTGATACTAGAGATAAGGACTGTGGATTTGGTTTAGCAGTCATGCAAAACTAAGATGAATGAAATTGGTGTTTCTTTAGTAAAATCTGAACACAGAGCAGAATTGGGATATTGGGGGTTTTTTAGTTTAAAATGCTGCTGTAACTTAAAAGGAAGCAACTGGTTACTGTACTGTGTGCAGTGCTATTTGCAGCATCATTAAGCCTCCCCTGAAACCTTGCTATTTGAAACTAGATTTAGCCAGGGCCCATTATGAGCCCAGACAACTGTACGAAATTGTCTGCTTTTTTCATACAATGATACCTAAAATACTTAGACTTTGGTACCTCAAATCAGGCATTTCCCTATTTACATTCCTAAATTAGAGTCCATTTGTTATTCATTACTTGCTTACCTGTGAAAAATAGATTGGATGGTTCATACAACCGATCCCATCCTGTTTCAGAGGAATATGGTGTCATTAAATACTCCTCGTTTCCTTGCAGCACACTGAACTTTCTATAATGTAACCCATTCCAGAGGTTTTGACATTTCTACTTGTCTATCTCAGATGGCACCTAAATACAAGAAAGGCACTAGAGAGAGGTGGGTTTTAAGAAGTCTTCCTAAGTATTTACCCAAATTTAATCAATTGCTCTTCATGTTTCTATAAAAACTCGATATAGAAATCAGTATATGGTGTTAGCAGAGGGTCAGGTTATGAGTTTTCTGAGGGATTACCTGACTCTGCATGCAAAGAGGACAGTAGAGGAAAGAGCAAAGTACTGACAGTATTTAAAATATATTTCAGAGGTGAAAGGTCATGATCTTGTTATTTTTTTCCCTCTTAAAGTCAGTCACACTAAAAATGTGGTACCTATAGCAAAATTTAAGCTGCTTAGGCCACTTTGTTGGTAACAACATTTTTGTAGTTCACCAAAGGATGACAAAGTTTTGAGATAGGATTACATGCTTTTCTGAAGGGAGGACATACTCTACGTCCCATGGTTTCTAGTGCTCCCCACCGTTCTGTGGGTCCCAGAGAGCTCAGCTGAGCTATGGTGATGGTTAGCTGGATTCCTTTTCTTCATACCAGTGTGGCTAAACAACATAGCTGACGGGATTCACCTTGGGACCTTCAGAGGAAAGGAGTGAAGGATGTTTTGCAGCAGGATGCTTTGCTCTACAGTGCTGTTTCTGGGATCTGAAAATTCTCTCCTTTGTGCTAAAACCCTTCCTAAGGCTCAGTATTTTCTCCCTGATCTGTGATGTCCACCAGTGGGACACACATATACTGGTCGTGACGTCATCACAAGCTGCTGTTGCTGGGGCTTCCTGGGTCTCCACTAGGTACATCTCCCTCTCTGGAGAATGTCTGCATGAGTTCTGTTTCCAGGACTGGGGAGGACTTTCATCTCCTCCCAGATGGACAACCCTGCCTGAATTGATTTCTTCCCCTCAGTCCCCATATTGCAACATCCATATCCAAATCTAATATTTCTGATAGAGTCAGCATAGGCAAGATCAGCTTTATATGCAATTACTGATGGAGTGACTGAGATGCTGTAAGGCTTACAAGGCTGTGTTCCCAAAAAGTTCTCAGCACTCCCCTCCCACTTACCTGTGAGTTTCAACCACTTCTCATATAACTCCATCTCAGCAACCTGCAAAACCCAGCCATCCATTGGGGCATCATCTGTGACATGTGTCAAGTGCCTGTGCTGGTACCTGACAAGTCCAGCGTGTTCTCATGTCACAACCAGCAGTGTCTCCCATGTTATTCACTCGGCCCATCCTCTGGCCAAGACCAAGCTGGAGCCCTATGGCTCCCTTTAGTCCCAGACAGAATGGTTCCTTCTTCCAGGCAGGGCAGAGCAGCAAAGCTTAGGGTGGGAAGGAGAAAAGAGGTCACATAAATTCAGAAAAACACTGTTGCCCCATAAAATGAATGACACATTCCCTTCACTTGCAAAAGCTGCCAACAGCAGTACACACATCAGGAGTGACCTTAGGCTGCAGCACATGAACAAACACACAGGGCCAGTCCTTCCTCTTCTCAGTTAAGAAGCTGCTACTATTCATAAGTTACTGGGTGCCCCATAGAGGCACTGCTAGAGAAAGAGGCTTGTTCTTCCCTCTTTGCAGCTGCACACCACTGAAACAGAAAGTATGGGCTTATAAGTATTGTGTAATTGAATCTTACTCTGTGTACTGTATCCTGTCAGTGGCACTGCCTTTCCTCCCAGACACGTATCTTTCAGCACTTGCTGCTGTGATTCCACATTAATACCTCTGCCTGCTGCTGGAATGTGCACTCACATCAGCAACTCCTTCCAGCAACAGCACTATTAAAAATAATGAAATGTCAGGTTGTGCTACTGTGCATCTAGATCCATTATGGAAATGTGCTGCAGGACGATCACAGCCTGAGTCAGTCCTCTATTAGGCTTTCAGAGGAAAAAAATGCAGAGAAAGACATTTATGGTGTTAAATAGCACCTGGGCTCCTGTCCATGGCTCACCTTTGCCTGGGCAGAGCTTTTCCCAAAGGACGTACAGGGCAACACTTTAGTGAAAGAGACACGGAACAAATCTTGTTTTTCTGACAGCCCTTCTTTCAGTAGACAGAACCCCTGCTATTTTTATCCACCAGAAGTGTGTGAATTAAAATGAAATGAAAGGACATTGTAGGGTCTAGAAGGAGCAGACTGGCACAAGATTTCAGGAGATTGGGACAAACAGATCTAATAACATAAAAAAAAAATAGCAGACACTGTACAGTTAGTTTCAAATACTGTTCACTATAGTGTCACAGAGATCAATAATGTTCTGTCATTACTGATTTCCACTGGGGATAGACAGAATGTTGGGGACGGAGCAATTAAATTATGCAGAAGATAAAAGGAACATGAAGAGTCAGGTAAAAGATACTGGTAATTGGAATTCCTCTTGCAATAAATGTGTTTGCATTTTCTCAAAACAGGTGAGCCTGATTGCACAGACAAGTTCATTTCCATCTATATTATTCCTCTCACTGGGAATTCTCCACCTGCTTCCTCTAAAGAATCACAGGGCAAATGAGATGAGCCTAAAGGAATACAGACAAGGCAAAGAAAATACTACTTGGTAGTGTCGGGTGTGCAATATCTACAGATTTACATGCAGAAATGACCCACCCATCTCATGTGATTTGAGCCTGTGCTGGTGTTATGAAGAAAACAAACCTGCCTCTCCCTCTGTGAATTGACAGCATCTCTTGTCACAAGGATGCCCAGGTTGTATCACTCACCTGTGTCTTGCATTGAGTAGTCACAACAGCACACACACACACACACACACAAGTGGACAATATGACCTACCATTGGCATAGAAGAGTTTGGGATATAAATGGCATATACAGTGGCACACAGTTTTTTCTGAGTAATATGGGACTCCAGAGGGAAGTGCTTTTGTAGTTCCAGGACTGTGGCCTTCTTACTGAGTGGAGCAGGCTTGTTGCCAGTTTGCTCCTTCCGTATGCATGCAAGCAAAGAATCTGAGTTAGCATTGTCCTGCACATAAGCACTGTGTATTCCCAAGCAATAGCAGTGAGTAAAACAGAGTGATCGCATAGGGTCATGAGAAGTTGTCAATTTGTCAGGGATTTTGATGGAGCAACAACCCTCAGCAGCTGAGATGTACCTGTTAGCCCACACAGATCATCAGGCAACAATCAGCAACAAATATGGTGCAAAGAAAATGTGCCAAACATGCATGAGAAAGAGAAGATCCATAAAAAGCATTGATCCTAACAGTGATGTACCTAAGCTGGGGTTTGTCATGTCAGAAAGTTTAGAGAGAGAAAGAGTGTCAGCTTGGCTGGAGGGGGCAGTGCTATCAAGGGGAACAGCAGAACTGCAGCATGTAAGTGGCTTCTTGCCTTATCTGGTGGTGGTGAGAATACTTATCTGACCAACCACAGCTGTAAGCATGGGAAGGATTTAACTGCTTGATTACTTGCAGCTGTTGTCCTAAAACATGTTCTCAAAAGCTTGGACACCTCCTTGAGCCATACATTTTTCTGTGTTGTTAGATCCTCACATATCTTCAATTTTTGGTGATAGAAACCTGCACTTTAGTGACCCTCTTACCGGGCATTGCCACCTTTGCTGTGTTTTAGGTAATGAAAAACGTTAGTTAAGCATTTGTTGAAAAGTAAAGCAGAGAATGTCTGAGCAGAGGTGGTCTCTGCACAACTTGTGCCAAGGGTGTGATCCACCACCGCTTAGACTGAGTAACTTTTCTTAACAATTTCGGCAGGCTTTGGGTGCAATTAAAACTCTTGCTATGAAAGTGTCTGAAAAGACTTAAAATTACTGCACTACAGGCAACTATATCAAATGTCAGACCAAAAAATAATTGTAGCCATTGAGTGCCATCTTCATTTCGTCTTTTAAACCCATACTGAGTTACACCCTTACTAAGGGATTATATTATCCCCACCTCTGTTTCTCAGCCAGTTCAGCATCACTCATCTCTCATCATTTGATATTGGCAATGGCAGTGTTTTCAAACAACACCCCAAATTAGAGATCCATCCCCACTACAGTCAGGCTAAGAACCACACCACAACCCCAGCTAACAGCTGAAGTTACAGCAGCAATGCAATAACATGTTGTGTAGTAAAATTTACAGTCATCACAGGCACACCCCCAGTAGGTGGAACAGATATAATTAAAGAATAGTTGCAGAATATAACAAAAATGAGTCAAAATTTGGGGCAGTTCTTTGGGGGAAAAAAAGGTTACAGAATACCTTTTTTTTTCTTGAGGATTTTATCAGCTCTAGCTATTGCCTACAGACAGCTTTAGATGTGCTGCTTTGGGTACTCAGAGTAAAACTGGTTTTGCTTTTCACCACTTCAACCACCTTTTTTTTTTTTCTGTGCAATTTCTGCATGTTCATGTTTTGAATCATAACAGAGCACTATTATTTGCTTGATGTCTTCACAAATGTTTTTTATTAAGCTGAGAAGATACAGACTTCCAAGGTTTTAAGATACTATTTTGGTTATTTCTTATCTAGAAATATGAAAGTAATTTATAAGCATTTCTTAGTGATTTGTCAGAATAACACTAAATTACAGAAAAATAAAAGCAGGTAAAAAAATCATCCAGTCACTGTACAGTAAGGGACTAAATTGCATACTTCAGCACACTCCTGTTTTATCAGGGTAATTCTGAGTGTACTCAGATATACTGGCAGCTGTACTAGACTCTCCCCATACATACAGTGTCATAGAATAAATTTGATATGAAATTTGAATGATTTTTTAATGAACTTGGCGTTTAAATATTGACTGGATAGTCATCCTAAGGCAAAACGTTTGTAAGAGACATTCTGTTCAATTCACTTTTTAGTAAGTAATTAAAAAAATTCAAGACTTAATTTTAGGCACCATCTAAATAAAAAGTATAGCCCTCTGTCAAACCTACTCTGTGCTGTGTGTTTGATCACAATTTAATCAACACTTGGAGTTTTTATGAAGTTGAAAGAGGCTCAAAACTTCTGCAGCAATAAGTATGTCATTGAAAATCAAAACTAGAAGTGCATTTATGTGGAGTTTTGAAATCTCTTAACTGATTTAAATATTTTTTACCTCTTTTGTCAGGAAAACTTGTATAATGGTTCAACTTCCCATCTCTTCTAGAAAGCCTTCCAAAACAGCCAGTGGATGGCCATATCTAAGTGGGCTAAAGGAGCCTGTACTCCCCAGCACATGGGCCGTCAGCATGAAGGGGGCTTCTTGATTCCACACAAGCCCACATGCAGTTTATCACTGTCCCAAAATACCCTAAACTTCATTTCCTAGAGATTTTATGAGTATTGCAGATCTGCTCAACCTTACAGCTCTGCTGTATCCTGAGCCCTGATTTAACTGTGAACACAACCTCTGCAGTCAACATGCAATGTCTTAACACAGCATTTTTGGGTGGTCTGAACCTACTGCCCTGTGAAAGAACAGCAGTCCTCAGGCATCTCAGTGGAGGTCTCAGTGGAGCATCTCATGGTAAGGAGGCACTGCAGCACCATCACTCCAGTGATGCTGGGATGAGGGAGAATGTGACAGACACCTGGCAGAAACTGCATCTCAGTAGGTGAGATTCAGCGGAGATGAAACTTGTACACTGTAGAGCATAAAAAAAACCAGGTTGGATGTAATCAAGTCAAAAGACTATGACAAACATCAGCCTTGGTGGAGCATTGATTGGGATTTATCATATTAAGACACCACTAAAGCATTAATCAAAGCAAGTCCCATACAAGCCGTGAGCAGCAAAAGAACTGCTTGCACAAGAATGAGCTGCTGAGGTTGCAGGGATGCTACAAGATAGCTTCCTGTTAAATATACCTGCAAAATAACCAAAAGAGAATGATGGAGTAAGGGTGACATTTGTCGAACACTTACTAGTGCCACTGATAGAGATGGAAAGAAAACACCCAGAACAAGGTACACACATAAGCTAAAACATAATTATTTTGACCACTGTACAAATGACAAATCACAAAGAGGCCTTGCCCAGCATAGCAGAGTCAGAAAGCACTGTGCCCATACCATGCCACAGGCATTAACACTTTGTCTGCTAGATGCAAGAGGGCTGAGGCTGTGTCCTCTGGGCAAAGCTCCCAGGCAGACTTTTTCTGCTGAGCTGACACCACAGTTGCTCTGTTCAAAGCAAGACAGAGCTGACAGCACCAAGCAGCACATCACAGCTCCAGGGCATCTGAAGCTGCAGTACTGACATGCAGACAAGGAAGGACCCAAGAACAACAGCAAAGTAATGACCAATTGACTCCTTCTTGCTGAGGAGTATGATCCTGCCAAGTTTTGAATTCCAGTAGACTTATTAGGACAGAATTTTTTAAAAGGGCAGCTCTGCTTTTCCCTGCAGAAGTAGCAACTGTTTATACCTCAGGGTCCTAGAACTACTAACGACCAGAGACCACCCATGAAAAATAATAGCCTGAGAGTATTTCTGAGAAGCCCAAACATAAAAATACACAGTATTTACATTGCTATTTTTGGTATCATTTGTCAACTCTTAACTGTAGAAGTTAATCCAAATAAAATGAGGATACTGTTTTGTTAATTTGCTTATAAGGAGTAATTGCAGTGCAGTAGATTACTGGGTACTGACAGCACAATGGATCACTTTTTCATAGAAGAGAAAAGAGAATTATGTCCTTAGGAAGGTAACAGGGTGTCATCCGGAGCTCAGGAAGATGTAGCTTTGAGGAAAGGACTATGGTGAGTCTGGTGAGTGTCTCTCACAGCATCTCATCATAGCCAGAACAAGGTGCTTCAGAGAGAGCTGCAAGAGCCCTTAAAATGAGTTTTAAATCACTCTAATGCTGAATAAAAACCTGTTATAGCACAGGCAAGAGTGGTTCTGCAGTCACCTCTTTCTGAGCAGCCAGACACTGCAGAGCAATGGATAGGTGGGTGGGAGGAACCACCTACCAGTCAACATGGCACTTCTGGAACCTGCTTGAACAACATTTCTCTGTCACCTCCAAATTTGCATCATCCTGCTGCACTAGGATTAATCTGGAAGATCAGCACTGCTTCTATTTGTGAGAAAACCACAAAACAGCTCAGATTTGCCCCTAGCGAGGATTTTATAGGATATGCAGAAAGTGTCAAGAGGTTTTCAATCTCCACTAGGTCAAGACTACCAGAATTACTCAAAAGAAGTGAGATTCATTTCACTTCACTGTACATATCTAAACGTTAATCATTTCCACCTAAGCAAGTCACCCTGGGCTCCTTTAAGACTTGGTGGAGAGAAATGAGCATCTCCAAAAGGCAGCTCATTTCATCTTCAGATAGATGCCTAAGATGGATGATAGGAGTTGCCTTCTGGAGGTGTCTATTTCTCTCCATTAACTATACAGAGAGCCTAAGGTATGGAGCTTGCACTCCAATGATTAACTCACAATGTCAGAAGCTAAAGGCATATGAATCCCACGTGCAGTGCATTAGCATTTGGGCAGCGAGCCCTGCAGACAGAAGGGAGGGGATTACAGAGCACACTGTTGACAGCATCGTGGCTTCTTCTTGCCCTGCAGAGATGTATCCAATGACTTCCTAAGAAAGAAGTAGCAACCTAAATGCAAAGAATGGATCAGGAAAGGAGAAGGGCAATATATTAAAGAAAGAGAAAAAGAAATGTGTGTAAATATCAACCAGCCAACAATTCCCTGCTGGATGTTTTCTGCCCGAAACAGCATGGCTCAGTATGACCAGTTATATCTGAATTGTCCAGAACTGTAGTAAGGGAGACTGTAGTTAGACCACAAGATGGTCTCACACTACCTTTCCCCTTACATCCACAGTTCTGCCATGGTGGAAATTTGGCAGACTGAGCAGATGCATGCGCATATACCTGAATGCATATGAAATCTCATCTGAGAGGCATATTACTTTTCATGGCAAGATATTCATGACTATCTGAAAGGAAGCAACTCAGCAGGCTCTACATCATCTACCTATAAACATGCCCAGGATATTACAGATCAGATCAGAAGGAGTATTGCTGGGATGCAGTAAGAGATGATCCAGTTATAGCGATACCTCCCCACCGTGCATGAGTACTTGTCCCTGGCACCACTTTGTGGGAATTGTTGTCTTATCACCATTCGGAGCTGGGCAGATAAAACACAAAACTCTCTTGAGCACCAGCCTGGTGCAACAATTACTGACTAATCCTGCCTCTGTAGCCTGTCACAAGAACAGTTTTTGGCAGTCATTTCAGCTCCTTTCACAGTCACATGAAATTAATTTAATTATTTTCAAAAAATCTAAAGAATAATGGGATTTAATTGACTTAATGTGAAGCTTTCTGGGATGTCACTCCAGCCAGCTTCTGATCAACTTGTAGTCATTCAGCTGTAAGTGACTGACGTTTGTGCCTTTCATTAAGAGCCCATTGTCTCAGTTAAAAGCCTTCCTTCCATGCTTAATTTTGCATAATATCATTTTTATTTTCCCAGTCTATATTTTCATTGTCAGATATCCTGGACAAAGGGGTCTCCATGTGTATAGCATTGACACAGCTGCCTCTTGCTCCTAGAAGCTGGTTTTACCTGTAGATGAAGTATGTTAGGGGAGGATGGGTGAGATGCAGAGTCACTGCCTGGGATACGTGCCAAAATGGCAGTGCTTTTTACAATCATTCACATGTCTGAATAAATACTAATCAGTTTTTACTTGTCTGACCACAATGATGATAGCCCCACTGAAGATTATGGCCTTGTTATGGCTGACACTGTATGAACACATATTAGCCTTACCATCCTTCTCTAAACCCCAAGAGATGCCAGAAACTCTATGGAACAACTGAGATAGAAATCCTCTCCAGCACTGATAACCATAAAAAATGTCTGGGAATCTCATTCCTTTGTTGTTCAAAATTTGAGGAAGGTATTAGCACATCATTAATGAGATCCATAGATTTTTGATCTTTTTGGTCTGTGCCATTTTCCACTCCCATTTTAGACCACACAGCCCTCCAGCAGTCTTGAGCACACTTCACCAGAAAGCACCAGGACAGAATCACAGAATATGTTGAGTTGGAAGGGATGCACAAGAATCATAGAGTCCAACTCTTAGTCCTGCACAGGACCATCCACAAGAGTCACACCATGTTCCCAAGACTAACATCCAAGTGCTTCTTGAACTCTGTCAGGCTGGGTGCTGTGACCACTTCTCTGGGGAGCTTGTTCCAGTGTTCAATTACCCTCTAGGTGAAAATGCTTTTCCTAATATCTAGCTTAACCTCCCCTGACTCAGCTTCATGCCATTTCCTCAAGTCCTGTCACTGGTCACAAGACTGAAGAGATCAGTGTCTGCCTCCCTGCTTCCCTCACAAGGAAGTTGTAACTGCAATGAGGTCTCCTCTCAGTCTCCTCTTCTCCAGGCTGAACAAACCAAGTATCTTCAGTTGCTCCTCATAAGTCTTCCCCTGCAGAACCTTCATCATCCTTGTGGCCCTCCTTTAGATGTTTCCTAACAGCTTAATGGCTTTTTCATATTGTGGCACCCAAAACTAAACACAACATCCAAGGTGAGGTTGCCCCAATGCAGAGCGGAGTGGGAAAATCCCCTCCCTCGACTGGCTGGGGATACTTTGCCTGATGTGTCCAAGGACACGGTTGTCCCTCCTGCTGCCAGGGCACTGCTGACTCAGATTCAACTTGCCATCGACCAGGACCTCCAGGTCCCTTTCCATGGCACTGCTCTCCAGCCTCTTGTTCCTCAGTCTGTATGATGTACATCTAGGGTTGCACCATCTCAGGTGCAGAATCTGGCACTTGTTCTTGTTGAACTTCATAGGGTTGGTGATTGTCCAGTCTTCTAATTTGTCAAAGTCTCTCTGCAGGTCCTTTCTGCCTTCCAGGGAACCAACAGCTCCTCCCAGTTTTGTGTCATCTGCAAAATTCCTTAGTATCCCTTCCAGTTCTGTGTCCAAGTCATGTACGAAGATGCTGAAGAGCACAGGGCCCAGGATGGAGCTCTATAGAACCCCACTAGTGACAGGTCACCAGTCTGATGTCACACCACTCACTTTTATTTTTTTATTTTATTTTATTTATTACGCTCTGTGCTCAACCCATAAGCCAATTGCTCACCGACCACACGATGTGTTTATCCAGCTGTGGGCTGGACACTTTGCCCAGAAGGATCCTGGGAGAGGCAGTATGGAAAGCTTTACTGAAATCCAAAAAGATTACATCAATTGACTTCCCTTGATCTGCTAGGTGGGTTACCTTGTCATACAAGGAAATCAGGTTTGACAAGCAGGACTTTCCCCTCATGAAGCCATGCTGGCTGTGACCAATGATTGTGTTGTCTTTCAGGTGTTTTTCAATACTTTCCAGAATAATCTTCTCTATAACTTTACCAGGCACTGAAGTGAGACTGGCAGGCCTGTAGTTTCTGGGATCCTTCTTTTTGACCTTCTTGAAAACTGGGATAACATTCTGAAGCTTCCAGTCAACTGGGACCTCTCTGGATTCCCAAGACTACTCACAAACCATCAAGAGAGGTTTTGCAACAACATCAGCCAGTTCTTTGAACAGAAGACCTCTTTAGTTTTTCTGTTTGGTAAAGTAGGAGAGACATGAATAGAGACTTAGTGAAGGGGTTTTTAAACCAACAACATTCCACACTGAAACACAAGTTGATATAGCTGTGCAAAATAATATGATTTCTGGTTAGTGACAATTTCCTTAGACAAACCAGAGCTCCTTTTACTTCTGTTCTTCCCTCCTGTTTTTCTGGCAAACCATGCATCCATCCTTCCTTAGAAAAGAAGAAACCTTTTAAGACTCTCCTGTGGCGTTTTTATCCAAAGTGTTTGGTGTGTAGGGAAGCTTCCATCCTCCCTATTTTGGCAGAAAATATAGCATCAAAGTTGCATTTGACAAGGTAAACATTGCTAGTAGAAATTCTGTCATTCTCAGAGGGAACACCTACTTGATTTTGAGTCATTGATGGCCTCTAAACTCTCTCTGTGGTGCTTCCATAGGGTATCTATCACTCTGTACAGGGTATACAATGCAGAACGGAGCAACGCTGCTCGGATGTGCTCAGACAGCGTGGTGGATGCAATGTTACAATCACAAAACACGCTCGCAAACCCACATGGCTTTCACTACAGCCCCGCCTGGTCCAGGAGCGCATCTCTGGCAGCGGGTCAGCACGGGGTGCTCAGGGACGGGCTGCCAGGAGCGGGCAAGCCCCAGGCAGGCTCCCACGGTTCGCAGACAGCTCCTGCTGCGCTCTGCCCGCCGACACACACCTACTCTCCTCTCCCCTGCCCGCTCCAGGGCGGGCTGGGCTCCAGCCGGGAGGGAGCGGGATGACCCAGCCGCAGCCCCACTGCCCGACAGGGTAACCACAGCGCTCCGGACACGGGCGCAGCCCCCGCGCATCGCTGGCGCGGAGAGCGGCGAGAGCCGTGCCCGGGTAAAGGGGAGAGCCGTGCCGGGCAGCGGGGAGAGCCGTGCCCGGGTAAAGGGGAGAGCCGT
>JAWWEW010000112.1:79327302-79380073 GCA_035583185.1 Anabacerthia variegaticeps | reverse complement strand
CCTTGGCCCGGCCCCGCCGGCTCCCCCGCCCAGCGGGGCGGGAAGGCAGCAGCGCTGCCCGCACCCGCGGCGCGCCCCGGAGCGGCTCCGCACGGCGCTGCCTCCCCACCCCGCCGCCGCCGCCGATAAATCCCAGCGCCGGGGGCAGCGCAGCACTCGGCGGCCAAGGCGCTGCGGGGAGGCGGCGGAGCTCGGACACCCCCGCCACCATACCCCCCTTCCACTCCGGGGTGGCGACCCCCGGCCAGGGGCAGCAGGAGCCGCTACCGCCGGAGCACAGGTGAGTGCCTGGGGCTGCGGGAGGAGGGATGGGACCGTGCAGGGGTCGCAGGGAGATGCAGGAATGTGCAGGGTGCCTCGTCTGGTGCCCGCTGCTGCCCCGAAGGGACGGGCTGCAAGGAGAAACCCCGCTAGCACAGCGGGGAAAGGAAAACTCTTGAGTCTTCCTTTGTGAGCTTGAGGCGGTTCCTAGAGATGCCCTTGAGGGCTGCGGAGCTCCGGTGTCCGTGGGAAGCTCGGAGCGCGGGTGAGCGGCGGGGTATCCCGCCCAGCGCGGCTTCCCCACGCTCGGTAAGCAGCGTGCTCTCCAGGGCTGCTCAGGCACCCAAAGGCGCTATTCGTGTTGCTGTGAAGTCGTCTTTAAAGTACCTGACCTTTTCTCTCAATGGGTAGAAAGAGCAGTGCTCTGCCCTCTGCTTTCCCACACCTGGGTGGGGGCTGAGTGGTGGAATGTTGTACAGGATGTGAAAATACTTATTTTCAGTACTGTACGAGGTAGACTGTACTCCTCGCTTCAGGACTGGACCTCTGAGGGCATGAAATACACCTGTTGAACTGTCTACCTGTTAGTGTTTGTGACCCAAAACGAGCATCAGGTGGCATAGAGACCTTCCTTTGGTCACAGTTTGTTGTCTCCTTCAATATATGTATGTAGAGAGATAGAGGGCAGAGAACAGCGCTAGTTCATTTTATTGTTTGTAACCAACTTTACACTCAAAGTCCATTATTTGGATCCACGCTGACTCTAAATGATGGGTTATTAGAAGCATAAGGCATTTAATCTGTGTCTATTTCCTGGTGGCTGACACTTACTGAAAAAAAACTCTGAAATGTTCAGCTTCAAAAGAATGGAATTGGCATGTGATCTTGGTGTACTGGGGTTCTCAGTTGAAAAACAAAACCAAACCAAACAAACAAAAAATCAGAAAACAGACAAAACCAAACAGAAAAAACCTTGCAGCAAATTTGTAACTCTGATGATACAGAAGCAGTACTACTTTCCTATCAAGAAACACGTAAGGATGGCATCCACACAGCAAAGTGCTTGTTAAATTCAAGTGAGGGCTTAGGTGTCATGAACTTCGGTGGAATTACTCAGCAGCTGAAGGCAAGGCTGAAGGCAAACATGGTTCTGTGCTTCCCCAAACCAGGGCTTAAGTGCTGCTTATTGAAGCATTCAGTTGCATGAATCACAGTCATTCAGAAGTTCAAGGCAAACTGAATCAGGGAAAACGTGGACTGAACAGCATCACCAGCCTCTTGGCAGAAGAACTAGGTAATCACTAGTGCTGTGGATTTTCCCCGTGTTTTTCAGGAGGTCTGTAAGTGTGAAGGGAGCTGCTCTTGACTGTCTTGAAAAGCAGGTCACAACCTCATAAGAGCCACTAGCTCTCTATGGTCATGGGCTGGCTTCAGCCTACCTTTACATTTCAGTCATCTCTCAAATTTTGAGACTTGGGCAAGCAGCTTTCATATGCTCTACCCAATTTTAAAAATGCAAACACGGAGAGAATCTTTTATTTGGTAAGACTATGATCTGCAATTCATTTGCAAACACAAAACCAGATTATTGTCGGGTACCAGAGCACTTTCCAGCATGATGAAAGAACATTATATAATTAAGATGTCCAAGGAGTAGCATTTATTTCTAAATAGCTTGGTTCTTCTTAAAGGTACTCTTTGATTTGTATGAAATTAGAGAAAACTGTACTTAACTGTTCCCTGTTTTTCCTCTGATGACTAAGTCCTGTACATGCTGAAATAATCTGTATCCTTTGGTATCTTCCCATTCTTTTCAGGACACAGATAAGTATGCCTGCCTTATGAGCTCCAGTAAAATTAAGATGCACTTTTGCTTTTATTGTTATTTAACAGCTTGAGGAGTGTACAGGCAGAAGCAGTGTTGGTTTCACAGTTCCAAGCTTTAGCCTGTTGCTGTTGATGATGTGCCTTGAAGCTTTGTTGTTTTTTGGTCTTTTCTTTTACTGTAAAACCCACCAGCTTCACCAAGTGGCCACCTAAAGACAGTGAATGTTGGCTTTAAAACTCATCTATCCCTGATCCTGGTATTCCTGCTGAAATCCAGGTGCCTCTTGCTGGCAATCACATTAGTGTGTAGAAGGGGGACCTGTTCTGACTGAGAGGTTTGGATTTATCATAACCTTCCTGTAAGAATGATATATTTAAGACATGGGGATCTCTTCCAGGACACAGAGGGAGTAGTCATGTATATTAAAAATTAAGAAAAAAATCTCAAAGTAAACAGCAAGAAAAGTCTTAAATCAGTTCAAATTTTGGACAGTCATTGGTCAAACACTGGGAAGACACCATGGGAAAGAAAAAGGTCACCAGGCCAAACTCATCTCCATCTAATTACATTTAGTCTGTTAAACTAATCCCTAGCACAACTTGACTGACAAAATGTCAGTCTGGTTCTCCTTAATAAAGTGACTAGTGTATTAAAAATGCCAGCACCTATTTCGCCACAAGATCAGGTATGTAAATACGGCTGCTTATGATCAGCCCTCATAAATTCAACAGGGTTTGACCTGTGTAAAATTAACCACCTGTGTAAGGTTTTACTTCTACAAACAGCTGGTGGATTAGCCGTTATGAACCATTTTACACAGATAATTTGGTACTCTTGACAGTCCTGGCAGTAACAAATGTGGGGTCTGGGGAGGTCTCTGCGGTAGGAAGTTCCGCAGGTGCAGATGAGGTCAGAATTTGAATGTAACTGAGGTGGAGATGTGATCTGCAGAAGTGAGTTCAGGAACACCAGGTGGGAAGCATCATGCTGACCTGGGAATAATCTGCTGCACAAAGCAGCTTGCCTGGTAGCAGTTCTGCAGAAACAAAACACAGTGCTGAGAGAAAGCCAGACATCTCACACGGCTGCACAAGGAGGATTGCACCCTGCAAAACGTGATGGGATTTGGTCTTGAAGCTGAGCATCGGTGAGGTCTTCGCCAGAGGACTCTGCCACCTGGAACACAGCTGTTCAGTGTGTCAGCTACTTGGTGAGGGTGCAGGGGAGGGCTTAAAAACATGGTTTGAAGGAGATTAATCAGTCTCTTTAACCTGAAGAGTGGCCTGAAGCAGGACATGCTCATAGCCTCCAGATCTATAGAAGTGTGCTCCAAGAGGAAGGGTGTTGTCTTCTCCCTGTGCAGAGAGCATGGGCTCAAGCCCTAGTGCAACCAGTGTGCTGGGCTGCTGAGGAACTTCCCACGGGGAGAGTTTCTAAAGGCTCCGTTAGATTCATAGCAGCAGCTGTGCTCCCATCTGGGCAAGGAGATACCCTGAAAGAGACAGGGCAGGTATCCTGCGCTTGGGTTGGACTTGGCAAGGGTGCTTTTGGAACAAGGAGCTCATAATACAAAGGGTAGTTTCTTTGGTCCCACGGACAGCAAAGTCATCTTGGGCATAAGTGTTTGGGCTAGTAAATTATACAGAATCCCAAGAAGCACAATGATCAGCCCCAACATCTAACTCCTCTGCTCACATGGAACTACCCTTTCCCTTACTGTTTCGTCACATCCATAATGGGAACAAGAAGGCAAAATGCTGAAACTAAGGCCATCCTTTTAAGCTGTGGCTGCTGCCTGGGCCTTTCTGGACGCTAGTTTACCTTCTGTTGCCTTTGCTGGCTGGATCCTTTTGCACAGCTGGCAGCTTCTTGGGCTGTACAGAGACTGCCCACTCTCCTGGGACCCACAGGGAAAGTGCCTCCTCACCCACTGCTGTGGCCAGGGGACATTTCCATTCCTGCCTCTGCTCTAGATAGCACTCCACAGTGCCAGAGTTTCCTTATTCATTACCCATAAGAGCTGAGTACTTCTTTTCTCAAAGAGCCTGTGGGATATGGGGTGCTCAGCCTCACTCTTGTGGGAAGACACAAAGGAACATCTCCACTGGGAACAGGCAAATCAAGTATTTGTCTGTCACAGAAGCTCACAGCAGAAATTCTTCCGAGAGTTATCCATGTCCTCCCAGGGGTCTATCTGGGATACTGAAAATGAAGGGGGGTTTGGTAGCACCCAAGTCATTATTCAGCCTCTGCAGTACTCTCAAAAAGGCACAGTGGTACAATATAAGCAGCTCACCAAACCCAGTTTAAAAGCTGGGGCAGCATATTGCTAGGCCCCAGCATTGCCACTCGGTTGCTACCACTGGAAACCTTCCTCCTTCACGCTTCTGGATGAACACCACAGCTTCACACTGGCAGAGAACAGGCTGCACTGAGACCTCCAGCATCACCCTTGCAGAACTATCCCTTTTTTTCCTGCAAGAATTTCCAAGTTTGGATATCCCAGTGGAAGATCATGCCGACAGCTTCTAATCATGCTGGTGGTTGATTTACCAATTTATGTCTATTTAAGAGCTAGAAGTTGTGGAAGGCCAAGATTGATCCCTTTCCTGAACTTGCATCTCTGATGTGGTGCATCCCTTTGGCAGACCCTTCAAAGGAGGGGTCTGACACATATCCAGCTCTCCAGGTTGGACAGCCCCAGGCCCATTGTGGGCTCCCTGAATCGTTGGCTGTCTCCTCTCCCTCCAGACACTTTCTTCATGCCTCTAAGTGTTTTTGCAGCTACCTGTGCTTGTGGCAGCCTGTCACCATTTTCCACTTTCAGCCCAGGGCCCAAATACACTGACCAGCTGTAGATCCACCTTTTTTTAATCTGTTTGAAAAGGAGATTTTGGTTGACATTTATAGCATAAGCAGAAAAAAAGGAGAGATATTTATAGACCTACACATTTATTTACTTTCAGATTAACTTGTTCTTCCCCACCAGCTACATTAAATAGGTTTTCATACTAAGGTATTAGTGGTTCTGGTGGTTTACTCTTTTTGTTTGGTTGGTTTTGTTTTGTTTTTTTTTAATCAAACAGGCCAGACTATCTGCTACCCCAGGGAGCAATTGCTACCTGCCCTGGTGTTTTGCACCTTCTTTTTTTTTTTCTTTTTTTTTTTATGCCCTTTTCAAATATTCATTTCAATACTCATTTCAAACTAGGATAGGAGCATGCAAATGGAGGCCTACATAGCAAAATGAACTGTGCCCTATGGGTTGGATCCTGAGCTGCTTCTGTCTCCATGTATCTTTAATGTAGGAGACAAATTGGAAGCCAAACATATAAGCTGGAAAGTACCATTCAGGAAGAGATTTATGATCCCATTTCATCAGGGATGCATGTGTGGAATTATTCGCTGCCTGAAAGCACTGACTCAGAGCTCACATGTAAATTGCCAGGATAATTCCACAATTCTGTGTTTCACTGAATTGAATGTTCTCTGCCTTGCTTCAAGTGTTTTGTTGAAGAAAATCTTTCCATTTTCTCCTAGAAAGAGTTTTGTAGGCTGTTGGGCTGTAACTGTGTTTTCCTCACTTGCAAACGCACAAAGACAGCCAGTGAAATTAACATCTTAATTTTAAAATGGACAGTTTCTCATCAACACCACTGTATTCTTGCAGTAATGTTTTGGAGTAGTAGCATTTCTCATATGTGTGAAGTTCTGCATAAAGGGAAATACTTGGAGCTTAGCAAAACTGTATCTGTGCAGTGTCTTAGCTTCACATCCCAAAAAATCCAAAGGTGCAAAACCGAAGTTGGCTGCCCAGCAAGATCTTGCCATGGAAGTGGGTGATCGTAATACCCAGGCATGATTCACATTTTTATGCAGTCCATAACTTAATTTTGATCCATTTACAATGACTGAAATAGCAAAACAAAGTGCTTTTTAAACTGCTGAAATAGCTTAGGGTTGGAAGTTATCACCCAATTTGGAAACTGAGTGAGGTCTGAAATGGGTTACAGAAGCAGACACACGTACATTTTCTTTACTAGATGTTTTCCAACTGATTCTGTCAAACTTCTTAGGGTAGCATATGCCTGCTCTGGCCAAAGTGAAGTGACCCAACTGGGCACATGCATGCACCCAGCTCTCTGCCTGCCACTGCTTGCGATGATAGCTCTCACTGTTCAGGTGGTTTTCTGTATAATTTGTGTTTCCCTGAGTTGTGACAGTCAAGTATCCACCTTTCTGTTTTTGATGAGACTAATGCCTTTTTAGCTGTTATATTTCATGAGATAGCATAAACTAGCCAAGCAGTCTCACAGAGCTGTAAATATTTGATAAAACTGCTTTGCATGGTGTGAGTGTGAACTTCACTGTGTAAGAGACCGCTAAAAATCAAATTATGGTGGTTATTACCTTTTTGAATTAAGAGCCCAGGTTATCACTGGTTTTGTTTTCTGGACTGAAAGAAAGATTTGAAATTCTTGAATAGTTGGTTGGACAAATTATGCATTAGGGCTGATATGAATAGAGCACTCACCTGGGTTACAATTGCACTTTCCTGCTGTATGAGAATGAGCCTTTTTCTGGGCTGCCTTTCACACAGCAGCTGTTTGCTGAGCCTTAGGAGAGCTTTCAGGGGTATTAAAACACACGTGTTCTTCTGAAAGACAGCAATCATCTTGTCCATATTTGAATTCCTCCCATGGATCCTTAGAAAAGCTTACCCATCAGATGCACAGTGAAGGGCCGGGGGAGGTCTCATTAGCCATTTGAGCCTTTTGCTATTAGGAAGCCTGTGGTCTCCTTTTTTGGATATTTTCCATTTGTGTCAGGTATCACATGGACAGAAAAGAAGTTCCCCTCTTCCAGAGGAGAACAAAACAAACCAAAAAAACAGAGTAAGAATAGTATTAAACTCTTAATCTAGTATAAGAAATAGTAGTTATGGAAAATCATTACAGTTTGTGCTCGAAGACCAATGTCAAAAGACCTCCCCTGATGGGACTGCACTGCCTGGCTGAGCCTTGGTGGGGCCTGAGGGGTCCAAAATGCTGTGTCTGCTATCTGGGGATAGGGACTACAGTCCTACTTGCTCCTACATGTGGAGAAGGTCAGAAAAAGAAAGTAGGTAAATTTCTACATAGAATTTTTCTTATCATAATTAAAGAAGTGAAACTAGCCCTGCCTTTAACCTGTTCATTGTGATTTCTGTCCTGTAGACTTTGAGGCAACCACAGACTTTCTCTTCTCTCTAGTAGATGCAGAAGTGTAGATGCAGAAGGAGGGAGAAATCTTCCATTAACAGCAATAATGTCAAATTTCCTCTGAAACCTTCTCGTATTAAATGGCAATTGACACTTTTTAGCGACTTAGTGTAGTCCAGTTATCTGTTTGAAAAGGCTACAGTATTTAGTGTCAAAATACCAGTTTTCTATCACTGTTGGTTTTAGGCTCTGAGTTATGATTTAACACGTATACTAAGCTGCTAAAAGTAAATGCATGTCATAAAAAAGTAAAGCTTGCTTATTTTCCCAAGTATTTGGTAGTAGAAGAACTATTTTCAAACACAGGAACTAAACTCACATCATAAAGGAAACTAGACGCACAAGGGATTTAGGCACAGCTTGCTTTGAGGCAAATTTGGTATGTAGGCGGGTGATAAATATACTGGGATTTACTGCTGGAGGTATTTGCAACTTTTTTCACTTACTGTTCAAAAGCATATCATGGATGTTTGGAAACTTAGAGTCATGCTGTTTCTGTCAACTGTTCCTGTTAATAAGTGTTAGCAGAGAGCCCTGCCCAATGCTGCTGAAGGGCAGCCAGAAGAACAAGTGAGAACATCCTTGACAAGACCTAGGGACATCCAAGATTAGGTCAGACACTGAGCTCGAGGCTTCTGTGAAGGTAACACTTTGCATTACCAAGAAAGCCTAAATCCAGAGTATGGGCAGATCCAGACACCAGGTCCAGGGAGAAGGGACAACTTGGCCCAATCACACCAGTATATTAAAAGAAAAAAAGTCCTGCCAGTTTTCTTGAGTCCCTGCTATCTATACAAATTCACTGCATGTGCTTTGGGGGTTTGTCCACATTCCTTAGGCACTGTAGATGCCCACTGGAGCCAGGAGAGGTTTGGAAACTGCTGAGAATGTAAATGAGATATTAATATATAATCAGAGAGGGGAGAAAATATTACTCAAATGTCTTCCACACCATACTAAAACATTTAGCTTTTCTTAAGCCCATTTTCTTTACTCTTTGGCTACTAAGGAAGTTTTCTAAGGTAAACTACTGTTATTCTGGCTCCTTTTTAGTTTGGGGAATTCAACATGGAGATAATTACAGGCTCTTTCCCAAGCTATTCGTATGTGAACTTTTTACCTGTATATGAATGTATATTTCATATACCCTGTATATGAAATCCAGGCTGTGTCCATTTAAAATGATCCTGTAGTTTTCCCTCATGGACAGGGTGGACTGGCATTCATCACCAGCCTCTGGCCACATTCGACCCCAGTCTGTGAGGCTTGTGACCATGGGACAAGTATCTCATTGCTGTCTGTGTCTGTACTCACCCTGGCTGTCCCTTGCAAGTGCTTCTGCCTGGGCGTCAGAGGAGCATTTGAAAAACCCAGGGACTGAAAGGGTGGTTCCAGAGCAGCCAGAGACAAATGATGGAGAGAAACCTGAGAGTCTGCATCCTTAATTAAAGCAGTTTCCCAAAAGGGAGTAATGTTGAGTTGTATCCGTCTCCCATGCTTTATGAATGCTCCAGGTATGCCCAGCTCCTGTGTCACTGATCAGCCCAGTGCAGGCATGGGGAGCTCATGGCTCTCCCTGCTGTGCAGCTCTGCCCTGGGACCTCCAGGACCTCCAGGAGCACCACAGCCAGGAGCAAGCAGCAGGGCCGTTACCATACAGGCTGATGGAGCTAGAACTTAGAATGGAAAATGTAAAAGTAGGTTAAAAATGCAGAGGCTAACAGTTATCTCATCTTGTGGTTTAATTTTTACAGTGCACCTTACTTTGATCTTCTCTTTTTCATGTATAGCACATTCTAATCAACCATTTAATAAGAAATTCCCCTAACAGTAAGAGCCATAATAAAAGAGTCTTTATTTACTGATAGATTTATAGCAGAGAAGCTTGCAGACAGCATGCTCTGAGCTGTGTGATGATTTTAATGTGAGGGTGGCATTTTCACAGATAAAATTTCCATTATTTCATAACCAAGCTCTTGTTTCCTAACCAGGCACACAATGGGCATTATTCCAAAGGAGGAAAATATATATATTTATCTTTCAGAAATTATATTTTGGGTACATGTAAAATCTCTCTACTCTGTGCATTTAATTCATGATACTGTCGATACCATGGTCTGTTTTCAGAAAAATATGGGTTTTTTCTGAAACTGGCTTCTAAAATATTATTTTTTAAATGTTGCCTTCAGCAGGTGAAGTATGGAAGTAATTTTATCTTTAGTATTTTAAGCATAATACTTTTACATTGTTGGTTCAACAACATATATCTTAATGGAATTTTAAATGTAACAACCTTTAAACAATTTCACTATCTGGTACAGCAGTACCAACACTGATCTAATTTTGAGCCATTTTAGATAGAATACTTTAAGCTGTTCCATGAGGCATGAAATCCTGCATGAGTGGTTCAAACTGTGTGCAGCACAATGCTGAGCAATACTGCGTGATGATGAAAATTATTCTGGAAATCAATCAGTCTGAATTTTCACTTATGTTAGAATGTTTTTTGGCAGATGGGGAAAGGCGGGAGGAAGAAAAGGATGTTACAGGGTTGGAAGGAGCTTGAAGTGTGCAGTGCATGTAAAAGTAGACCTTGGAGAGTGATTGCCAGTCAGATGATGGTAAGAAAATGATCAGCAAGTTACGCCCGCTGGTAAGTGTCACATCTTGGCCATACTTAACACAATGGAGTTAAATTGCCAAAAATTCCTTCATGTTTTCTTGCATTTCTGCACTGAACTGCCAACATACAGAGATCTAGCTAGTCAGACTTCTTGCAGAATCCACCTTGCCTTCAGAAATGTCCCTGGACAACTGACTATTAGTAGGTCTCCAAAATGGTGCCTCTTTACCTAATTCCTTTCGTCCATCAAAATTTGTTCCTAACATAACCTAGCTGAGGAGTAAATTGTGTCTTATGGTGCTGGTGGGGATCATATATGACCTCTGTTCTCCTATTGGCACCTGCAAACTCTGATAATGTTCTCATAAGTAAGATATATTTAGCATCAACTATTTTTTTTTTTTAAATGGCTGGTACTCCAGTAACTAGAAAGTATTGCTGTTCTATATACTGCTTCTGGGACTACACGAAGGAAAGAGTCTGGCTTCGGTTGGGAGAGGAGTCCTGTTGGTGAACTTTAGTTGGACCAGCCCACTGGTTCTTCTACACTTGAGGTTTCTCAAACAATGTCTTTCCAGGATGTCCAGATTGAGGGCACAGAACTCAGTCAGTTCTGATTTTCTTCAACCTTTCCAGAATTCTGACTTTGGTGAGACGTTCAACCATTCCAGTGTTCCTCAAGTGGATTTTTTTTCAATTTTTCCCCTAGTCCTGTAGTGCCTGGTCAGTGTTTGCAGGCAAGCAGCAGGACCATTCATCCTGGTTCCATCCTCCTTCCAGGGGGAGGGAACTGGCCCTGAAAATGCACCCTGGATAGGAGGAGACACAGGCTGCACTGCCAGGCTGATGGTGCTCTGGCTAACCCTGCTTCACAGAGGAGCCAGGTCACATAATCTCCTAAGGTCCCTTCCAGCATCACATTTTGAAAGTGATTTGGCTCCTGCATTTTTATAGCATCATGTAAGTGGCATCTTCATGCTCTTCAAAGAGGCTGCCAAAACTTCCATTCTATTGTGGAATACTAGTAATAAGCAAATAAAATGTAGTTTAATATCCCCTCTCCCTGCTCTCAGCAATTAAACTTATCTTCTCTTTGCCAGTGTTAAATCATCTGACAAAGTCCTTGCAGAGTAACATGTTGTCTAAAAACTGTTCGTCCAGCTCCTCTCTCGTTCTTTGCAATGCAGGGAAAATTCACACCACCATAAAGAAGCTCTCAGGAACAGAGGAAACATTGAGTAAGGGAAGATTGCTGGAACACTTCAGAGTTGCTGTCGTGTAGATGATGTGCTAATCCCATTCGCTCCTGGCCAATGCTCTTTCTCTTGAAACACAAGGTGATGCTTTCTCTTGATGTGCTCTCTCCAACAGCCTGAACATGCACCTTTGTTGGACTTAACAGTCTAGGAGCCAGAACCAAACAGAAACCTCCAGGGAAGCCAGAGGAAGAGCACATTGCCCCTGTCATTAGCTAAGGACAGTGAGAGAGAAGGGGAGAGAAATTTCCCACTAGCAAGCCATCTGCCCTCTGAGGTCCCATTTTTATCCCTATGAATGTTCCCACCACCCACACAGGACTGTAGGGATAGGATCTCTCACTCCCTGTCCCAGCAGTGAATGGCCAAACCAGCACCCACCATGAGACACCCTGCTTCCTGGATGCTTACTTTCTTCTAGCTGCTTCTTACAATGAGTTATTAAGGACTGTCCAGAATGATTTGACATGTTCTTCTGATTTCAGGGTATCATATTCAGCTACTGTAGCTCTGGCAGAGCTGGTTTTTCTATTTTCTTCAATTCCCAGCAGAAATTAAGCAGAGGATCTGGGATTCTGATGTTTGAGATTAATGGGATTGCTCAGGTATGGAAGCAGTGACAAAATGTACAGTTATTCCTGGTAGAAAATGTAATTAGTCCCTTTCAGATCTTCAGTTTGACAACACCACTATCATCAATTATTCTCTGTTGGGAATATTCCATTTTAACAAGGTTCACTGTAATATCATCCTTTCCTAGTAGTATCAGAGGAGAGAAGGTTTCTTCAAATCGTTGTCTTCCTACCTTGAGATTTTGAACATTTAAGCCTCCCACTTATCATCTGATACCTTGCATTGACTTCAGCACCTGAACAATTCCTGTACTCTCAAGTGTCTGGAAATGAACTATTTTTTTTCTTTTTTTTTCCCCCTTTTCTTTTCCGTAAAGAGTCTGCAGAGAAAATCAACAATGTTTCCAAGCTAAAAGGTATTGTTACAAGTAAAGCTCAAATCCTCAGTGTGGGCAAAACATGTCAAAATAATCTGGCAAAGCTATGAGGCTGGGTCTTGGGGAGAAAAGGTTGCTCTGCTGTGTTGGCTTCAGCTTAATCAGGAAATTATGTCAGCTCTGGGTCTCAACTGCTGCTCCTGCAGGTCACCACAATTCTTCTGAGCATGCCATCCACATCTTCTTCCAAAGGTATTAAGTTGTCAAACTCTGGACTCCTCAGGTGTAAAATATGCTGTATTTTTAAGAGTGATGCTGCTATCCCAGTGCACACTTCTCAGGGGGGAGTTAACAGAGCTGGATGCAATTTGTGCTGTTTGGTTTTCTCAGGCCAAGGAGAGCCTTTCTCCACGCCAGCATTGGTGATGAAACCTCACAGCCCTATGCAGAAGTCACACTTTCACTTAGTTTCTCACCCTGCTGTTCCCTCTCCCATTTTGCCATCTATAATCCAAAAATATCATCTCTAATTTAGATTTAGATGCACAGCTGTGTGACTCAATCCCCTAGATAGGTTTGATAATCAGTCTTTATGCACAGCTCCAAGTTATTTTGAATAGAGAACTGCTGAAAATAACCAGAAAAAAAAATTTAAAGAAATTGTAAGTGATCTTCTTTCCCACACCTCCATATTGGGATACTGTGTGGGTAAACATCTCTGAATAAAGCTGTTCCAGGTTAGTCCCTGGCTTTGGTGGGTATAAGATGAGGCTGGCAATAAAACCTACATAAAATCCCATCAAGGTGTCTAAATCCTATCCAGAATCCAATGGAACTGGTGTGCACTTCTGCCAGTGCACCTGGCCACAGTAGCTGTCTCACAGAGCACTGTACCCTGATGTGGCCCATTTCTGCCAACCTGGACTTGCTGCTCAGATGTCCAGGGCAAATTGCCAGCTCCTTGCTCAAGTGACACCTAGAGGGGCAGTGAGACAAAATGAAATCACTGTCGTGACACAGGTGAAGTGTAGTGAGGGAACGATGAAACTGGTGAAGGATCTGGTGCACAGGTCTTATGAAGAGCAGCTGACGAGCTGCAGGCATTTAGCCTGGAGAAGAGGAGGCTCAGGGGAGAACTTATCATTCTCTAAAACTACCTGAATGAAGATTGTAGCAAGGTGGTGGGTGAGTCTCTAAGCTAGAGAACAAGAGGAAAATGCCTCAAGCTGCACCAGGGGAGGTTTAGATGGGATATTGGGACTAGTTTCTTCACTGAAAGGGTTGTCAAGCATTGGAATGGGCTGTCCGGGGCACTATCACTGGAGGTGTTTAAAAGACCTGTAGATGTGGCACTTACAGGTATGGTTTAGTGGTGGACTTGGCACTGCTGGGTTTATGCTTGGATTAGAGGGCACTTCCAGCCGAGTGATTATGTGATTGCCACAGCTGGACGATACCCAGCCTCAGCCCATGGGGTCTCCAGGAGATTTACAAAGTTGGTTCCTTTTCAAGGGCTCCCAAAAACATTTGAGTTCAGCAGGGAAGCTCTGCTGCTTCTGCAAAAGCAGAGGGCTCCCGCAGAGATGTTTGCTACTGGCTACTATGTCATACAGGCAGTCCAGTTGTCATAGGACTATAGATGAAAACGAAAAGGCATACTTGAACCCAGTTGTCCTGAATACTTTTAACTTGATTATTTGAAGCACTTATAGTAATTGTATTGAAATCTTCATTTTCATTGATGGGGTTGTTTTTGCAATTTATCAACAATTACAGGTCACCCTTGAGATAGAAGCATCTTAGAATTTGTTGTAAAAGCTTTTTAAAAGTAATTCATATTTTATTTACTCTGTTACCAGATCATTTCATGTGCTAATGCACTGGGAATATAAAGCAGTACTGATAAGAGCAGAGTTTTCCTTCTATTCATTGTTATTCCTGTGTAAATATAAATAAGGCAGGAAGTGTCTTAGGGGTGCCTGATCACAGGCATTAAATTAGCTGCCTTTTTGCCTCCTAAGGCAAACACATGGAGAACTGCAAAGTTTCTGAGAAAGAGGCATGTCTTAGGGCAGCACCTTGCACGCTTGGCCCCTGAGCCCTCACCTGTGCTGGCTTTATGCAGGCAATCCTCAATGGTGGTTCACTGGGAATTAAATGTGTCTCATCTTCAGCATGGCAACAGACCCATATTTCATGTTAGGCTTGTGCTTAAGACGGTCTGAATTTAGGTTTGTATTGAAGCAAGACTCCAAAAAACACGGAGTCTTGGGAAAATTGCAGTTGAGGGATCTGGGAGCGATTCTCCCAAAATTTGTGGGGAAATGGAAATCTTTTCACTGTCTGCCAAGAGCTCTATATTAGACACGCGAAAGAAGGTATGGGGTGATATCAAGAGTACATGTGTCTGCATGTATGAGAATTGGAACCAACATGGCAGCAAAGCTTCCATGTAACATAGGGAAGAGTACAGCAGGGCACACTGAAAACATCCAAGATACAGGAGAGGACAATCTTTGTATAGAATTATATCTTAAGGGTAAAGTTGGAAATTTGCAAATTATTCTCTAAAGCACCACAAGGAACCAGTGGTATTCAGTGGGGTTCTGGCTGGGTGTGAGGCACTCTTAGGATGACTTCATCCTCTGCTGGAGGCTTCAGTGTGTCAGGGATGAGGCACTCTGATAAGGGGTGACTTGATCCCAGACTACCTCGAAAGCAATCACTTTAGTTACTCTCACCACAGAGAGAGAGTAATTTAGGCAGTGGTCTATGCATGCTGATGACCCCTACAAACCAGACTGGTTTTGATTAAGTACCCTGGAGTGGTTTCAGATGCCCGATGTAAGACCTTTTCAGATAAGGAGCCTATTGTGCCTTGGTCAAACTACTCCATCACTACACCATATAATTTGAAGCATATATAATTTGATGCTGTGTAATCCATCAGAGTTCATCTATTTCAACTAAAAATGACTTTGTACATGAATATATGAAACTCTAATGCTGTCCCATTTTCCAGTTCCCATAAATTAAATGTGTTCAGTAGAAGACTGAGAATATAAAAGTGAAAGGATCAACTCTTTGCCCTTTTGCATTGACAAAAGGTTGTAGCAGACTACAACTAAAAAGTAGTCTTAAATTGTGTCTCGAAAGATCCTAGAGTGAGCCCAATCATAAAAAGAGAATTAATGGTATGTTGCCTGTGTATAATGGGACAGCAGACACTGAAGTGTTAATAACTTGAACTGACAGTGGCTGCTGGTTTTGCTCCTTTTTTGTTTTTTGGGGTTTTTTTTGTTGTTGTTTTTTAGGGTTTTTTTCAAACTACTCCAACATCCTGTGCCAAACCATTTCAACAGCTTCCAGCTATGATGTATAATACATAGGCAGAATTTACTGCTATAAACTTATATTTAAGAGGAGGATGGAGTAATTATGCATGCTGTCAGTAATTCTGCGCTGTCAGTACACTATTGAATTGTGAGTGTTTAATGGATAATGTACATAGTGTCTCAAAAAATGCTTTTTTCCTGTTTCTGCTTACATGGCTTTTTCTACACCAGTTTCATCATCTTAGCAAAATATTAGATACAATTGTCTTACATGGGTTTCAGCTGGCATAACCAGTCAGTATAATAATGCTCGCAAGGACACAGGGATGAGGATAAGACAAACCATAGTACAATCAGTAGTATAGCAGCATAATTAACCTTTTTTTTCCCTGCACTAAATTCTTCATGGACAAGAGCGTTAGTAATTTTAACTTTGATTGAGAACTGCTATTACCCACTCACAGCATGTGGGAGCAAACAGGCACTTGGATAAATCACAAAAAAGAAAACCACTTAGCAAGCTGCTTTCTTCAAAAACACCTTTTTCTGAAGGTATAAGTCTGAGTGCTGCAGGGAGAGCATGTCTGAAGAGAGAAGCAAGGCTGCAACAGCCCCAGGAATCATGCTCAAGGTCAGCCTCTCTCACAGAAGACTGGGAGGTCACGTTTGACTTAGAAGGTATTCTGATATGTTTAAAAAATTTAAGTAATTAAATAATTCAGTGAATTAAAGCCATCAGGATTCTAATGCAGTGTTAATGGGGTCTTTCAGAAATCATGAAGATGATTTTCATGAGTGACATAACTGCAGCCATTAGCAAACTCATCCAGGAGTAACCATCCATTAAAGGTGAGTGCCTGCACTTCCTCGATGCAGAGTAGCATGAGGAGCAGCACAAGCATTCTTGCTTGCAACTGCTGCAGTGAGACCTACGAACAACTTCTGAATTGCCTCATTTTCCTCCTGCAGGCACTAAGCCCTGGGGTGTGTTGGCCACTCTTCAGCAGTGGATGAAACAGGCAGTGACTCCACCAGCATGAGTATGCCAGAAGTCTTCTCTACAACCAGTGCTGCTCCAGCAGATCGCTAGGTGAGAAGCAAATCAAATTGATTTGAAACATGGAGTACTTCTCACATGGTCATTGAGAAGAATATGACTTGCTGGACAGTATTCACAAAACCTCAACACTCTTTTGGACTGGCGCTTCCTACCAAGTGTGCCAGCAGTGTCAGCACGACAAAGGACAACTAGGACTAAGGGCTACAGCTGCTCCTTTAACATTGCTGGGACAGCCTCCAGAATAAATTTCCAGCTCCTACTGAGTCTTACTGGATGTGTCTTCTATGCCAAGACCTCTGCATAGGACCAAAACTAGAGGATGTTTGGAACTTCATCTGGGCTGTGTAGAATCCAGCAATAAATTATTCCAATATGAAAGTCTAATATAGTTAATAGTTCATATTAAACTGTCTACTGTGTTTCATCATATTTAATTTGCTACAACAACCTGCAGCCATCTGAGCTGTTTCAGCTTCCCTTTTGTAACCACTGGGTGCCCTGAGAGATGCTCTCCCAGCTGAAGAATCCCTGTGTCACCAGCACCTCTGCTTCCACAAGCAGTGCCATGCCTCCAGAGCATTCGGCTGCTTCTCATCCTCCAGTATGGTCCCAAATAAAGCAGCTCCCTCACCACTGTGGGAAGGGCTACAAAGGTCACCTGCAAGCACATTATGCCATGTGAAGGATCACATGAATTGATTTTTCAGGAGATTATAGGTGTGTTGGGAAAGAGAGCAGCTGAGACATTACTCGTCTTCCCTTTGGGTGGGAGTGTTGATCTGCTGGAGGGTCAGAAGGCTCTGCAGAGGGATCTGGACAGGCTGGATCAATGGGCTGAGGCCAATTGTACAAGGTTTGACAAGGCCAAGTGCCAGGTCCTGCATTTTGGCCACAACAAGCCCCTGCAGCACTACAGGCTTGGGGTAGAATGCTTGGAAACTGGTGGATCGGAAAAGGACCTGAGGATGCTGGTTGACAGCAGCTAACATGAGCCAGCTATGCACCCAGGTGGCCAGGAAGGCCAGTGGCATCCTGGATTGTATGGATTGTATCAGGAGTAATGTGGCCAGCAGAACCAGGGCAGTGATTGTCCTGTACTTGGCACTGGTGAGGCAGCACCTTGAGTCCTGTGTTCCAGTTCTGGGCCCTTCAATTTAGGAGAGACATTGAGGTGCTAGAGCATGTCCAGAGAAGGACAAAGATGCTGGTAAAGGGTCTAGAGGGTAAGTCCTACCAGGAGTGGCCGAGGGAGCTGGGATTGTTTAGTCTGGAGAAAAGGAGGCTCAGGGATGACCTTATCACTCTCTACAACTACCTGAAAGGAGGTTGTAGCCAGGTGGGGATCATCCTCTTCTCTAAGGCAACTAGCCACGGGAAAAGAGGAAAAGGCTTCAAGCTGTGCCAGGCTGGACATTAGGAGGAATTTCTTCACATGTTGTCAAACATTGGAGAGGGCTGCCCAGGAAGGTGGTGGAGTCATCATCTGTGGAAGTGTTTAGGAAAAGACTGGACTTGGCACTTAGTGCTATGGTCTAGTTGGCATGGTGGTGTCCTGTCAAAAGTTGGACTTGATGATCTCAGAGGTCTTTTCCAACCTGACGGATTCTGTGATTCAGTGCCACCAAGAATGCTGCAGCTGGAGACAAAGGATAACAAGGGATAACCACTACGTAGTAATCAGTGTCTGACTGTGAACCCCCCATGTCCTTTCTCAGTGTCTTCAGGTGGTGCAGGGCCAGGACAAGCTCCCAGCAGAAAGTGGCTGTGCCTCGGACCCATGGGGCAGTCCTCAGCAGGACAGGACAAACTGAATGCCCCAAGCTCTGAGGCAGGTGTGCTGTGGGATGTCCCAGCAGGGGCAGAGCACTGCTGCAAAAGCCAGTCAGAAATTCACATTCTTTCAGATCTATTCTGTTTTGGTGATTTCTGAACTCTAAATTCCTCATTGTAAATGTTGGCCACATAAGCCCAGAAATAAATTCATGTAGCAGTGACACACAATCACAGCAGCTCCTTTTCTTACCCCAAGTTCTGCTCTGTTACATTGGTCTAATGTCCTAGAGACTCCACTACATGAAGGAAGAATAATTACCTTGCACAAGCTTTGACGGAGGAAAATTTACTCAGTCTGGTAGGGTCTTCAGGACCAATCTGTTCAGAAACTATCTCTCCAATTAGTGCCACACAGGTTGGTATATGTTCACTTCGAAGACAAAGAAGTGTTGCTTAGTGAGCAGTGTCCACATTTAACAAAGCAGGAGGGGTGTCAGGCCTGGCAGCTTGTCAAAAAGCGATTATTATTCTTGTCTGAGTAGATGCTGCCCATCATCTCTCTCTGCAAGCAATGCTGGGCTGGATATCAGCTGCAAAGTTGATGGGATCTAGGAAGTAAGACAGCAGGTCTTCCCACTTGGTATGAGGAAGCTCCAAATGCCAAATAAGTGTTGTTCCAGCCCTTGCTGGAGGGAACAGGGGTCGTGCAATGTCAGCTCCTTTCCTTTTGTCACCTCAGGGGCAGGTAAGTCAGCACAGTTGTGGCGTTCATTATTAGAATTCAAATTCTAAACCGATGAGGATCTTCAGGTCCTTGGACTTTCAGAAAGTATTTAAGGAATAACATACTGGTTGTACAATTTCATAGTAATTGTGTATGTACAAAACATATGTAATGCCTACATTTTTAATTTAGTATGAGTCAGAGAATATATGCTCTTTTAATTTTATAAAGCTGATGAATTTTAAAGCATTTTGCTTTGCTGTATTCAGTTCTGATCCCACAGTAAGTTCTACCCAAGCCTGTGTCTACGCAAGCTTCCTGAGGCACGTGTCTGGTAAAGCAAAAGAGACAGACACTCTCCATCTTCTACCCCTTCGTCTTCCCCATCTTCCCTGTTGCAGAGCAAATCAAGGCTTCGTTTGTGCTGCTAATTAAAGTACTCTGGTTTAATCCAGAAATTAATATTGTTCTTAGTGAGAAAAATATATTTGAAGGGTACACAGTAGGTGTGAAATGTATTATGCCCTTAAAATCAGTCTTCTGCCACTGAGACAGGCACCTGGGGTGAGCACTGCAGGGGGATTCTGCTTGATTTTTTTTCTATGACCCTTTCCTTGTTAGCATAATATTAATATCTCTTAATTATTATGAGTATTAACTGCTGCAGCAAAACCCAACCCAGGGCAAGTCATGTTCACATAAGCACTTTTCTGGTTAATAAACGGCTATGTGAATAGGATGTTACTAGTGTGAACCAGTCTTCTGTATTCAGTATAACCAATTTACTACAAAAAGGAAAAATAGAAATTTGGTATATATAGTTTGTAGCTGAAAAATGTGTGACTTTCAGTGGCATTCTGTTGAGAATTAGAGCCAAACACTGTCCTTGTTCTTTCTGCATTAAACACACCAACTCCTGCTATCTTAATGTACGGTACTTCCAACAGAGTTTGATTCATCCTGTTTTATTACACCCGCTAAAGGACAACTCAATCTTAATAGTCGGTGAAATTGTGTAATCACTCTATATTTATGTTGTATTTGTGGGTTAATTATATTGTGCTTAGGGGTTTTGACAGCTAATTATCACTAATTCATATAATGACATGTCTGAAATGGTTGATATTCAGTTATTTTCATAGTGATTTTTTGCTTATTCTGTGTTTACATGATGCTCCACACAAGCAGTTACAGTGCCAGTTATGTGATCTTGGTTGCAACTGAAAGTTTCCAGAAGCAGAGCTATGGTTTAGTTATTCCAGGCAATGGAAAAAAATTAAATGTTTTATATTCTGTTTAGTAAGGGTTTCAGGGTAAAAGTATGTTTTCATATGGAAGCTACAGCTAGAAGTAGTTATCACTAAGACCCTGAATAATGTAACTGTGGTATCACAACAGCAGCTCTATTCTGTGGGTAACCAAAAAGTTGTTTGTATGTGCTGTCAGCTCAGCGAGTGTCTGGCATTGATCTAATGGTTCCCATGGTTTCCACTACCAACAGCAAAGTTCTGGAAATAAAAGCAGTAACTTTCTTTTTCATGCTCTTTTTCAAGAGCTATTGACCAGGTTTAGCTTGAGATTTTTGTTCAAATTATGGCCCAGGGCCCAAGTCCATCAAGAGTTTGCCTTAAGACTGAGATGGCAGCATGAGCTCAGTTCAAACACAAACTCACACTACCATAAATGTGCTGCAGCAACTCTGGATTCTCTTCCCACAAGGCAAACTGAGGGTGTGTCAGGCCACTGTGGAGATCAGAGCTCGGCCAGTCTAATATCTGAATGTCTCTTTATCAGCAGGGATTGCACCCAGGACTTGTGCAAGAAGTGTTTTCTCATGCTAAGCAGGAGTCTGTCCTTGACCTTTAGGCTGTTGTACACCGCATGGGCTGTCAGTACTTCATTTCTCCTGCGCTTGCAGCAAGCACACTGGCCAGATGGAAATCCCACGCTCACAGTCCCAGGCAGCAGGCTCGTGCCACCAGCCCAGTGCTTCTCACCAATATGAGACATTTTTCTACACGATTAAGGACCCACAGCACCTTCTGCTACAATAATACTATTTGTTCAGTCACACAGAATTTTCCTTTCAAACCAAGTCTAGGGCCATTGTATGAGTCATCTGCTTTATTTTATCAGCTAGAAATCGGGCATATATTCACTAAGGCTTAATCTGAAACCTTTTTGCTCACAGTGGAAGTATTTCCATCAGTTTCAAAGGATCTCAGATGAAGATTCAAGGACTACTTATGAATTGCAGAGCATTTGTATACAGAACCAAGAGATGTGGAGATTAAATAAACCCCATTGACATCAGTCTCCTGATACATATTAGCAGCAAGAAACAATATTGACTGGAAAAACAATGCATGCACAGTGACATTTAACTTGTATAAAGTGATAGTCTCCATATAAATGCAAATAGCACCATCTCCCCAGAGCTGAATATATGATCCTCATCGGTAAATATTTGTGTGTCTTTGACATGTCTCTAAGCAGCAAGATCAGAAATTGAGATGGAAAATGCATTCGCAGGTGACAGTTCAGTACAGATTTATATTTTTTTTTGCAGTTTTTCTCTCAATGCATTTGGGAGACCTTGAAAAGAAGATGCTTCCTTTTCTAGTTAGTGGTTTAAATGCAAAGCAACAAAACTATAACAGACCATGGCATATTAGGTTCCTGCCACTAGTTTCCTGATCCTGCCACTCATGCTGTGCTACATGGCTGGGCTCCAAGCCTGAGAAACTCCTCAGAAAGAAAAACTAAAGCAGCTAATTAATTTAGGAGCCTCATACCCATATTCAGAAAGGATTTATGCACCCAGGATCAAATGTTTCGTTGTCTTTATATGAGAGTTAGGGATTTTATAGACCATGTACTCAGGGAGTTAAGTGACCTAAGCATCTTTAATAATGCAGCTCCTCTATAATGTACATATAGAGGATTTTTCCTCTGTATGAGGAACAACAGCACAGTTCGTCAATAGGAGGAATGAGTGCTCAGGCTCTTCAGTTAGGAAAGAGAAGACTGAGGGCCCAGCTGATGAAAACAGAGGCCTTTAAAGCCACAGGTGACACAGGAAAGGTGGCTGGGTAATAACTGTTCACCACAGGGAATGAGTCTTCCCTACAAGGGGCACTCTTAGAAACATTTAGATTTCCTTTAGGCCATAAAACAATGAAGATTAAGTAGGATTTCAGGTATGCACCTAGAAATAATAAGCCCAGTTCATCGGCAGGTTACAGCACTGCTGAATTTCTAGGGCAGACTCAGCATTTGGGCATCAGGAGCTGCAGGACAAGTCAATCGCATTGTCTTTGCGTGGTCTCCCACTCACAAACTGCATTTCCCTCCCCTGAGGTGTTAATAAGTGAGGAATTGGACTGTGCCTCCCACAGTGCCTGTGTGCAATATGTGAAGTGTTAGGCTTGCAAACTGTGTTCGGATCTTCAGCTCAAAGAGAGTAAAGATAAGGATTGCCAGCTGGGGAAAAACCCAGTTGCTCTCACAGCAACTTTGTCTAGTTGTATTAAACATAGTCCTCTTCAGAGGAATTTTTAAGATGTTCCAGTGAGGTGCTTTAATAGTTGGCAAATGAAACAGGCTTTTTTCTAATTAAGAATTTTTTTTGAAAAATACTTTTCCCACGTAGGATTTTTCTCCAGCAAAATAGTTCTTGGTTTACAAAAATTTCATAAGTTCTGCATGATTTCTGTTCTAAAAGACCATGGGAGGAGAGTCACAACAAGACATTTTTGTTTCTAGTTACAAAACATTATTATTTCAAAGGATACTAACCTTCAAAATAGCTCATATTATTTAAAAAGCTACAATTTCTGGAGCTCTATGGATAGTTCTTCCATTCTCCACATAACTGCAACCTGGGGAAGTCAAGATATTTGGGTTTTTTGTATGAGTAAACATTAATCAAAATTGTTTGAATAATGTATTTTCTTTTTGTAAGTCCATTCAAAAGGGGACACATAGATTTCTTACACAGAGATATTAAACTGTTAGTGAGCAAGGGAACACTGAAAGATTTTTTTTCTGAATCCAGTTTTTAAAGCAAGAATTTTTATTTTTTTTTCAGAATAGAGTGAACTCCTCTCCTCACAAGTTCCCCAGGACTTTGTTGTGTGATTGTCTATTTCCTTCAAACACCAAGATGGTGTCTATGCTATTCCCAGCTAAGAAACGGGGGATCTCTTCAGCAGGAGTCTTCCAGAATTGTGACAGCATGGCCTCTACAGTCAGAATTACTGTCATTTGGTTTTGGTTTTAAAGCAAACATGACTCTAGTTTATTTTGCTTTGGGGAAATGTTTCTGGGACTTGTTATGGATGGATCTGCATTTTGGCTGCTGCCTGGCAGACTGAGTGATGTGGCTGCAGGAAGAACATAAGGTTTTGGGGATGGACTCACCTGTTCATACATTGTGTGTCTTCACTTTACAGTTAAACCTTACTAACCAGCTTCATGAACATCTGTCCCTGTCCCACCCATCAGTGAAGCATCATCCCAGGTGTTGTTCTTCTAAGGAGGGCTGTAAGTGCTGGAAATGGCACACTTCTCTGCCCTACCCCCTTACAAATTACAGGGAGCAATCTTGCAGTTTAGCTGCCGATGTCTGGTAGGGCATCTCATTATCCAAACTGTCCTCCCACCTGTATTCTATCTGATTGCAGGTCTTAGTCATGCAGTCAATGAATAAATAGTCTGAATGAAGGTTGAGCAGTAGGAGGAAGGATTATGAAAGGCCCCAGGACCCACCAATACTCAGCATTGACTCTCTTTTGTTTTGTGCCTGTGTGCGTGCCTTGCTGAACCATTCTGTCAGACAAAAAGGAAGTGCAGAACAAAACAGCCAAGCCAAAAGCAGCAGTGGGTATTGCAGCAGCACAAAACCTGAGGCAAATGTCTTCCCTTGGGATAGTCACCTGTTCCATAGCAAGAGATTTGAGTCTGTCACCAGGTCTCTGAAATTTTTATCTTTTCCTGAAACAGGAAAGCATCCAGAGCAGGCATCACTGTCATGATTAACCTTGCACAACAACATAGGTTAAAAAAATTAAAAGCTTAAAAAATTTAGTTAAAAACAGAGAAGAGGGAATGTTGGTAACATGGCATCTTGTAAAGATGCATGTACAAGGTCAGGCAGAACCAAAAACACAGAGAAAAGGTGTTCCTTAGTAGTGAAAGATTAAGGAATATGAAGTTCAAGGAAGACAGTCTTAACCACAAGCTTTCAAAACAAAAAAAAATCAGAGAATGATGTCTCTATGTATGAGTGACTGTTAAGCATGAAGGTTGCAAGGGTCAGTAACAGAAGCAGACTGTATTTTAGCTCCCAGATGAGAGGTTCAGTGTGTAGGTTACATGTGTCCTGGGTCTGCCTGTCTATAAATTAGGAAATCACCAGGGATCAAGAGCACCATTGCACTGAGACAAGATCCGCTGACAAACACAGCTCTGGAGCTGCTAAATACTGCTGTGGGGCAATCAAACAGGCTTGCTATCTCTGCTAACATAGATGTCATGCACGTGTCAGGGGAGAGCATATCAGCTAACTTTAATCAGGTTAACTCACTTAACAAGGCTGGAAACTCCTTGCCTGAGTATTGACGGTTTCTTGGCTGGGTGAATTAACCCATTCAGCACTCCATGCTAGTGTAGCATGATGTTTCTGGGTATCCAAGCCAGCTCATTTCAGCACTTATACAGATGTGGTCTACAAAACAAATGGAGACAAATCAAAACATCCTTTTCTTTTCTGCATTGTCAGGCACAGATTTATAGTGAAAGAAGGTTTCTATCTCCATAAATCAGCTCTGGAGAAAGAAGAGGCACACGGAGGTCTTCCTGCCACAACTTAGTGGGAAAGGCAACACTTACATGTTTTGACAGTGTAGGGTTGTACAACTGATTATTATAAATTCTACACCAAAAAACTTTGCAGGATCCAGCTACCCATGTCTCTTGGCTCCGTGGTATGGGGACAATACAGCCCCTGGTGTCCATACGTTAAACATCTCAGGATTTAAGGTAAGGCATGTAAAGGGCAAAGTGAAGTGAACTGCAAGGAATGAGCTGAACTTCACATGGGTATTTTGTGTAGTATAAAACAAAAGAGACTTTTTAAATGTATGGTGCTAAGGGTCTAAAGTGTTATGCAAAATGATGATGAGTTTTAAAGTTATTTTTTGATTTGATAGTCTCTTTAAAGCAAATTATTATAAACTTAAAGTATTATTTATTACAAATTATTACAACTAGAGTAGGCAGCTACTCTAAGTTTTTTATGAGAAATCTGTGTATTTTACCACCACAGAGAATTTTATTTATGTCTGACTGAAACCAGGATTAAATCTGCATTGAGTCCTAGGTTGTATCCAATTGCAGCTCAGCAGCATCTTAGGAGCTTTCACTGCCTAAGATTTACTAATTTTTATATTGAAAGTCGATAAAAATGAGTAATCACCTGTGAATTATAATTATACCACTGCTTGTGGGAGGGAGCATAGTTTGAATACCGTCACTAATTATTGTTTCTCATTGGCATGTGCCAAGGTCTGCACCAGAAAAGCTTGCCTCCATCCTGAATGGATTTCTTTTTAAAAAAATGCTTTGCAAAGCTGCTGGCTTGTGCTCTTTCATTAACTCTAGATCAGATTGCATCAGGGCTTTTTGGGAGGCATCATCTCCCCTTGCCTATCAATTTTATCCCAGACTTCTAACTTGGAAAGAAAATCCTCCAGGCTGGCAGTGTCCACTGGGAAGAAAGGTTAAGCCTCCCTGAGAAGCAAGGGGAGATCCACCTTCTAATGCTGAGTTAAACCACCTGGCATCTGCCCTAGGCTCTTCAGCAAAAGAAATGGAGGTCAGATCCAGGTCTGACCACTTCCCAGCTTGCCATTTTAGCAATCCCACAGACAGCATTTAGTTTTCAATGGAAAATAAGCAGAGCCATGAGGGTTACTGCACACACACACAGATGGCCTTCATGAACACTTAGGCAAGAGGATACGGACTCACCTCATTGCCCTGAGGAGGTGATGGGTAGCTACCGAAGCCATCAGGCCTGGGACAGGCATTGACACAACAGCACCAGGGTGCTGCATCCCTCTGTCCCCTGGGTCCCTATGCCAGCCACCATGGACAACAAGTTAGGTTATTGCCCTGATTTTGGCTCTGGGTGAGCAACACTTTCTCCTTTTTTCCTTGTTACCTCTTCTTCCATTTCTTGTCCTTCTTTTCACCAGCCTTGACCCTTCCTTTCTCCATCTCAGCCTCCTCCCAGGTGGACAACTCTGACCAAATTACCTTCTCCCCATCCGTTCCAGTTTTGCAACATCCACAGTCAAACCCAATATTTCTGACACAGTTAATGTAGGCAAGCTCAGCTTTATATGCAATTATTGTTGCAGCAACCAAGGTGCAGTGGGTCTTGCAAGGCTGTGCTCCCAAAACGTCCCCAGTGTTCCCCTCTACTTTCCTGTGAAGTTTCACCACTTATCATATAACTCCATCCTTACCACCTGCCAAACCCAGCCATCTCTTGAGGCAACATCTGTGACTTGTGTCAGCCACCTGCACTTTTACCTGTCACATCCAGCATGTTCTCATGTTGTGCCCGACAATGCCCCTTGTGCTGTTCATTCAGCCCATCCTCTGACCAGGACCAAGCTGGCGTGTGAGATGCCCTTGCATCCCTGGCAATCTGCATTACACAGGCACGATGGAGAACAGGCTGCAGGCCATTATATCCTTGATTACAACATACATTACTTTGGTTATTTTTGTCAGTGACCATATGTATGAGCATCAGTCTGATGTCCAAAGATGCAAATACACGAACAGCTATGACTTCACACACCTTGCTTAGTGTTGAGTCCTTCCAACCTATCTTCCCATCATGCTGCTTTGTTCACTGGTGTGCACAGGGAAAATCTTAACTTGAAGGTCAGTTGCTTACATCAATTCATACAAATTTCATACTGATTTCATTCTTGCCCTAGTTTGGTCTGTGTAGAAAAAGGTCGCATCCCTTAATCTGCGGACTCATAATGCGGTAGGAATTTCTGAAAGAGAGGTTCGTACAAAACTGCAGACCCCACACAAAAATAGCTGTTTCAAGTATTGTCCTGCCCCAGTTTATGCTGTTGTGAGAAAAACTCAACCCACCTTCTGATAGTTTGCCTTCATTTTGCCTACAATACAACTGGCATCAAAATATGCTGTGGCTGTGAATATGAGCTGCCTGGTGACAGCAAGATTTTATTTTGTTAACAGTCCTGCCACAGCTTGGTGTGATTCTGACCATCTCCACTTTCTCAGCTTTTGGGTCCTGCTTTTCCTAATATGACATGTTACAAAGAGCATCAGTGCCTATATAAATTGTAGTCACTTAAGACTGCTACCACAGCATGACCTCTGAAGCACTGAAATCCTCAGAAACCCAAAACATCAGCATGCCAGAGTACAACACAAAGTGTTTGGACACTTACAATCTTCAGTTAAACTCAGCCCAGTCATTTGACTACCAAGAACCATGAAGTCCAAGAAGGTTTATTGATTTTACAAAAGCAGGATTATCTAGAATATTGCAAGATCTTGCAAAATAAATTCAAAGTGAAAGGCCTGAATTTCAGTGCTTTGTATATAAACTTGGAAGAGACAACGTCTTTGAGGTAACAAGGAAGAGCATTGGAAGTTTAGTATCTTTCCATATTTTGAAATGTTAGCATTATCATAAATGTGCTAAGTTGTATTTTCCATAAACTGTCTCACAAATCATGTCACAGATTCTTGCCCTTCACAGCTATGATCATGGAAATATTGCAAGTGTAAAGCACTCAGACCAATACAGACTTTAACAAAGTCAAATTGATTTATTGCTGTCAAGGGCACAAAGATGTAGCAGTTGTATAGTGCCATAATTGCTTAGAGGAAATGTAGGACCGTGGATGTAGAGGAACCAACCTGCTCTGCACATACACGTGTGCAGTGCCAGTTCCACTTGTTCTTTCCAAGGGATGTCTTCCTTTTCTTATGACATGGTGAAAAGTTCAGCAGCCAAGGAGCGGGACTCAGTCTGCACAGCACGAATTCAGAGTGTTCTGCTACACTGTGTTCCTCTGCTGAGAAGTGGGAAATATTTTTTGGCAGGAGCAGACATGGACATTGACATTTTGCAGCTTGAAACTGTCCAGTTGCCTTTAAGGAATAATTAAGCAACCTCTTTCCCCCTTCTTCCTCCTAGACAGAACTCAATGCCATTAACAATAATCAGCTAATATGAAACATGATTGATTCCTGTTTGGAGGAACCCAGATGAGTTTCTCTCACCAAATGTGGGAAATTAGTCTGTGTGTGTAAAATCCTCTCTGCAGGAAATGACTGACACCCTAAAGGAATACAGCTGCAAAACATAAACATGGCAGTGCTTTTAATGAGAGCATTTTAAATAACAGTTATTAATGTCCCTTCCAAGATGTCACTTAGAAAACCACAGTCAATTACTATAGTTACAGCAATACTATATATAGCAATTATACACAAGTGATAGAGATGCTGGAAACCAGCTATCATTGACTGAAGATAGTAAAATTATCCTTGTTAACACACATGTTATGACCACAAACGCACCTGAATTTTTAAAGATTGATGACAAGTAGCATCTCAATCCTGCCCTGTATTAATAAGCAAGCTCAATCGCTGACTTCTCTAGTAAATCACTTCCCATTTTAAACCCCCACCTCTTTTCTGTGCCAAAATACTCCATAATGGTGCCATCTAATTCAAAAGTTGGACAGTTGTACAAGCAAGGAGAATGAGGGAGAGGCACAGGCACAGGCACTGTGGGAGGCCGGACACGTGCCCTGGCCAAGTCCCTGGAGGTAGTGGCTGAGATGGCACCAGCAGGTCAAGGGAGCATGAGGCTGCTCCAGCACAGGGGATGAGCTGGGAGGTGAAGGGCCAGGGCTGTGGGACCCTCTGTGTCCTGGAAGGCAGGAGTTTGGATCAGATCACATAGAAACAAGGATGGCCTGGAAAGGGGACCAGCCAGGGAGAACAGCAGGAGAAAGGAACCACAAAGCCTGCAGTCAACTAATTATAATGCCAGTTTGTATCCTCATAAAGTGGGTAAGGGATGGCAAGAGGAACACACTTACACCGTAGAAAAAACCTGCAGCTTTTCAGCATTTAAATATACTCTCTTAACAATATTGTTTTAATACCATTCTCTTATGTAGTATTTATATTGTCTGAATTGCTAAGAGCTCATTTCTGTAAGGAGCATGGGAATTAACACTGAATTAAGTCCCCAGTGAAGGGATTTGTTATCAGCTGATGGGTTTGCCTGGTCTGAGCTACCTGCAGTATGCTTTGTTTATATTTTTCCCTGTCTTTAATCACTGCAGTGATTTTCCAAGGAAAATAATTTTGGCCCCTCTGAGCAGATCAAAACAACGAAACTCCCCTGTGTTATCAGCAGTATCCTTTGTCCTAAAGGAAACCTGGTGCTTGGTCTGATGAAGTTTGTTTAAAGACAAGTTAATTAAGAAAAGAAAGAATTTATTTTTCAGGGTATCCTTGTGGTACAAAAAACAGGTATCGCTCAGAGAGGATTTCCCTTGGGATACATCAGTGTGAGAGTCCATCTTAGGGGAGAACCACAGCAATTCAGCTCCTGCTGGATTAAAATGTGTAGAGGCAGTGCTCAGCAGAGGAAATGGGGGGGACCACACAGCATGGGGAGGAGATGTGCCAGAGCCTTGAAACTTCAGGGCCCTCAGCAGAAATAAATGCTGCTTACATGAAGAAGCACCACAAGCTCTCCTGTGTGGACTGCCTCAGTAAGTGGTTGTGAAGGACGTGAATCCCCTGGTGTCTTCAGATGTCTTTGCTTGTGGACCAGGGTCCACTCACTAAGTGATAATGCTGAGGAAAGCTTATTGATTATAGTTGCTTCTTGTCCACACTCCAGGAGTGCAGGGAGGTAAAGAAAACCTTTTTGCATTATCCTCTGATCAAAGCATCAGACATAACAAGGGTGCAAAATAAGGAAATCAGGATTTGGCTTGACAGAGAAGACTCTCATGAGCAATTTGTGAAATTATTTGAGCTAAAGTTTTGGGGTTAGGCCTAAACAACCAAATTGCCTTTTCCATTGCAGTAACAATCTGAAGGCTGTTGGATGGCTTCCCATCTTTCTCCAGTCATTTTTTAATAAGCAGGCTTGATATTTTCTCGAAGGCTATTCATACTTTAAAGAAGTTTCATAAGAGTGGAGTCTGCTTTGGGGGGAAGGCAGTTCTGCTGTTCCTTGGGCAGAATTTAAAACTCACATTTTGCTAACCCAGAGTCTACGATAATACAGATCTGCTTTCCTAGAGTCTATCCATAAATAGCAGATTTTCTAAAGTTTTTATTTTTGATTGTTCCTCATTCAGCTCATTCTGAAGATGGCACTCCAGTTTCTGAAAAAGAGCATATGTATATAGAGCTAAGCAGCTGGCTAGCTTTAAATTCATAATTCCTTATTCAATTTCTTAATTCCTCATTAGCCTGGATATGCAAACTGTCTCTCAGAGCCTAAACCAAGTCCCACTGGTGCCAGTGAGAATGGGTTTTACCCCTCAAATTGAGCCATCTAAAAATCAGGCATGTATTCTAAATGCAACTGTGGAGGAGCCACTTGTAGTCAAAATAGAGAAAAATCAGCATTTCCAGGATATGATTCATGCCATCTGCCTTAAAGACTTGTCTTGAGTGGGGACAAGTGTATTTCTGGCAGCCACTATCTAATTCCTCTCCCTATCGAGGGAGCCTGTACAACTAGCCTAGAAGCCTCCTTATCCTTTGATAAATGAACCCAGGGGAAGGAATCTTTCTGTCCATCTCATGGAATGCTAACTCTGGCTTCAGCCAGCATTTGGGACATATGGAAAAGACATAGGAACTCCTGAAATTTTTTTTAAATTATTATTCGTACCTTGCATCACACTGGACTCTCTGACAGGGAGCATAATTAGACAGAAATCTCATAGCAGTGGCAAAAGCTTTTTGTCTGTCTTCTTTAAAGATAGACACAGTGGGATATGTGAAATGTCAGGAATTATTAGACAAAACTATATAAGCTCCTAGCAACACTGATACGCTGTGTAAAACTAAGCATTTGCCATAAAGCTTTAAACATTGTTTGAAACCTGCATGATAAAGGTAACCTGAGGAATTTTTAAGCACAGTTTCCAATATATTAATACAGACATGGGTATGAAAAAGTAGAATAGAAAACTATGAAATGCTGGCATGGCTTCACTGAGAGAGGCTGCTCTATCTTTTTTTTCAAAGGTGATATATAGAAGTATTTGATGCCTCTCATATAGCAATTAAAATGAAAAGGCAAATTCCTCAGCTCTTCATCTGCTGAAAAGTGTATTAACAAGCAGGGAAAGGACTAGTTCCTGGTATCAACAATTCAGAAAGATCATAGAAATATTTGTGCAAAGGGACCTCTGGAGGTCCCTTAGTCCAACCTCCCACTTGAAGTAAAATCTCCAAAACCAAAAAAGGAATAACCATTTCACATCAGCAGGAAATCTGGCCCATAGTGCCCTTTGGAGAAGAAAAAAATGAACCATGAATGCAGAGAAAAGGGGGGATAAAAGGGCAGAAGAGAAGAGAAGAGAAAGAAAAACAGACCAACATTTTATTTGAGGTAGTAATGTTAGAAATGTAGAACTTTGTACCAAGACGTGGGATTATCCTAGATTGACTAAGATATGTGATTTTATCTTCTAGGAAAACAATGAACAGGAGGAAACCTGGAAGGTTTTTGCTGCTCTGTTGAATATGGGATTATAAAAAAAAAAATTACACCTGGAGCATCTCTTTCAAATGGATGACTTCTGAACCTGGAACCTTTCATTACCTGAAACAGCAACTACTTGCATCCTGGAGGAGAAAATGAATTTCACAAATTGCACCACTGAAGCCAGTGTGGCTGTGAAGCCAAAAACAGTAACTGAAAAGATGCTTGTTACCCTGACCTTGGCCACAATCACAACCTTGACTATGCTGCTGAATTCTGCTGTAATTGCAGCAATCTCCACAACCAAGAAGCTCCACCAGCCGGCAAATTATCTCATATGTTCACTAGCTGTGACAGATCTCCTTGTTGCTGTTCTCGTCATGCCCTTGAGCATCACTTACATAATGATAGATAAATGGACTTTGGGCTACTTCATCTGTGAGATCTGGCTGAGCGTCGACATGACCTGTTGCACGTGTTCAATCCTTCATCTGTGTGTCATTGCACTGGACAGGTACTGGGCAATCACAGACGCTATCGAATACGCCAGGAAAAGAACGGCAAAAAGGGCTGGGCTGATGATAGTCACCGTGTGGACCATCTCCATTTTCATATCAATGCCCCCTTTGTTTTGGAGAAATCACCACAGTGTCAACATTCCCAGTGAGTGTCGCATTCAGCATGATCATGTCATCTACACTATTTATTCCACATTTGGGGCATTTTACATTCCCTTGACTTTGATCCTGATCCTCTACTATAGAATTTACCATGCTGCAAAGAGCCTTTACCAAAAGCGGGGTTCAAGCCGCCACCTCAGCAACAGGAGCACAGACAGCCAAAATTCTTTTGCCAGCTGCAAGCTCACACAGACATTCTGCGTCTCAGACTTCTCCACATCTGACCCGACCACAGAGTTTGATAAAATCAACGCATCTGTGAGGATCCCTCCTTTCGAGAATGACTTGGACCTGGCTGGCGACCGGCAGCAGATCTCCACCACACGGGAGAGAAAGGCTGCTCGCATTTTGGGGCTGATTTTAGGTGCTTTCATTTTGTCCTGGTTGCCCTTTTTCATCAAGGAACTGCTTGTGGGCCTCCACATTTGCACTGTCTCTCCAGAAGTAGCAGACTTCTTGACCTGGCTTGGATATGTCAACTCCCTCATCAACCCTTTGCTGTACACAAGCTTTAATGAGGATTTCAAGCTGGCCTTTAGAAAGCTCATCAGGTGTCGAGAACATACTTAAAAATACTGGGAGATGATGATTTTGACATAACTCCTGGCCTTAAAAATGAGCAAAATAATTTGACTCTGTCACCATTTCCTTTGATAAAGGGATTTTTGTGTTTGCCTATTTGCTTGACTTATCTTCAACCTGTAATCCATTATGCTGTTTTTTTAATCTCTAGCGTAACTCATAGTAAAGGGTTTGAAATAAATTTATTCTACAAAGGAAAAGATTTTTTAGACATGAAACAACAAAAAAGGTATTATTCCTATTAGATACTCCTGTTTAAGACATTTTGTGCAAACAATGATATTCACTTTTATACTTTTTCCATTTAAGAATCAAACATCTAAATTGTCATGCAATGTATAAACCGAACCTCATAAGTACATATTTGAAAATTAATAAACACTTCATGGTTATGATGGCTAAATAGGAATGCACTCCTAAAACAGAAAGCAAAGTTCACTTCATTGAATCTTAAAATTAATTTTATTTTGTAGTCCAAAGGAACTTAAGTGGCTCTTTTCATATAATATTCCAGATTTGTCTTCAAAAACTTAGGCAGATGCATGTGCAGTTTGTTTGGGAATTGAGAGGATGCAGCAAGCAAGTGCCACACTTGTGAAACTAACTGCACATCTGACTGGTCGCACTTTTAATACCACTAATCCTATTTCTTCAGGCCTTGTACCTTGGTCAGTTCTGGAGTGGCATTATTCACTTGTGCCACACTTCACCTGGGCCTTGTAGAGAAGAACCCCATGGACTGAATGATCTTACCCCACTGATTTAAATAGTTGGAAATCTTCCCAGCAGGCCATCGATACACAGAAATTCAGAAACATCAGCTAAAACCAAATTATTTTCTGTTTGAACGTCAGGAAAAAGACTAGGGGCAATAACTTATTTTTGATATCAGTCTGCACATCTGCCTTGTCCTCTTACAATTTGCAATGACGTTCTTGCCCACTTAACTGTGATCAGGTCCTCTAGAAGGATTTCTTCTCTGTGACTGCTTCACAGACTTACTTCCCTTGTCTTGAGAGACAGACAGACAGTCCTTTGTATCCTGTCTTCTGTGCTTATGGAAGTAAAAGTATCCTGATTCCAATATTGTAAAAATCAGGGTGGGAAGGAGCAAAGTAAAATCCGGTATTGTTCATTACAAACTCCTAAGCACTGTTAAAATATTTATTACTTACCTTGTACCATAATTCTCTTCCTTGTCCATTTTTCTGGACAAAATTCTTTTTAAATTACACCAATATACCGTAAGAAAATATCACATATTTCAACCTGACATGCAATAAGCATGAACTATAGTACGGCAGTTCCAAATCCATCAAAACAAATATTAGAGGTAGCAAAAGTGTTGTAACAGCACTAGAAGCCATCTCAAAAATGTTCTGAAAATTTACAAGGTGACAATCATTTTCCTTATCAAGAGTCAAGGAAGTGTAAGTAACAGAAATTACATCCTTATTGGTAAGAGAAAGCATTTGGTTGGAAAGATACAGTGCCACAAGCTGAGTGTAAATCAAGTCTGCAGGTGACAAAAGCATGACTTACTCCTTACCCACATGCAGTGGGATTCTTCTTTCAGAACTCTAAGTCTCCCTGCATGAGTTTGAAGGGTTTACCTCCAGCTGCCCTTCTGAAGCTACTGGTGCAGCTGCCTCCTCCAGATGTCTTTGGGTTCCCTACCAGCTAACGTTAATACCTAAAAAGAGGGAAAAATTTATTTCAGCCACTAAAAATGTATTTTAGTGAAGAAGCACAGAGATGCCTTATGGTTTTCCCTTTTCGGAGCTTGTTGGAGGTGCAAACTGTTGATTGAACCTGGGGAAACACATTCTGATCCTGTCTATCTTTAAAGCTTCCAAAGCAGCTCCCCAGAGTACACATGCTATTAGGAAAAAAAATAGCAGGGAATTAAAATAAAATATAGTATTTTTAAGAAGTGCTGCAGAAAAATTTTATTTTTTTCTTTCAGCAAGCTCAATGGAAATTACTATGAAAGAAAAGACTTGGGTGTAATTTTCTGAATCAAGGTGATTCTGACAGGGAAGACAGGACACACAAGCAGTTGTGGCTAGAAGAGAGCAGGTTTTAGTGTCCCTTGGGTCATTTGCTGCTCTGCTACGAGGCTGCCCAGCTACAATAATGGTCAGAAAGGGAAGAGGAAATGTGAAAGCCTGCCCCAACAGACAGTCTGAGCCACCTCAAGGCACTCAGCTAAGAGGCAGAAGCTGCACCCTAGCCAGCCTCCTTAGGACTGTCCCTGAGGCTCAGGTTGAGCCATGGGCTGGCCAAGGGTCTTTGCTGGGAGAGAGGAAGAGGTGGGAATGGCAATGCTGGTGAAAGGTGTTTCAGAGTGGAGAACCAACAAAATGAGTTAGACTGCCAGCCCTGACTGCTGCTCTTAAGGGCACATTGGCACACAGAATAATTTAGGTTGGAAGAGATCTCTGGAGGCCAACTAGTCCAATACCCCCACTAAAAGAGAAACTCAAAGTGGGACCAACCCCAGAGATTGGCACCCCTGAAGTTATGTGGTGTGAAGTCACATTTCTTGTGGAAAAAGAATGGCTCAGTTCACTCTGCTGCCAAGACCGATGCTCATTTAATGATGGCTGAAGGGACAGAAGTGGTGCACAAGACCTCCACAGCAGCTGTCCTAGGTAGGTAGAAGTGCTTCAGCAACATGTATGAAAGTTGTAAAATACAGGTGCTGCATCATCTTCATTTCTGCTAATGTCTTCCTTTTAGTATCTGAACTCCACTACTACTGCTGAAACTACCAATCAGGTTGAAGGCTGTATTCAATTTTAATATTTAGAGGTAATTAACAGGAAAAAACAGATGGATGGCTAATTTCCGTGCTTCCCTGTTAAATAAAGACACACCATTCACTGCCAGCTGACTACTGCTTTTCTAATTAAGTCATTAGCTAAACACAGAGCTATGTTTTCCAACAAATGCCACTAGACTGATGAAGATGTATGTTTCCCCCATGTTCAGAATCCAAGTTGGGAACAATATAAAGGATGGGTTACTTAAAACAATTGAAGTTGATCAGAAATTACCAATTTTCTCATGAGAATAAAAACTTTTACTAGTCTGGCACCACTGTTTGACAACTTCATATTTTATGTTGCTTGCTGCTTTTACAAAGGATTTGGAGACATTTCTTGACTTGTCCATTTCTTGACTCCCCAGTCACATCTATACTGAATCAAGCCCAGCCACTCTATGTCCTGCAATACAAGCTCCTCCCAGTAAGCTCTTAGTTGTGTATCCAAGATCTTCAGACTACATCCATCTCCCTTAGCCTCTCTAAACCATCTTGCATCCTCAAAGCCTTATTTTCTCTAATGAACCCCTTGAAAAATTGTCTTTCTTTAGAACCCCACTTCTCTGTCCTGCCTTTGGGTTTCTGACTCTCTCTAATCCCTAAGTTTATTGTGGTCCTACTAGAGCAAGACAGGGTGTTCTCTCACCCTGTTACCAGAATTCCTCTGACTGTGGCTGTTCAAGTCTGACAGATTTTACTCTTTCTTATATGTGTCCAGACCATATCCAGAGTTTTTTGCTCTGTGTAAGCAGCCAGTGCTTTGGAGTGAGTTCATACTAGCCCTGAAGACGGCACCCATCGACCAGTTTCCCTCCCCAAAAAACATACTCTTCAAATGCTATTTTATCTTGTCACCTTCCTTCTGTACCCTATCATTTTGTTCCCTTTCTTCCACATTAAAATTGACGCTCATATTACTGTTTTATGGATCTGTATCTTCACTTTTAGTGACCTGTACCTGCACAGGTAACTCAGGTTGCACTGAGCTCCTGCTCTTTTTTCTGTGCAAATCTCAACTCTCTTCCCTGTCAGCTTTGTCTTGACCACTTCAATGCACTTGCCACATCTTTCCTGTTCCCTGCAGCTGATTTTTTTTCCTTTCTCAAAACCACTTCTGATATAACTCCTGAAAGGAAAACATCTAACATGGGCAGTAGAGGAATAACTGTGTGTGTTGTCTTTCCTTTTTTCTCCACCTTTGCCACACAGATCACATCATCTCCCAAGGTGAGCTACCTCTCTCTAGTGCACAGCACATCCTAACACAGCAAGAACACATTAAGAGCTGTCTATTTCCTCAGACACTTAGATTTGGTTCATGCATGTCCCTTTAGAGCTGTGGGTTCCTCGCCATAATGATGTACCCAGGTGTTCACAGTACATGAGGTTAATTTTTTTGATCTTTCTGAGTGGAGATTGATGATGGGATTGAACGTTCCAAAAGGTTTAAAACAAAGCCCCTGTCTCACCAAGTTTACTTAAAAGTCTGTCACTATTCAGACTTCACTGCCATGTACCTGAGCTGTCCAGTTTTCCGTAGTTATTTCTCTGTCCTTTGCAGGTACTAGAAAGGAACAAAAAATTAAAAAAAAAAAAAGAATTAAAATTGGTTTTATTTAGGACAATATGTTAAAAGAATAAAGGAATCTTTTCTAAGGGCTCTGTTTCTACTCCTCTGTTGTCAATCCCAGTTATCAAAAAGTAAAGAGCATTGCAGTGTTGGGGTGAAATACAGGCTCCCAGCTCATGTGGAGAGATTGTTCTTGTGCCTGTATACTGTTTAACCATTGCAAATATCAATAACAGACAAGCTGGTTTATGTTCATCCTTTACACACCCAAATGATTTTTATGAAGACTTATCTTAAACTGTTCTATTGTTTAAGTAGACACAGTAAATATTGTGATACCTTTTATTGGTCAAGTGGTATTTCTTAAGTCTCATGCAACACAGTCACTCTTTGTAATTGCTATCTGTTTTTTCACTTTAGGCCAAAAATAATAAATTTTTAAAAAATTTTCTGACCCTGGATAAATGCCAGATTCATCAGCTGTAAAATTGTTCTTTAAATTTCTCTACTTTATGTACATAATATTTCAAACATTGCTTCCTTTCCCTCTTACACTCCTAGGGGATCTTTACTTCTTCATTAATCCCATGTAGGTGATCACATGTAGATGATGTTACATGATTAAATTACTCCTTCCCACTCACCTAATTTTTATGCTTCTATGAATCAGGCCTTAAATGTAAACTTTTGATGTTGCTGATGTAAGAAGAAAATGTAAGCATGAATGAGCTGGGGGAACAAAACATGATTAGAAAATTATATGAACTTCTTCTCAAAGACCTGAGGGAAAAAGGTTCATTTCAACTTTTTTCCTTAATCACTTTTCTTTCCTCCTCATCTCACTATTTCCTGGTCTGTGAATCCTGTTCATTAATTTTCTCCCCTGTTTCTTATCCCTCTCTCCTTCGTTTCCTTTGCAGCCTTCCTCAGCACTGCAGTAGCACCTAATAACCTACAGCATAAAGCAAGGCCACCTTTGTGCTGTGTTGAAACACATTGCTTAAGTATCACTCTGCTCTTGATTTTAGGAAATCAGGTTTCAGACTCTATTCCCTGGCACTGCTCTGCACAGATTCTGCTTCAATTTCGTTGCAGTTTTCATACAAATCAGATTTCTAATGTGCATCGAGATTCTTCCAAATGACAAATGCTGTGTATTAAACCATGATTTCTTCTCATGTGTCACAACTTCTGAAGATATCTTTTTAATAATTCCCTCTCCTTTCCCATGAGGTTTCTCTCAGTAAGAACTAAAGTCACAGCTAGCATGATTCCCAGATGCAATAAGCAGAGTTGGAAATGCCTCCCTATACCACTCCACTCCTCCCACCACCCCTCATATTTCACCCTCTTCCAGTTGCTTGCACTGCATTCTTAAAACACATTAGCATCTAGATCAGCTTTCTGAAGTGTTCGTGGGTTAATTTCCTGCATGACAAATTCCAAGCCTCATTTCGATCTGGTGCAAGTTCCCATGTCATTGAGGTACTCAAATCTTCTGAAGTACTATGCCTCCTGTACTCATTCTGAACACCACATGACTGCAAATGGCACACATTTCTATGAGGTGAGGCATAAAGCACTGTCTCCTTGCAACTACACTTTATAAAAGACGTATGTTTTGTCAATTAAGAAACAATACCTAACTTCTGTGAAGAGGGGGAACAGAATTTCTATTCCTTTGTAAATTGTTGTTTTGCACATAATTTGAAACGAGTCATCTTCTGTATATTAATTTTAAAGGAGCCCTAAGAAACAAAAGGTGCATGCCTGAACTACCTGAAACAAGCAGAGTGACCTTCAAGTGGATTTTACAATAAAAAATTGTTTCTCTCCAAAGCTTCTTACAACATCCTTTTCAGGGGAATAGAAAGTTCCACACAAATGGCTTTTACTTTTGTAATGCCACTAGAAAGAGTATCCCAGTCCTTTATAGAAGGAACAGCCTATGAAGCTGCTGGAGTGCTGGGATAAGCCTCAAGGAGCTTATTTCTTCAATAAATAAAAAATTAGGCTAACACCTCCAGCTTGAGAGGTTTTAATTGACCACTAAAATAGAGTCTATCAGCTAGAGTTTTACTTTTTTTTCATACATATTCCAGTGCAGTTCCTCATTCTTCTGTTGCTAAGTCTGCGTATGAGAAATCAAAAGAATCACTTTTTAAATCTAGAGTAAAAAGAAAATACTCTCTTATTTTTGCAGTTTCAGAACATTTTTATACTATGACTGGAGAGTCATTTTGAAGCAGGCAGAAAAAATAAATTAATCACATTAGGTGACAGAAGTTAATCCAGGATTGTAAAATTAAGCACAGTTGTCTTAGTCTGATACTTGCATAAACACACAAGTCACAGATCAAAATCCTTTAATTCCCTCTATGGTAGTTTTGCTACTTGCTCAAGAGCAGGTTATCTGTGATTTTTATTAAGATTGGTAAGAGGCTGTACCCTTTCTACCATGTATTCAGAGCCCATGGGCAGGAAGGGGATTGAGACCTGGAGCTGTCTGGCTGGCAGAGACCCTGCCTTGTCTTCCCCTGAGCACTGGGGACATGGTGTCACCACTGTCACCTGTCTTCCTCAGAGCCCAGTCTGCCCCCAGCCAAACCACGGCTTCCACCTTTGCCCAGGGGACTCAGGGCACCTCTGACTAAAAAAAAATGAGGGATGTGAAGGATAGGACCACTCCTTCCTGGAATGTGCTGGCCTGTGCACTAAGCAAGCAGCTGGAGTTGTGTCCCACAACCCCACAGAACCAGCAGGGGCAGGACAGAGCAGGGCAGGCATCTGGACAGGTGTCAGACCGCAAACAAGCTGTCTGCATAATCACTGCACCCTGATCACCTCTCAGCAAGGCACAGTCCCCAAGGCAGCCACTGTCCCTCTCCCTGCAACATGGCCCAGCACATCAAACCTGCTGCACACCAGCAGCTTCGCTCAGAGCTGCATCAGAGACTCCCAGGAAAACAGACCTGCCTGGACTGAGCACATGCTGCCACATCCCTGTTACATTCTTCAAGCCCTTATAACACATTACAGCAAGACAAGCAGCAGCCAGGGCTGAGCATTGTCCGTCAGTGTTGTGCTCGTGTGTCAGCCTCTGTAAAGCTTGGGCTGCAGCATCCTGACCGGCAGTACCCCAGTTAATGTAGAAAGGACACATCAACCCATGCCACAGGGATTGTCTTTGCTTTGCTCAGCTGTCCTGCCTTCCACTGCCAAACTCTTCTTTTTATGGCAGGGAGGCACATACCCCTAACTCAGTCGGTCTGGCAATACCAGGCCAACTCAGAGGGTAAAACAGTCACACCAGGGACAGTTTCTAAGCCTTCCCATTCCCTAAAGCAGACTAACAAGTTCTGACATTCTACAGAACAGAACACTACCAAGCGGGAGATTCAAATCCACTGTAAAAGAAAGCACTGTCATCCTCCACATCCACAAATCCTGGCTGGAAACAAGCCATGTCTGTCCTACAGACACTTCAGCAACTGTTCAGGCTGACAGGTACTGACAGTGGATATCTGTTACTGACACCAAACCTAGCTCCCAACAAAGACAGACAAGGCACACAAAGACAGATAGTGCTTGTCACCGAGAAAACTGAAAGGTTGTCTTGACAAAACCATGGGAAGGGCTGATAAAACCCACCACACAGTGACACCATTAACCCCCAAGCACTGCAGCTGGGATTCCCAATACCTCTCACAGCAGCCACAAATGTCCACAAAAGTAACAATTACTGAGGCCTTACCAGTTGAGGTGAGAACCTGTTGAGGTGGCAGCAACTTCTCAACTTTGTGCCCAGCTTGAACAGCTGAGGAAACACAATGGAAGAGAACAAATGCCCCTTTTCCCCTCCAGGTTGGGGAGCCACAAACTAGTATCACTGCAGCCCCAGAGCAACCACAAACTGATGGCTGTGCTTCTCTTCACCCTGCAGATGGGGACAAATATGGAATAACGGAGTTTTTGTCACAGCTGACAGCTTGGTTCACCCTTAAATGTGCTGTGTGGCAACCACCACAAGCAGCCATGGCACTGAGCAAGTCGGGCATGCAAGATCACATGGGAGAGCTCATGGGGCACAGAGAGCACTGAGCAGCTCCCACTGACTCTCCTGGCTACTTGACATCTTCTAACCTCCTTCCACATCCGTGTTTGTTGATTTTCCTCTCACTCTTTGGAAAATCAATCACTATTGATGGATCCTGATGTAGTCAGCACAGCAGGTCATTGACACCTAACTCTGACTATCTTGATATCAAGCCCCTCAAGATTTGTATTCCTCAAGATTTGAATCAACCTTCACAATTGCTTTCAAGTAGCTATAGCTGGACAGTTATGATTAAGCAACTGAACTGTGAAAATAGTATGCTTGGCTAATCTTTTGTTTTAAGGAAAAGGAAAGACAATCCAAATATGAATGGGCCATCTGACTATCAGGAGTGAAGTCAGCAGAACTGAGCATTAATGGGGAAAGGTAGTTCTGGCAGTGGGAAATTACAACCACCAACTCATTGACTACCTAATCAAAATGGACCCCAGACTCAAATGGAAGGGAAAACTGTGCATGCAGAGTAATTAGCATGAGATCCGAGATATAATTAGCAAACAGAGATTTGAGTACCAATTCATAAAAAACATATGTAATCTGTAACCAATGAAGGCTGATGCCTTTGTTTATTAAAACAAAGTGTAAGTAGTATAGTTTTGATGATAGGAGAGCCAGCCTTTTGTGAGTTACCACCTGGCTTCCTCCTTTGCACAAACTACAATAAACAATTGAAATACCTCACCACAATGTGTGAGTTGATGCTGCCCACAGGGTAATGAGCCTGCATTTGAGACAACAGCCTGACACTGACACCTCAAATCAATGGTAATGACTAACAGTACACAAAGGCTGGAGGTCCTCTGGATCAATTGCACTCCCTTTGGAGATTACAGCTATTTCTATATTGAAGAAATAGACTGTAGGGTATCTTCAAAAGGAGAACAGTTTTGAGAGGACAGTTTTTAGAAGTTCTGGACTGTGGTGATCTGTTCATCATGTTAATGTTTTACATATTGTACACCTATAGAATTTAGGAACCTGGATCCGAAGTCAAACAAGTCAGCGGTAAACCTAGCACTATTTTCAACTACCATCGAATCAGTCATGCAAAATTTGGAGCTATTTTTGAAGGCTTGACTTACAATCTGACAATAATGTCTGAATGCTGATTGCTTTAGGTGAGTGATCGTTTCCTGGTTCTCTCTATTTTCCTCCTCTTCCACACATTCCCCCATAATCCTATTGGACTAATATTTTACTGTGAACCATTACCTTCAATCCAGTGGGTCAGTCTGACTTTAGCAGCAGCACATAGGTTAGAATGCACTTTTCTCTATCTGTTAACCAAAAGCCACAGCAAACATGGGAAGCAGGATGTTAGCAGAGGGAGAGAATACCCTGTGATGGACTGAAATATTATTAATGTTATAAATATTGTCAGAATCATAGAAAGCCTTCTTGTCTAACTGCAAGGTAGCAATTGCCTGTCTTCGACCACCAAACCTCCCCCTCTTCTCAATATGCTTCTTGACTGGAATTTGGACTGTGAAAGGGAACTTGAGATAAGACTATTGTCTAATCATCTCAGGTCTGAGGAGAAGCAAACCAGTCTCAGGGAATCTGCCCTAGCTGAGCTCAGTGAGTGGCAGGGAAGAATAGTTTTGGGGGGGTGATGGTTAAATCTCTCTACACCAAACCCAAGGAGTAATCCTGCCCACACTCTGAGAAGACCAGGTATACATGGCACATTTACATGAGAGGCAGCTCATCAAAGACCCCCAAAGCCTCCCCCTCTCCAACTCATTCCTGAGGCCTCCCACCACCAGAGGACTGCATGTGATCCAAGTGAGGCAACAAATCGAGAGCCTGTCACAAGATGCTGCAAACCTTCCCCCACCCCTGCCAGGGGAGGTGCCTGGCATGTCCTGAACATATAATTAATCCATTGGACTCTGTGTTTTGTGGGACCCTCACCACCAAGAAGACCAGAAGAACCAGACCGACAGGACACTGTCGGGTTGCACAGAGTGCTGGTACATTTTCTACTTAATCTCTCTGTGTCACTCTCTTTCTTCCCCTGCCCCCTCCTTTTTCCTGTTTCTTTCTCTCTCTCCTTCTCTTCCTCACATTTGCCATTAAATAAAATCCATACTACTGACCTTGGCATATGGTCTTGTTTGCCTCTTAATTTGGGCAGAGGCATTTCTAATAATTTTAATAAACGGATCCTAACAATCCAAGATGAGGGTTTATGTGACCTCCTAAAATGTCCTTACATGTTCTCACTGTATTTCTCAGCAATTCTGTATCTTTACAAGAGCACTCTGCACTTTGTGGCATGCTGAGATCAACCCTTCTGTCACCATAATGACAGGGAAAAGCTAAGCAAGCTGAAGAAGTAACAAGTGAAATGTATTATGCTTTTACATATATATGTGCACCATTAGGGACAGAACTACCATCAGCAGCATGGAAACAGCAGACTGCTGTCATCTGAGCTAAAAGGATTACCTTCCTAATAAGATGTCTTGCCTCCTTGGCAGGCCAGCAGCTGGAGGCAGAGGGAATTTCATGCCCCCACGCAGACCCCTGGTGCCGAAGGCAAGGGAGGGCTGCCCGACCTCGGCCCCAGCCCTGATATTAGGCTGTCAGAGAGCAGACACGCACTGCACTGCCACCCCCACAGCACTTGTCAGAGATGCTCCACTTGAACACTGACACAGCTCAAGTCTGCATTTAATTCACAGTTGTTGAATGTTGTCTTTCTCTGCATGGGAGTGTGATTGCAGGGTGGAGATGATATGTTGCAGGGAAAACAGAGTGGAAGTGAACCTCCCGCCAAAGAAAGACTATTCCTCATTCGTCAAGCTGCAATGGACTTTGACATGGAACTGGGGATCCCAAGGAAGTTTGATACAGGTCTATGCATCCTGCTCTCTCATGTGCTATAAGCTAGAGAGAAAGCACTTTTACCTATACTGAGTTTGTCTTTGTTTTCCCCATTGCAAATGACATTACATATTTTTTATAACATCCCTGAAGTGTTTGATTCAAAGTGGCAGCCAGCAGCCAGCCCCCCCTCCTGGGTTCAAAAGCACGGCCATCAGCCCCCTGAGCACATCAGTGTCGTGGATGTCACTGCCCTGCGCCAGGGCAGGTAGCAGGAAGGCAGCAGCTGCATGCCCAGCACCCGCGCCTGAAATTTCCATTTCTCAGGATGGCCGTGAGGCAATCTACCTTCAGAAACACTCCTAATACCCAGATTGCTTTGTAGTGTGAGCAAGTGCCTGTGTCAGAGCTACAGTACCTTGAGGGAGTTTGGGCTGAAAATGAAAGCTACTGCTTATTAAGTTAAGTAGTAAGTTCTGTTTATTAGGAGGGTTGATTTCACAAAGAGACTTCAAACATTATTTGTTAGATATGGAATTTACCAAAACGGTATCAAAAACTAACATGCACAAGCCTAAAAATCAAACATATCCCATGTAAAATGTTCATTGAAAGCAGCAGAAAATCAATATTTTTAAAGGGCATTTTGAGCTAAGTAGAAGGAAAGAGCCAGGGGTGCTCCAGAGATGAATCTGTTCCTATAGCCTTTCACTTAGGTTGATGAACTGCCTCTGTGCCCTAATGTTCCCTGTTACTTTACACTGAATACTTTCCAGTGGTAGTTTTTTGGCTTTTAACCAACTTAATACAGACTTTATTTCCAGAGCTCATCAGGTCTGCGAGTCACACAGTTCTTCACATGAGTCTTTCATTTTCTCCTGATAACCCACAATTTCATGATATTTTTAACCTATCTACCATTTTATATAAGGTGATTGACAAGTGAGTATCTTGAGAAGCCCTGTTAATTAAAAGCAAAAATCAAAAGCTTCCATAGCTGTAAGACCTCTCATTGTCTCTAAAGCAGCTTTGCCACTTCCTTTTCTAGTTCCTGCCATTGTAATTGCTACATTGTGCCTTATATGAAGCTCATTTTCTTGCCAGTACAGGAAATGTAGGACTTGGCTTTCTGGACATTCAAAGCTTTCTGGCGCCAAGTTCACAAATGCTTTATTTTCTACAAAGTGAAGGTTCAGATTATTTCACTTAACCCTCTGCTTAAAAATAAGAGTGTAGTTGCTCTTTGTCAGCAGATGCAAAATGAAATACCAAATGGTCAAGGCTGCATCGTATCCCCAGCCTAATGAGGTTGAGATTGGGAGCACAAGAGGCATGTGAGAGAGTGTCTGAAGTGGAGACAGATGGGAAAGGATATGGCTGCATATGAAGACACACAAATGCAAATGTATAGAAGCACCTATATGCATGCTGGGTTTGTCTGCTCCCATTAGAGCCAAGAGAGATGAGTCCAGCACAGCCCTCGGAGGCAGGGGTTGTGATTCACTTCATCGTGGAACAGGCACCTGTACCCAGGCATGACACAGGCCTCACAGATCTGTACCTTTGCAAAGCAGCAGCAGGATACTTTAGGACACCTCAGGTATCACTGGAGGCCTACCTGCAGACAGCCCAGTTAGACCCTAGATTTTCAAGAGCTCTAATGGGAGCTCAGACTCATGCAGGCAACTGCACGTACACACTTGAGTGCTGAAGCATGGTCTTGCAAAAATAAGTTTTCTACTTTGACCCTTTAAAAATAAGGTCTTTAAAAAAAACCACACACTCTCTGTGAATAGCCTACCATCTAGGGAGAGAGAGTTTTTTTTCTTTTTCCCACTAAGCACTTGCTTTAGTCTTTCTTTGAATCACATAAAAGTATTTTCTACTGTACTTCTTCAAGTTAGTCATGTGTAGATCAACAGGGTGCTGGAAACAGCAAGGCTACCCAAGGAAATAAAGGTGAAAAAATATGTTCAGATGAACAAAATAGCCACCTTTTTGTAGTGAATACATGAGCATGCTGGAAAAAAGGGGTGCAAACAAAAGCAGTCTTATGGGTCACCTAATTCCAAGCAAAACCTGGAGATAAGAATAACTTTCTGCACAAAAAGAAAAGAAAAAAAAAATGCTTAAAAATAATTGTTGCAGGTAAGACAGAACAGCTTCTCTACTCACAAGGTCATGTGCTACATGTGGTTGTGTTAACACAGTTTTCATTGAGGGTATATTTTTTAACTGATAGTATGTCTGTGTTGCTGAAATATTTACTAACGAACTGTATAAAAACATCCTTTGGTCTAAGGGCAGAGATAAGAAACGCAAACATGGTGGAAGCTCCTTGTCTTGACAATAGCCATGAATTCTCGTGAACTGGAGCCCCGAGAGCTGCTCTCCAGGACAGCCTGGTTTGCTCAGCTGCACAAGAAAGAAGCACCAGCACTTCGCAGAGCAGAAGGGTTTGGGGACTAGTCTCCATGTCCACAGCTTCACTTTTCTAAGAGGTCTTTATGACCACATCGACATTGCTGGACAGACTGGGTAATATTAGTCACAAGAGCTCCTCCATAGGCAGTTTTAACACTCCAGCTAGGTTCCATCCTTGTCTCATCTCCAGTAACAGGCTCCTGCCAACCCACAGGCTCTTGATCTTGCTGTGTTGGCCTCCCACACCCACTCAAGAAGGGAAGGAAAAGTAGCAGGTGATCCTTGCACACCCCAAGCATATGAGGCCATGCCGCAATGCTCTCTGTCATCTGTACTTCAGATATTGCAGCAGTACCTTAGCACCAGCACCAAGCAGTCTTTCACACACCAGAAGCATGGTCCACTGCAAGAACTGTGGCCATCCATTGTACATCTGAACTGGTCATGTCTTGACCATTATGGACATGACACAAGCACACTGTTGGGACTACCTTGTTCTTCTGATTCAGGAGAGTTCTAGGCCACTCATGGTTTGTTAAGCCTGGAGAGGAGGAGACTGAGGGGAGATCTCATTGTGATCTTCAACATTCTCATGAGGGGAATTGGAGGGAGAGGTACTGATCTCTTCAGTCTCGTGACCAGTGACAGGACTCGAGGAAACAGCATGAATCTGAGTCAGGGGAGGTTTAGGTTGGATACTGAGAAAAAGTTTTTCACTCAGACAGTTGTTGAGCACCAGAATGGGCTCTCCAGGGAAGTGGTCACAGCACCAAGCCTGAGAGAGTTCAAGACACTCTCAAGACTCTCTCAATTGTCATTTGGACAATGCTCTCAGGCACATGGTGTGGTCCTTGAGGTGTCCTGTGCAGGACCAGGAGCTGGACTCAATGGTCCTGATGAGTCCCTTCCAACTCTGCATATTCTAGGATTCTTTGATTTGAGGATGTGGATCTTCCTGGTTCTGGGCCCAGAGCAGAGCAGAGCAGCCACCAGCTTTGTAGTGATAGCTGACCAATGTCCAGCTCTCAACCTCCATACAGACACAGATACAGATTCTGAAAGGTGGTCACATCAGTATCCTATCCCCCCTGCCCCATGTTAGGAGCCGGCCATCAGCAAGTTCTTGCCGTCCATCCTTACCACAGAAGCCTACAAGTCACACTGTAATCTGCTGCCTCTCCAGCTCATTCCACTATCCTAGCCCAGGCCTCATCACCCCCTCTCAGGTAAACAGTATGTTGATTATTTTGGACCTGTTGACTGGCCATCCCTCAAACTGAAGCAGTGGTTATTGCAATTACAATTTTTTCTTAGGCTGAGGCCCCACCATCACTGCCACAATTCACACACAACTTGATTTGCAGATGCAATGCTGGCATAACCTGGAGCCCTGTTCTTCCTCCAACACATGTGCCTATACTGACACCTAGGGTGTAATGATGATGACACTTGCTGATTTTACCACCATATCTGCTGTCCCAGCAATGACGGTGTTCACTGAGAGACTGACCGTGTTGTCATCTCCCAGTCTGATGCTGTCAAGCACAGATTTTAGTGGCCAAAGGCTATCTGGTACTAACTACAAAACCAAACAGAGCCAAGGAGGCTCCCTAGATTACCACGACCAAACTGGGCATTTCACACAACGCGGGAAATGGTGGGGAGCAGATGCCGAGTGGGTGGAAGCTGACTGGACACTGGGAATAGCCTTTGTTCAGCCAGCTGACCACCTCGGACAGAGCTTTGGTCCAGGTGGCTCCTGTAAGGGACATGTCACCTGAGGCTCTGTATGAAAGTCTGATAAGAGAGGGAGAGCCAGGAAGGGAAGCACAGGGAGCACGTGGGGAAGGAGCACCATGCACCGGCAGCATCAGGAAGATGCTGTAATTCACACAGGCATCTTACACCATTCAGGTCCTACCTGAATCAAGAGTCACTCACACTTGAACAATAACCAACGCCCTCCCCACTCAGTTATTTAAAAAGTGTAGTGCTGTATGATCCAGTCTGCAATATTAGAAGCAGCAACTGTTAGAATAGGCTTCCTAAATAGATTCCTCAATCCCTTGCCTCATTTTAGGAAGTCAGCTGCTATTAAATGTGAAGCATTAAACTCATGTCTGTTACACTGCCTGTACTCACAGTGGTCTAACAGTCTGACAAACACATTGTCATGTTTGTGCCAACAGACATGTCTGTAGTAGATAATACATCTCAGAAAGCAGCAGATCATAAGTCTGGAAGGCCCTCATCCATTCTTGAGCCTCAAGGCAGGGTCACCTACAGCCATGTCACTTCTGACAAATATTTGTTCAATCTGTTCTGAAAGTCCTCCAGTGATGACAATGCCTCATCTTCCTCAGACAGCCTATTTTCCTGCTTCATTTCCTTCTGCAACAGAAAGCTTTATTCATTATCTAACATGAATCTCCCTTGCTGCAATTGCTGTATGTTGCTTTCCATTCCACCTACCACAAAGAGAAAAAAACAAATGCTTTATTCTTTGCAGCAACCTCTGAACACTTACCACTTGACAAATCTTAACAAAAAGGTTGGCTGTAGACAGATATTTGTTGTTCATTGCAGGAAACTGCACTGCAAAAGAAGATATTTAATACCAGTCTTCACTGTCACCTCCTCCCTGCACTCTTGTCCAGGGTCAGCCTCCTGAGATTCTCAATGCTCTGCATCTCCTGACCCATCAGCCTGCTCCTTGAGGCACCATCAACCACATCTTCTTCCTCAGTGCCCTCCTCTCTGCCTCAGGCCTCAGGCAGTGTCACTGCAGAGGCCAAACTAGCAAGCTGAGCATGGCTCAACAGGGTGGAAGCTGCTCTACTATCATGATGTATAATGGTGGCAGCACTCTGAGGTTCATCTCACCAGCTAGTGACTGGTGCTGTAAGAAACACTCAGGTGGGATTCATTTCACCAGAAATAAGGCACCTGAATTACTCATGTAGTCTTCTTCCCTACACAACAAGGGCACAAATGACCCCCTGTACAGGGACCTGTCTCTCTGTATTGTTATAGAGGTAGCCTTAGTATATAGGCAATTTAACAAATTACACTCCAGTGAAGAGAAATAGTTTCCAGCATCAATGCCAAAGTCATCGGGCTTCACACAGTTTCCAATAAAATTCAAACAAGGAGCAGAGCTTGAACAAAATAGTACTATCTCACACCTAACAATGGAGAGGTCAAGGTCAGTATCAAAAGCCTCAATGCACAGATAACTACTTTTTCTTCAGATGCTTTTTTTTTTGCAGATCTCAGTGCACAAGGAGCCTGAGACCCATGAGCTTGCAAGTGAACAAGATCATCAGCTTCCCCTCAAGTCAACAGGAATAGGAAACAAGAAACAAACTCACATTCTATAAGCAATTCAGAAAGACTTGCTTTCTTTTTATTCCTCTATAGCTAAGTGCCTATTACAAGTACTTACAAGTTTGAGATGCCCCATACAGATTACATTTAACTGTCAGAGTACTCTTCAGCCACTCTTATTCCAGGAGAGAAGTATTACATAAAGCATACAACTTAAACAAGAATGTGTTTACCAGGAAAACAAATTACCTTTATCAGCAAGATAAATCTCTTACGTAGATCTCTGAGCTCCACTCTTTCCAGCCAATTGCTTTTCATATGCCTCACATATATGCATGAAAAAGTTGCTTTTCAGTGAAGTACATAAGCCCTGTACATAAAATAACCATTTTCCATCAGGTGACATTCTCAAATATCCCTGGCAGGCACTGACTAGGGAAGGACAGCACAAGTGACTCCCTGCTCAGCTAGCAGATGGGATGGCAATCCAGGCATCTAGCAGGTATAGAACCAATTTGTACAACAATGCCAGCCCTTCTCACTCAAATCTTTCTCCCTTCTTGCTCCTGTGTACACTGTGTAGTAGAGCCAGTCTGAGGTAACAGAGAGCATATCCACACGCCTACAGCAGGATGGGATGTCTGTGTCCCTGCCTTGATGTTGTCTGCCAAATGCTGTGTCATAACGTCTCTTTTACAAACACCACATGCCACCTTAATCTAGTTTTCCTGTTTCTTTACCCACCTCAGAACAGGAGTTTCTTCCAAAATCCCGATGATTTGACCACTGGGAGCTTGTGGGAGGTTGAAGCTCAGTGCTCTTTAACCCATGCACTGGGATGGGGACACTCCTCTTTGACCAATTGGTGGCTTTATGGGTCTGAGCTTACCTTTACAATATGAGTTTCTGATCTATCCAAATACCACCAAGTGGATGAATGTGACAGCTTTCTATTCAATTTTCTATTCAATATTTGCATTCCCATAACAGAAAACAAAGCGAGACAGAACTGTAAGGATAGATTCTGATAAAAACGATGATCTTTCATCAGGAAATTATCTTCACCCAGCATCCACGCTTTTTTCTGTGCTGCTGGAAACAAGACTTTAACAACACTATTTGCAAATAGAGAGGAACCTATCAAACAGCACAATGCTACCCAGATTCAGAAATCCAAGGAGAAGCTCCAGGCAGAAGCCCTCTTTCAGGGAGAAAAAGTACCTGTGTGGGACTAGAATAGCATGGATCTTGATGTGGTTGCATAATGTACCTGTTGGTTTCTTCAGACATGAGATCCGCAGCCTCTGGTACAGAACTGACAAAAAACAACATGTATGGCACTAACTGGGGCTAGCTCTGCTAGGACTGGAGATCTGTGCTACCTGCTGGTATTGCCACCAGGCAGGACACATGACAGTGGCTGCAGGGCACCATGCAGACAGGTGCAAACACCCACACAATGGTACCTGTGTCAGGATTAACTCAGTGTAGTAGTCACATTCCATCTCTACTCTTTGAATCAGCTCACTTTACCCTTCTGTGATGGACTGAATGTTATTAATGTTTTAAACATTGTCAGAATCATAGAAAGACTTTTGTCAAACTGCAAGGTAGCAACAGCCTGTCTGCAACCACCAAAGCAACCCCCTCCCAATGCCTCCTGACAGGAATTTAGACTGTAACTGGGAACTTGAGATAGGACTATTGCCTAATCATCTCAGACCTGAGGAGAGGTAAACAAGGTTCAGAGAACAATGTCTCTGTGTTAAGAATCAGCTCCAGTGGAGCTCAGTGGGTGGTGGGGGAGAAGGATTTTGGTTATGATGGCAAAATTACTCCACACCAAACCCAAGGAGTAGCCCCCCACCCTAGGAAGAACACGTACATTGAGACATTCATGTGAGAGGCAGCTGAGAAGGGGTCATAAACCATCAAAGACCTCCAAAGTGCCCCCCTGACTCTTTTCTGAGGCCTTCCACCACCAGAGGACTGCATGTGATCCAAGTGAGATAATAAATCCAGAGCCTGTCACAAGAGACTGCAAAGCTTCCCCCACTGGCCCAGGGGAGGTGCCTGGCATCTCCTGAACGTGTATTAATCCATTGGATTCTGTGTTTTGTGGGACCCTCACTGGACTTACGGACACCACTGGGTTACACAGAGTGGTGATTCATTTCCTATTTTAATCTCTCTCTGTCTGTCCCTTCCTTCCTCCCTCCCTTGCTTCCTTTTTCTTTCTCTCTTTCTTTTTCTTTCTTTCCTTCCTTCTTTCCTTCCTTCTTTCTTTCTTTCTTTCTCTTTCTTTCCTTCCTTCTTTCCTTCCTTCTTTCTTTCTTTCTTTCTTTCTCTTTCTTTCTTTCCCTTTTCTTTCTTTCTTTTCTTTCTTTCTTTCTTTCTCTCTTTTTCTCTTTCTCCCTTTCTTTCTTTCTTTCTCTCTTTTTCTCTTTCTTTCTTTCTTTCTTTCTTTCTTTCTTTCTTTCTTTTCTTTTCTTTCTTTCTTGCCCTGCCCTTTTTCTTTCTTCCCCCCACTC
>JAWWEW010000112.1:79287734-79327202 GCA_035583185.1 Anabacerthia variegaticeps | reverse complement strand
TCTTTCTTTCTTTCTTTCTTTCTTTCTTTTCTTTTCTTTCTTTCTTGCCCTGCCCTTTTTCTTTCTTCCCCCCACTCCTTTTTCCTATTTCTTTCTATCTCTCTGCCTCACATTTGCCATTAAATAAGACCCATACTATTGACTTTTGCATATGGTCTCTTTGGTATCTTAATTTGGGCAGAGGCATTTCTAACAATTTTAATAACTGGATCATAACACCTTCAACAGGAATTAGTGGCTAACACCAAAAACGGAGGGAGACACGGAACCCCCTGGACATCCCTGAGTAGGAAACACAGGCAGATGCTGTAAGGACCAGGCACCCTGGACCACAAGCAGCCCTGCCTGCCTCTGCCTGTCTGTCTCCACTGGGTGCCTTCCTGCAAGGTGTGGGGATACAAGGAAGGCAGAGAAGCTTGAAAGGATAGTACCAGTAAAGGCTGTAAAACTAGCAGGCAAATAAACTTACAGTCTATTATTGAGAATAATTTAATTACTTTTACACTAGATTCTTCATTTTTGAGGCTTGATCTGCGCTTATTTTTCAGCACTTGGAGAACTGCTACTGATTTTGATTTCTAAGAGCACTTTGTTCCTTGGGATATGTGGCAGAAAAAAAGAGAGATGTGATTTGCCTTATCAAGAGAAGTGTATGCAAGATCTTAATGGAAAAGGCATTGGAAATATGCCTGTCAGAGCAAAGAGTAACACCAAGTAACAACAACAAAGCTGAGCAATATGTGTTTCCTGAGATTAGTGTTCAGTGACAGACAGATTTGGAGTGTTAATCCCAAAATGTATGTCACTGTTGTTGCAACAGCTTCCCTGAAAAATTTACCTTGGAAAGTCAGTGGCACTGCTGATCCCATAGTCCCCACTCCACAGCAGTCTCAAACATGCAAATTGCTTAAACACTCAGGATGAAATGAAAACAGGAGTAGGTACTATTTTGTGCCTCACTACAACAGCTAAGGACTGAGTAGCCATTAATGCCAATGCCAAACATAACTATAGATAGTGTCTGGGATTCAGGAGATATTTGAGTGTTACATTCTAGAAGCCCAGGACCTGCATGCAAAAAATACAGACACTCAGCAAACTAATAGCACAAGTCCTTGCTTCCTGCTCCTGAGGCCAGCTCAGGAGCCCTCTGTCTCTCTCCAAACTTTTTCTCCAAAACAGGAGCCATACCAGAAGAGTCCCAAGTGTTCTCTCTTGAACCAGATCTGGGATTTGTGCTATATGGCATAAACCAACACAATGTCCTGGGTGTGCCAACAGGTCACCAACATGAATGTCCAGGTAGCTGGGGTGACCCCTGGTGGTCTCTGGTAGTAGCCAGGGAGAAGAGAACTGTTAGGTGGAAAACCATGAATATCCATTTATCTCTGTGCTCCAAATCGTTGCAAGGCAATCAGTGAGGAAGGTCCACGTGGAAGCCTGAGGCTTCAGGACCAGGGCTGACCCTCGTTGTCAAGTGGGTGGTTTAGCACCAGGCAGCGTAAGTGATCGAAGCTCAGGGTGCAGGTGAGGAATCCTACTAGAGGGCAAGAAATCCTGGCTTGACATGATTGTCACCGAAAAGCAGAGGTGACTGGGCAGAAAATATATTTTAATTAAGAAAATTTTCCCCAAATAGCATGAGTTTTAAAAGATTGAAAATCAGATTTTTGCAGAGGGATAAAAAAAAGATAATCTTTTTTTTATAAGAAGAAATAAGAAAGGGGGAGTTTGGTGGGGTTTTGCTATTGTTTGGGAGTGGGTTTTTTAATTGTTTCCTTTCATTTTCTGACCATTTCCTCTTTTTTCATTCTATATTGCCATCATTAAACGTCAGGGACAAAGAAAAGCAGAAACTGTGTTAACAAAGCTGTCTCCCTCCATGGAAGCTCACATTTTAGCTCTCTTGAGCAACAAATCCCAAGAGAAAATTCTGCCTTAAAAAAATCGTGATGAAGATGAAAAAGTCAGCTCTTGCAGTTGTTTAAAGCTTGAGCTTTAAAGCCAGAGAATTTCAAATTATAAATAGGGTCTATTTCTGTCTCACATTTTAAAGAACTGTGAAACACCAGATGGTTTTCCTGTCGCTGTGCTCTGCCATATAAAATATATTTTTATGGCTTCTGATTTCACTACAAATAGGGCATGAGAATGATAAGCTGTTAATGTAAAAATAATTTTCCGTGTGAACTTGCCGTGTCTGGAGGCAGTTTCTCAGCAGGCTGGGAGATGCCCTGCTTTTCCACCACTGGATGGCATTCAAGGGCCATAAATACTCACACTGGGAACTGCAGCAAAAGAAAATGAAACCACAAAGCGTCCAAAGCCTTTGGATTCTTGGTAATGCTTCTGTAAAATATTCATGCTTTCAAAGTTCCAAGGAAATAAATCTGGAAAGATGAAAAAACAGTTTCTGAGGAAAAAGGAGTTTTCCTCTGAGACGCGACTGAATATGCATGTAGGATGTGGGACAGGAGATCTGAAGGCAGCATTACAATTAGGAGAATCCAACAGTCATATCCAGGCATCTCATTAATACAGGTTGGCAGGAAACAATTGGGTGGGACTTGTGTTTTTCCTTCCCAATATGGAACAAGCAGGGAGAGAAAAAGTGAGATGTATTAACTTGGCCTTGGGTCTGCCGAGACACAACGCCCTGTTTGTGCAACACCTGCGCACACAAAAAGCTCTTTAAAGCATTTCTGCCTTTGTAGCCCTTCTTTAAAGCCCAGACCCATCCTACTGGCAGGCAGCATCATTAAATCCACCACGTCTCACAGCTGAGCCGGCTGTGAGAGGAGGCTGGGCTGGAGACCCCCTGGCGTCCCTTCCCACCTGAGCCGCGCCGCACTTCCCCTGCCTCATTAAGAATAAAGACAGATTGACACTTTTAAAGATAAGAAGAGCATTCCGCAGCGGTATCAGTTTTTGTGGGGGTGTAGCTGTAAGGGTCTGGGAGTGCGAGTAGGGTCAGGTTTGTAGAGAGACAACTGCTTTTACGCACCAGTTGGTATACCCGGGAAAGAGGGGTGAGCTTTGGAGCAGACAAGTATCTCCTCGGGTCTGAAAGAACACAGCAAGCTTCAGGCAAGCAGTATTCGCTGAGTTTCACCAGTTAAAACCTCTAAAGAAAAAGACAGTTTGTACCTCTGTGATACAAAGGAAAGTTTGGAAGATGAGAGGTGACAGAGCCACAGCCTCTGCTGTGTAAAGATGGAGTAAAAGCAGCAGAAGACTCATGAGGAAAGGATCTAATATTCTGGAAAGTCAGTGTTCCTGCCAAGTCTGTAATTTTTGCTACAAAGTCTAGCTATGAATTTTTTATCTTTAATTTTTTAAGCTGGCCTTGGGAAGCCAGTGTTCCTGCCACTTGCTGAGTGTATGACTGGTGATGGTGGTCTGGTCTCACTCACCCTGGGGTGTTTGGTGAGCTGTGTTTCTCAGGGTGTGCTGCCTGGAGTTCTTGTCACAGTGTTCTGTGCTCAGGACTCTGCTCTGCTGCCATTTAGCTCCATTTGGGGTATGATGGCAACAGGGTATGTTTGCTTCTGGTGAAGACTTTGCCATAGCTCAGGGGATAAGATGCCAGCAGGTAAAAGAGCGGGGGATCTGAGAATATGTAAGTTAACATGTGATCTTCTCCTGTTATTATATAGACCACTTCGCAACAAAGTGTACAGTTGATGAGGCTTCACCTTCCCATTACAGTGAACGTGTCTGTACTGCTTAATTAGCTCCTAAAATACATATAGTATAATATATAATAAATATATATAATATATTATATATTAGGCAGAGAAGATCCCCAGCTGCACATGGGGTGCACTACTCACAACACACTAGTGTTACCTTAAAACCCAGCTTCACACTCCTTTTCAGGGCTTTTGGTTGCTGGTTTTATGGAGAGACTTGTGTTAGTCTCTGGTCTCTGATATATGATAAAGTGTAATTATCTCTCTAGCATAGCTTATGAGGCCTAGAAAGAAAATAGTGGAGTTACAACAGTCCTGCACATAAAACCTTGTTCTCCCAGCCTGTGCACTGTTCTTCACATCAGGGTTTGAGGACAGGGAGAGGCTCTCAGGGAGCAAAAAAAATCTTCTTTTACATCATCTACTCAGAGAACTCCTTATCAGACAAAAACCTTGTCTAAACCCTCTTCCCATAAGACCTATTTTATGTCACCTGAAAAGGTGGAAGTTGGTGGAGTGATTTTCGGTCTTAAACTAGTATCTACCATGCACAAGATTTTCTGCTCAGCCTATTGAATTGAGGTTTTAAAATAACAAAAGCAGAAAAACCTTTTTTTCTGGAAGAAAACATTTTTTTTTTTGACTCTTAATAGTACACTGTAATATAAAACAGAAGAAATTGGAAACATCAAGGGCAGAGTTTTAACTATAAGTATCAAAACAATTGGGTTTTAGAAACTACAAAGCACAGTTCAAATACATAATCATTTCTCAACAGAGATTACGTATACAACAAAGGCATTATGTTCTAACACATTCCTCATGTAAGATTCCCAGCATTATCTTCGCCCCTTAGCCATTCTCTAATCAAACAACTCAAAAGGGAAAAAGCCTTTGTCATTACACACTGCTCACAGCCACACTCTGGACACCCAGAATCACATCAGCTAATGAGATATGTTGTTCCACAGTCATCAGTCTGTGCCTGGACAGCCCTAGCCCTACTATCCAGATCAACAGCCAGGAACTCAATTACTGCCTACACTGATCCACAATGCGACCACTGGACGGATTCAGAGCATAACCACTGGACTAATTCATATTGCCAACATTTTTTCTCTTCCCAATCACTTAACAGAAAACTATTTTACCCTTGGCACCAAGAAAAAGACAATAGGCTGATGCTGCCCAAGGAAGAGCACAGAAAAGCAAGTTGTTAGAGTAAATAGCTTCATGCTGACTCCATGTTTATTATTCTGAACACTTTGCTGTTTTTAAGTCTCCCCACTGCTGGATCACATATCTGGAGCAAGATTAAATTTTCTCTTCTGCTTGAGTCAGAAAATATTCAGTAATACTGAGAAACTAAAAAAGATCCTTATTAGGAATATTGTTGCACTATGAACTCCTATATCATTGCCCCAGCAAGGTTAATGCCTCATGGCCAAAGAAAGGAAAAAAATACCTATCACAAGCCAGTATTTGATCTGATCAAAAAGCAATGAAAAAAAAATAAATTTGTTGCTAATGCCTACAGGGCCAATTTACTTCTTGAAGCACCAGATTTGTTTATGTTTCCCATTATGTTTGCATTCATGGCTGCAAATGTTACTAATGGCTATGCAATTACCCATCTCTTTCTTTTAAATATTAACTGAGAACTGTTTGAGTCCTACCTCCAGCCCTGTGCTTGGAGGTCCCATCAGCTGGAGCTCTTTCCCCTGAGCCCTCAGGCAACTGCACACCCTTATGTTTTTTCAAGAATACATGGCCTAATGTTTTGTGATTTAATTTATTTGGTGACTTTTCAGAATTGCTTTGCTGTTGCATTCTCCTCTGGGAGTATATTTGCATGAAAGGAACACTATGAACCACTTACTATAAAGTCATGAAACAAATGAAATGACAAACACATGTTAAAACATAGCTATTCCAAATCAAGCTCACTCAAAAACCTGGAGGGGAAAAAGAAAAAAAAACATTCTCCTTTCACGACCTCATCTGGCCTCACCTTACTTGGCAAATTAATGAGGATACACCCATGTTAAGGAGTGAGAACAAGTAATAACATCCTCTATCCCTGTCTGCCGAAGATGAGACCTGATGGGCCTTTGCACTCAACTATCACTGTGTAGAAGATGGGCAGAGAATGGTGATGGGGAAGAAAATGGAAATAAAGAACACAGAGAGATAGAGCATGCTGGTGTTTCCCCTTTTAACACTGGTTTGCTTAACTGTGACTGTGTGGTAGAAGTTATTGTGTTGAAACAGGCTAGCAGTGACTTACCATAGTAATTTCTGGAAGTAGGAGAAACAGGGATAGGAGCTCTGGTTAGAATGGTGGTTTTATTTCTGGACTGACTCTTCTCCAGGCTCTCTCCATGCAGAGGTATAGGAAGTTCAAACCTTGCTGTGTCTGAGCCTGACTATATGTAGGCTTGCTCCAAAAGAAAGTGCCCTAACAAAATTTTGAAGAAAGGGAAACAGAGCTGTAAGGAGACTGGACTCCAAACCCAGCAGCAGGGTAAAGGCAGTCTTAGCAGTTACTAGGTGATTGTTTAATCTCTGTCAATCAACATCTTCAGGCAGCTCGAACCAGATACTAAGATTTGGGATGTTTTATGATACTGCAGAAAATGGAAAGACCCCAAAACAATGCTTAAAGACTGTTTTTAAAGAATCTTAAGTTGCCACAAAGTTGGAGGAAAGGTTTCTCTTAAAATAAAAGCTAGCTAAAGAATAGGAAACAAACAGTAAAGCTAAATCAGGCCTTTTACTTAGAAGGGAAAATGTTAGAATCAGTTTTACTCAACATATTCATCAGAAACCTTGTAAAGAAAATCCACAGGGAAATTTCTAAATTCATAGTTTGTACTAAACTCTTTTTCAGACAGCCAACTCTTATGCTGATGGTGAAGAACCCCAGAAAGTCCAAACAGAATGAAATGGGTAAAGAGGTATCAGATAAGCTTCAGCGTACATAAATGTAAGTTAATGCATTTGGGGAAAAATAAGCCAAACCACACCTACATGATGCTGAATAAAGAACTGAAAGCAGCACGTCAGAGAAAAAGGTCTTAAGAGGCATCATTGACAAGTCTCTGGTCATCAAGAGAAACCAAAACTGTACCATGAGAAAGGGTACTGAGGAAAAGACAGGGGATAATTTTGCTGCTACATATAACGTTGGTATAACCACACTTGAGTGGTTATGCACACTTGAGTACAGGTCATGGTCTGCTCTCTGCGTCTCAGGAAGGATGTAGTATGGTTACAGCAAGTATGGAGAAAACCAACCAAAATAATCAAGCAGCTGCCTGAGGAAAATCCTAAAAATGCTGGGGTCTTTGTGATAGAGAGAAAAGCACTGAGAAGAGAAACAGTTGAATATTACAAAATAATGAAGGCAATATCCAGGAAATTAGTTTAAAACAGAGTAAGTAAGTATTAAAGTAAGTACTTTTTACACTTCTCTAACAGAGGTTATGGAGGCAGATAATACCATCAGGTTCAAACCAGAGTAGATAAATTAATACAAAAGAAGTGCACGGGAAGATACAAAAAGAACAAGGCAGAAAAGTAACCTCTAAAAGCCCCCAGTAAACCAGCGTGGATACTGGCACCTGTGGGAGTCATACTGTGATACTGTGAGAGTGGCACAAGGGAAACTGACTGCAAGAAGTGGCTTCCAGAGTCAGAAACCAAGTGCCTGGGCTAGAAGGTTTATTCCTTTGACCTGAAAGACATTTCTTATGCTTTTAGACCATCCAAATGGTGGAGAAAGTCAGATAATTTAAAAAAAAAATTATCTAATCAATAAGAAACAAATTCTCGAGAAATTACACTAAGCTGAAATCCCTTCCCAAAGCAAATTTCCTGGTTTTTTTGTTTTCCTCAGCCAAAAGAATACTGATTTCTGTCGTACCTCAACAGCCAGAATGGTTTGGCAGGGCAGTAGCTGTTAGATTTACTGCTTACACGTGTACATATAATGAGATGGCATCTTATTCCAACCTGACTGCAAGCCAAATGCTGGGTTAGTGGATGCCAGAGACATGGGAAACTGCGGAGCAACAGGGAAAACCCTTAAATGGGGAAATCCTCCAGAGAGCAATGGAGTGATTGACTGTTAGTTTTTTTCCACTAGCAAATGTGTTTACATGTTTCCTGACATCATCTTCAAACCAATCTTTTTTCATGGCAATCTCCTTCGACAAAACCAAACACCCTTCCCTCCAGTGCAAGAGCCTCTCGCTACACATGAATATATTTGGGTGAATTCCAAGTTAGTAAGAAGTTTTTACCCAGCTGTAAAGAGGAAACACATAGCCTGTGCTTATTCCAACACAAGCCCTTGGATTATCTCCTTCCCCCACATCACTATTGCAAAACATTTTTTTAGACAGGTTAACAGGGAGACAAAAGGAAGACTGGTGTTCATTTGGAGCTTCTCAGGCTTGCTATGATGAAAAGCCTGGTCTAAAATATCAGTTCCCTGAAGTCTATACAGCTTGAGAGCTTTACCTTTTCACCAAGACACCCTTCCTGCACTTACCAGCTGTGGACTAGAAATCATGATACCTAAGAATCATTGAAAGGCTTTTTAGCCTGGCACCCCGAAGCGGTGGGGCAATCACACTGTCTGTCTGTCTGTCCATAGAACTGTGTGGCAGTCACTCCTCAGCTGCTGTTTAATCCTTCGGTCAGTTTTGAGCGTTATTTGATGATGGGTAATGACCTCAGCCCTTGGAAGGTCATACCAGTTTTGTGAAAATCAGCACCTGCTAATGGCAAAATATAAAAATTGGGGTCTGAGATGAAAAGAAGTTGGCAGCAACCCTAAGAAAGCATGCTGGATGGGCAAACAGTGGCCCTGGCTCTGGCTAATGGCTCTGCAGCAGCTCAGGAGTGCACATGATGGGACTACCAGGGAGGAGGGGCAGGGATTTGCTAAGGGCATGGCAAAATGGATCTTCAGTGAGATGTGGCACAGATAGTCAGGAAATCAAGCTTCACTAGTCCCTCTGCTCACAGAATGAATTTTTTATTAGGACTGTAGTGATGTAGGTTTATATAGGTCATTGTGACAGTAAAAACATATCATTTTTATCTTCAGCCTGCTTGATCTTCAGCATTTTTAATCCACAGTATCAGTCTGACTGATTTATTGCTACTTATAAACCACACTGACAAAGACTTCATTTTATCTCCATGCATAAATACCCTGTTCCTAAAATACAGAAGATGCACGTTGGCTATCTGTGTAAACAAGAGATTAGTCTTTCTTCTGATTTTGTGACATTTTCTCTCTATGCCTTCTTGAATATAGATGACCAATCGAGCCTCTATTTCAGCCATTTTCTAATGCAAGGAAACTGTATCATACTTGTTTTCTGTTTTCCTTTTCTACTGCAAATATATTATTTAATGCCTACAAATATAAATCTAGCTTGTCTTCCAGTATATATTCTCATTCACATTCCATTTATTATCTATTATGGTCAACTGTATTAGCTTCCTAATAGCATGTAGTATTATTTTTCCTAAACCTGACTGTAAGTGGGCTCACTGACCTACCATCACCACTCTTTTGACCATGGCCTGCATTTTCACTTACTTTCAAACAAAAACAATTACATTTTGACCTGACTCTAACGGCTACAATCATAAAAAATGTATTTGGATATGTTAAGGATGTAAAGGTTGGCTGCTGAATCACGTGGACGCCAGGACCCAGGAATCCTTCCTTACTGACTGCTGCAGCCCAGCTGTGGGCATGCAGGGAATCTCCCTCCCGATCTAAAGGACACAGGTCCTGTCCCTGTGGGCAGCTTTGGACAGCAGTGAAGCTGAGCATCTGTACCAGAGAGGCATATGCACACAAGAGAGCACCAAGGAAACTGCACACATGTACTGCCTGACAGATCACTGCCTTTAGCCCCACTGACACAAACACCAACAGCTCTCACTTAAATGTGAGTAAGCCCAGTCCTGCTCCTCCTCTTTGAACGGTTGATTGAAGTTCTCTATGAAAACATATGCACCCTCACTTTCTAGTTTCACAAGCGCAGTTATATACACAGATCCTTGAATATCAGCACAGCCTGGGCTCCCTTACCCAGTAAGTGGGTGTTCTACTCTATAGACAGTACAGCTTGAACTCTTCTAGCAAGTGCTGCACACTTGTCTCACAAGAGTCCTCACAGTCATGGATTTCTTGAATATTAGCACAGCTTCTTAATCCACCCATGCCCCAAACCCTGTGTCCCCCTGCCCAGCATGGCCTCAAACCTTGAGTCCTTCCAGATGCAGGCTTTCTCCTGCTCACAAACTGGTCCAGCTTAAAATTTGTCATTCAATTACACATACATGCACCTATAAGATTATATTAACTGGGGCAAAAATAAACACACTTTGGTATTTACAGGTGCTGTTATTTAGACCTCTCTCACATAAACACATACCATGGCATCTCCAGTTGCTGACAATTTGATCTACCCCCCATCCCTCCAGCTGGGACCACCCGTGTGTCTAGAAGAAATTAATTTCATTCCAGATGATCAGTGTTTTCTTTTAGAATAATAGAATCATTTTGGATCATTTTGGATGATACAGGAAAACACCTGTAATATCACTGAGTCTACCATTAACCCAGCACTGCCAAGTCCACTAGTAAATCCCACAACTATACATCTTTTAAATACCCGCAGGGACTGTGACTCAACCACTCCCTAAGCAGCCTATTCCAGTGTTTGACAACACTTTACATGAAGAAATGTTGCCTAGTATCAAATCTAAACCTTCCCTGATGCAACTAGAGGCTATCACCTCAAGTTCTATCACTTGTTACTTGGGAAAAGAGATGGAACCCCATACAACCACCTCACTATAACCTTCTTTCAGGTAGTTGTAGGGACTGATAACGTCTCCCCTGACCTTATTATAGTGATCTCTGACATATTGGTCTCTCAAGTTGCTGTCAAAAAGATCTATGGGTCCCCTCTCCAGTTTATAGCACTTAGGTCTTGCAGCACTCACAGACGGGATACAAAGTGAGATTACACATAAAAAAAAGGCGGGGGGGAAGTTAAGCAAATGTTTTAATACCAAGATAAGACAGAATTCAGTGATCAAGCAGAGGCTCAGCCAGACAAGCATATTGACTGGCAGCTTGCACACACAACCGGCTGCTTTAACATCCCTCTGCTATGTTTTCACGCTCTTGCTCCTCCCCAATCCACTCAAGTCCCCCCCTTTCTCCACCTTTGGACGTACCTCTAAATATCCTATAGTAAGTTTTGCACAGTCCCAGAAGCCCCTCCTAAAGTCCCATAGGGAGTTCTGCCCAGCCCTCAAAGTATCCACCACACTGAGGGCAGCCTCCTTCCCTGTTCCCACAGCTTAGGGAGCTCAGGATGCCCCTTTCCACCACTTAAGAAACCCTGGCTGCCACCCCTCCAGCGGTGCCCAAAGGCCATTCCTAACAGGCCATCAACCAGTGGCTGAAGGGCTTGGTCTGTCTTCCTGTTTTCTTCACCACCTGCTGTTAAGTTTGTGTATCTGTGTGTTTATTCTGTCACTTTCTTTGTAAATTTCTTTGTGTTACTACTTCTAAACTGAAAAGTTAGAGGCAGATAACTTAAAGAAGCGGATGCTCCCACATTCCACACACCCTCACAATACACAGTTTGGGAGCTCTTGGTACCTGAGGTCGCCTGAGAGGGGAGAGGGAACCATCAGTTGATAAGTTCTGTGCCAGGCATCCTAGCAGGACACAGGGTGACAGCATTTCATGTCTTTTAAAGCATGGGTTTCACTCTAATTGGTATTTCCATGGTTTTACAACACAAAATACAGAATTTGGTTCAGAGGATGCTAACCAAAGTTCAGTGTGTCACCAACCTGCTATTGTGGGCAGCACAAGATAGACACGCAAGTACTCACTACTGCCAGAGGAGCTCACTTGAGTAAGAGGTCATCCAAGACGGTTGGCAACACCAAAAAGGCACATCACTCCTGAAAGCGAACTTCAGAGAACGTGTTTCCCTGCTCTCCCTTTCAGTTCTGTAGAAGTTATGAGAAAATGCAATACCATTCCCATCCCCAAAGATAATCACGCTGCATCTTCAAATCACCCCTCTCTTGTTACCCAGAAATCCCAGGCAGGACCTGGCTCTCCTGCAAAAGCAGCCACTCCTGTAAAAGTAGCCACATCAATCACATTTAATAAAATTATACAACAGCTTGGAATTGTGAGTCAGCTATAGCAGCTGCATGACATGTGTTTCTGTAGTGTCTTGAGCTACGACCCAGAATGAAAAATTAGACTTCTCATTGTGAAAACCTGTGCTGCTGATGTTATTAAACTAATCTTAAAGACCACCCTACTGAACTGCCTCCCCTCTGACCAAAAGTAATGTTGAAGCCAATAAGACTTAGATAAAACATTATGAGTAAAGCTTTCCAGAATGTTAAAATTTCCCGCATAATGAGAACAGTGAGCAAAAAGATCAGTCTCTTTGGCAGATTCTGAAACAACCACTGGAGTTATTTTCTTTTGTGTGTGTGTGTGTGTGTGTGTGTGTATGTGTGTGTGTTAAGCTACTAGATCACCATTTTTCCTCAGTAAACATTGATGATTTAACTGACAGTTTATTTTAAAAATAGATCAAGCGTTTGGTTGTCATGCAAGTGCTGTATTTTATCCCTAAAGGAAATAATTAAACTTACTTAAATGCATGAAAAAGCAAAGAGGAAATAAAATAGCCATCTATCTTATCCAAAGTCTAACCAGTGTCGACCAGAAAACAAAAGATTTTACACAGTGGTGCTATAAAAGCTGAAAAACAAACATTCCATTCACCGTTGTCCTTGATCATTAACAAAGGGACAGGCTTTAGGATTTATGATAGTAGCAGGTACTGCAGTGACAATCTGTATGGTTCTCTATCTTCACATTGTCCTTAAGGGTAATCTTAAAAAAAGAAAACACACACATACAACAAATAATTAGGGTTAACTACACAGTAGAAACAGGATTCTCAAGTAAAAGACATCTGAAGCCTTTTTCCTAACCACAAAGTACACAGGCTCTTTGGGGTACATGTGCTAGAATCACCTCAACACCAGCTTATGAAGATGTATCATCAGTGCCTTTGGAGCTGTAAAAAGATGGCTTTCAATAGTGACACAGGTAGTGCCATAATTTGGTGTCCTTAATTTGGACACTTCTTAAGGTGGCTAATTTTCAAAAAGTGTCAATTAATCCATCTATGAAAAATCAGGAAGTGCCCTCAAAATACTTCACATGGGGATTATAAAAATGAAGACCATGAACACAGTCTTTAAACACAACCAAATTCTAGTTCCTTCTTCAAGGCAAGTATAATGTTGTTGATCTAGGATAAGATCTATGTTCTTCTCAGATGAAGAGCTAGGATGGGATCAGCTGTAGGTGTCTATAGTTCAGTGTCTATAGTTAAGTCAGGTATCTGGTCTCATATCACAGCCAGTGGAAACCCAGTGCCCTCTTCAGCTGCATACACTGAGCTGTCAGTTGCCATTTGAGAGGTTAGAGGGGATCTCACCAAAACTCCGGCTGTCACTTTAGAAGCTCTTTCATAAGTCCTCTGTCTGCCAGCCATTCACATATGACTTCAATATTCTAAGGTATCTCAAATGCACCAAATCTGGGAGTGGGTAATTTGGCTGAGCCTCTTTTTTACACACTTAGCCTGATTCAGGTCACCACAGGATAGACACCTTAGCTTGTTTCAATGAGCTCACCATTTATTACATTACACTTAAGGGTTATTCACTTGGAGCAGTATGACTCCCAAAATAATCAGATTTAGGAGAATCTCTCTTTAAAAGATGAGACTGTTAAAAGCTCACATTAGTTGCACACATTTACAGTTCCCTCTTTTTTATGCTCTTAAAATTAAAACATAATCTCAATTAATCTAATGAGCACTGATTGTTTTGGTCCCCCAATCCCATATATGTAATTGATACTATTGACCAGACACCTTTTCAGACAACTCCTGCCTATGCAGAAAATAAACAAGACAATTGACTTACTAAAATCAAATACACATTGCATAGTATTTAAGGGGAAAATGAACATCCAGGAGAATTGAAAATTAGGAGGGAAGTCCACTACCAGAACTGCTGGTGTCATGAGACCAAGCAGTTTTGCTGAAGTCAGTGGCACTGCACCATTTTCCACATCCCATCTGAATATCAGGCTTATTACTGGTTGTTGCTTTAATTTTCCCTTTAGAAAAAAAGAAAGAACCAAAACACAAAGGATATAAATGACAAGAATGCCTCCCTCAAGTCGTTCTCCAGTGTCCTCCAGCAAAACCATATTCTTCCCTATTCACTGCTTCAGCTTAATAGTGCCTCCTAAAAGAATCTTACGCAGATCTCATTCACACCCTCACCTTGGTAAAAGCCTTTGCTACGCAGCACGTTGCTTCTGATGTAATGTTCTTTGGAACAAGCATAGTCTTCTTGGACCTCATTGGAGTGGGATAGGCACGGGAGAAACAGCACCCAGTGCACTGGTAGATGGGTGCTCCTGGCTTGGAAAAGAATCTGTTCTCCCCTAGCTTGCACTCTGGACAACCTGCCATAAAAATATAAGGAAGAGACTTTTACTTGGTCTTCAGCTGTATTTTCATTTTCAGAAAGAAAAGGAAAGTGCAGGCAACAACAGGAAGCACTGGCCACATTCTGCTGCTTGATGACCACAGAATAGAAAAGCACAGACAACAAAGCGCTCCTTTTTAGGGTTCTTCAGCTCTACAACATACACAAACTGTCGCCTTCTAGGTAAAGGACAAGTATTATTGTATCTTTTCCAGTTTTCTTTTCAATTTTGTTGATAGTTGTGGAGGTTTGTTTGTAGGTCTACAGCACTGGATGCCCCTAGAAAAATTCCTACTAGCTATAGATAGCTAAACAGCACCAGTAGGGTTTGTAGAGCTTCTTAGACTTTGACTGTTTTTAAGCACAATTCTGTTATCGAGAGTTTTAAAAATGTCCAGTGATCCAGAGATTTTTGTAGATCATATATTTCTGTATTCAATTTGAGGCTAACTAAAAAAACCTGCAACTTCCAAAATACCCCTAAAATCTTTTTAATATGCATCTTTCACAGAATGCTACACCATTAACATCCCATATCCTGGGCTCTAAAGAGGAAAAATATCCTGCATATTAAGAGAAGAAGCTATGGTTCTGCTGTTCTTGATGATATATTGTCATTTAGATCTCAGGAGTATAAGAAACCAAATGTTTCTATTTGATAGTGTTTCAAGGATTAAGGTCACTACGTCAACATGAGCATGTGGTCATCTGAGACATCCTTGACCAGGAGAAATCAAGTTCAGAGAAGAAATAGGAAGCATACTCATGGTGAAATTACCTTGATTTATTATACCCTTATTGTCAATAAATGCAACTGAATTGTAAGATTTATGACCACATTTATAAAACACGTGAAAATTGAATTAATACTCTCTACGAAGAATTGTCCTATCTCTGAATGCTCAAAGCAGCTTACCCTGCATGAGAAACTCTCCATCTGGGAAAGTATGAAGAAGATGTAGAAATACAGACAAAATGGTCAACGTGACAGCTGCATACTTCCCGTAGCAATCCATGACCTGTCTGGAAATACAAATACACACATTTTTGAAGGACTGTTTTGCACTGGGTACAGTACCAGTTTCTAAGCTATACAATGGTACAACTTTCATTGCAAGTAACAGATCACTTAGAACTGGGATCAAAAAAACTGAAAATGCAGTGTACTGACATGCATGTTATAGGCTCAGAAAATTGACTCTATCACAATAGCAAAAATGTGCTATTCTTTCTGGCCTGAAGGATTCTTTTTTTTTTCTGAATAATAGCATAAACCACAGCACCTAAACTTCAAATGTTGTAACTGTCCAATATTTTTGATAGACTGGTGTGCTGATTTTGACTGGGCTAATTTTCCTCGTAGTAGTTAGTGTGGGGATATGTTCTGGATTTTGGTTGAAAACTATGGATAATACAGAAATGTTTTCATTATTGCTGAGCAGTGCTTGCAAAACGTAAGGGCCTTTTCTGCTTCTCATTGCACCCCACCAGTGACAAGGCTGGGGGTGCACAGGGATTTGGGAGGAGGCACAGCCAGGACAGCTGATCCCAACTGACCCAAGGGACATTCCATACCATGTGGGGTTGTGCTCAGCATACAAAGCTAGGGGAAGAAGAAGGGAGGGGAGAAATATTCAGAGTGACAGCTTTCATCTTCCCAAGTCACCATTACATGTGATAGAGTCCTGTTTTCCTGGACATGGCTGAACACCTGTCTGTCCACGGGAAGTGGCGAATGAATTCTTTGTTTTGCTTGCCTGTGTGTGTGGCTTTTGCTTTACCTATTAAACTGTCTTTGTTTCAACCCATGAGTTCTCTCACTTTTACTCTTCTGATTCCCTCCTCCATCCCACGATGTGACCATGATTTCTTTTAGGCTTCATTTTACTGATTTGCAGAATTTCCCCCTTAAAAACTGTTTTCTCCTAAAGCATAGATCAGAGTCCTTCCTTTAGAAATAAATTACTTACAGTGAAGTAATTGGGTCCACAGAGGAAAGAGTTGCATAAAGGATGCTGAAGTATTAAATTACCAAACTGGGGCATCCTATGCAGGCAACGGAGACAGCAGCACTCCTTTGCCCAACCTGGCTGGCCAGGGACAAACTTGCCTTGGAGGATTGTTTCAGGGTCATTTTATTGCTGAGACACATTTGAACAGGAGGCTTTTCCAGGCCCTTGCAGATAATCTTGTGAGGAATTCTGGGCTAAGCACTGCTCACATTCAACTTCATGAGTGGGTGCTTGGCTGTGGATGGGCAACAAGGTCTGGTTCACTGGTTCCAGTTCTTCCTGACTGGCTTCAGCCAAGCACCCCATGCAGCATCCCAAGCCCACAGGTCCTAATCACTGAACTATTTACCTGCCTTCTCAGAAATGTTATCTGATCATGCAGATCTCTCCACGTCTGCACTCACCACCCCAGGTGCCGTGCCTGGAGCTCGCCCACAACTTGTTTGGGCTGTGCCTGAACTGCTGCATGAGTTCCTCCAGGGACAGATCAAATTTTGGCCCCAAATATTTCTAAAAGTGAGGTGGCAATGAGAAGGACAATAATGCCAGTGACACAGAAATCAATCTAGAGATATGGTGTAGAGGTTATTTCAACATGCTATGCTGATCAGAGAAGGCACTGCCAACCCTAACCAGGAAAGACAATAGAAAATCAAGTATAATTACATGAAGATAGCTTTCACATAAAGCTAGTGTTTTTCTCTGCAGATTTCGCACCTATCCAGCAGAATCCCTGCAAGGACTGCCACAATAATGCAAATGTTCTAATAATGCCTGCTTTTATCTGGAGGGAGAGGAAAACCTGAGGTGTTCAAGGAGTGAAGCCACTTGCCTGATGTCATTATCTGAGAGTGAACCCGGAGCACTGAGATGTGTACAAAGAGAGTATTGATCAGCAGAGTGGTGCTTCATCACTGCACAAATTCTCAGAGATATATGGGGATGTGGGGCTGCTAGACACAGGTCAGCAGGTCTTGGTTCATTGATTAAATAGACATACAATGCAGTCCTCAAAGGTAGGAGTTCAGAAGGTAGCAGAGCACAAGCCCTACAAGGTAGCTTTGAAACCAGGAAACAAAATGAAAGAGCGCTCCATCTTTGCAGCAATCAGCAGAAGATCATGCCCTGGCATATGAGGCTGAGACTAAAAGGCAGGATGAAAAGAATATGGCCTCTGTCTGACTGGGGTTAGGAAAGTGGAAAGAAACAGTTTATGAGCAAGACTGATGTGCAATGCTTTCCAGTGCAATTAATGAAGGCAGTGGAAACAAGCATCTTTCTAATTAAGACAGAAAAAAGAGAGGAAAGAGAATGATTTGAAGCCCAGCTAAACAGAATGGCTAAGAGGATGATAAGGCTGCAGTTAACAGGTGGCAAGGCTGAGTGCTGGGTATAAGTAACTTTGCCTTCTCCCTCCCACCTGTCCAGTGAGTCAGTTTATGCTGGCAGAAAACAGAGGATACAAGAGTTAAAAGCAGACCATAACGTTCACGACGAAAAAACATTGGAAACTATTGTGGAAGCACTGGAAATAAGCATTTGGAAGACATTTCAAAAGACAATTCAATGCAGGTATGCATGGAGGCTGTATGCAACCTGTTGTTATTCATCTCTGCTTGGGCTTTTACCAAAAGCCCATATGAATATAAGAAATAGTCTTCTGACTGCACCTGTCCATGGGCAGCAAAGGAAATTGGATGCCATTAACACAGGCCCCCCCATGAAAGCATTGAACATGGCTGTCAGGTTCCTGAGAAGCAGCTGACTGCTCTCTGGGCCCTGTTCCCTCGAAGCTGTGTCTGCAGGAGAAAGGTGATCCTTCACACTGTTCAGATCCACAATCTCCTATGGTCCCTCCAAACATTTGGAAACTGCACCGAGCTCTGCAGCACCTATGGATGGGTGAATGGATTGGCTACATCACTCCTTCCAGCAAACCAGGCTTTTTTGAATGTTGTTTTCTGTATATGCTCTTTCCAGCCCCATCGAGAAAGCATAATTGCTGGCAGACTTGCCTGCACTGTTCTATCCTGTCACTATTCTATCCATCCAAGAGGACCTTACCCAGAGTGCAAGAAGCCAGCTGGAATGTCTCATGCATCAGCAGAAGACAGACAGCCTATTTTACATGACCTGTTTCCACATCTACCTGACCCTTTTGATAACCTGGATGTTCCAATGATTCCAGTAGGATGCCAGTCACAGGAATAACACCACAACCCCTGAATGATTATCCTGTGATTTCATGCTCTTTGCTGACGGCACAGTGGCATCCTCCATCCTAATTTTTCTAAGAACAGATAATGCTATAATTTGGTACATTGTAAGGGTTTGAGGGAATCCCAGAGGGAAGTTTTTTATATTACATTAACCAAAAGAGGAATTGAAATTGCAGTTTTGTACTTCCTCTATTGAGTCAGATTGTCAGGCTCATGCAAAACCACCAAAGAGACCTGTCAATAAACCGCAGATGTGTTCTTTCTACCTTTCCAATGCAACAGCTGTTTTGCCTCATGGTCTTACTTGGTTTTCTGACTGTGCCCATGCAGTTAACCCAGTCAGTGTCTACAATGTTCATTTCACCTCACCATCAAACCAAAGGGAGTTTTTACTTTGTTCTTTAAATACTATCTTTCTTAAGCTACTGCAATATCATGTAATGCACAGATTTCAGCAGCTCTCTGGAAAGATGGTAATTTTAAGTCTTCCCAGTACTTAAAGCCTCACCTCATTACTACAATATCTTGTCTTTTTCTGTAAATAAGTCATCATATTATCAGTTACCATCAAAAACACAGACAATCACCTGAATTTGCAAACAGGTCTTCTGCTCAGGTATGTGTGGGACTCTGTGGGTACTTTACATTCACATGAAGCTCCACTGGATCAGAATCACTCATCTAACTCTGTGGTCCATGTCCTGACACAGACATGGCAGCAAGTTCTGTTCAAGGGCTATCCTTTGTACTGACTGAATGTAATAACATAATGATTTCAACATAAACTTGAGACATCCCTCTATACGTTTCCATAGGGTGACAGTGGTGCTGGCATAACCAAGAGCAATTAAGCATTCTACATATTGTGCTCATTTCTTTCTGGGATGCTTGGCCATGAGGTACAGCTGTGTCACAGCACCAAGGAACTACAGCTGCTAGCACTTCACTTGCAGCCCCATGTCATGTACACATTAACCTTCTAGCAAACTGCTGAAGGCTGAAAAATCTTCATTAACATTTTTTTTCCCTTCTCTTAACATATTTGATCATGACTGGAAATTTCAAGAATCTAAAAGATGTGCTAGTACCACAGGTTGTGTGATGTTTGACAATTGACAGCACCACCACTGAGCACAGTTACTAATAAAAAATTACTGGACCCAACAGAAATCACACATTATTAACATTTAGCTGCAATTCAATTCTAGAAACTCATTTTCTCTTACTTACAAAACTAGTTTAACCCCAAGCACTGATGTTTCAGTTTAAGTTAATTTTCAAAGAAAAAACTTTGACAGAATGGAAGGGAGAAGGGAAAGAGAATGAAATGAAGAGAAGCAAAAAAGAGTGTCAAAAAATATGCAATTGTTCCTTTTTAACAGTAATAAAAAAATTAAAAATATATTACCTTTTTTGTTCAACAAGAGTCAGAGAAACTGTAGGATGGTGTTTGAAGGTGATCTTGATGCTTGGATGTAAGTTCCCAAAACTGATGTATGAAAAAGTTGCATCTTTCTTTTATACCAGTAAAAGCTAGATCATATTGCTCGCCCACATCTAAGCCATTGGATCAACTGTACATTTTCTCTAATGACTGAACATCACTTTATGTAATTACCAGCCCACCATGCTGATCTTATCTTCAACCTGACTTTCATAAAGATTATTTTTTTCCTTATATAATGAAAGAAAGGTCAGATTGAGAGCACAAACTCAGTGCTGTATGAGTTTCCTGGGGAACTCAAACACTGAATAATCCTTTTTTTTGCTGCAGTTTTCAGTGAACAGAATCTCACTTTCAAAAAAGGACAAATTACTAAGGTTTTCTAACACTTCTTATTAAATTGGAGAATACTACTTAAAAAAAAAAACACAAAAAAAAACAAACAAAAAAAAAACCACACACACAAAAAAACCCAGCATAAAACACTTCAATACTAATAGTATTGTCGTAGCAGAGAGTTAAAAATAAAGAGCACCAGTGATCTATACAAGCATTTGGAAGAATAGTCTCCATTTGAATTTAATGCCCGAAAAAGTAATACATGGATAAACAGGGTACAATCACCTCTATAAGGCTAAGATTTCTGGCAAGATCTTACCTTGGTTTTAGGGTAAAGCTAATGCAATGGAGGCATTTCTGAAAACTGCACCAGGATGCAGATTTTTAAGGCTTAGGGACTTTTAAGTCCTCAATTTCAAGTGGCAGAATCTGTCTAAATAAGATGGGTCCCACTTTGCCTTGGCACTGAGGCCAAGTGGCACAGCAGGGCTTGCATCCATTCAACATTTCCCTTCCTCTCCTCAAAGGCGAGGTGAACATCCAAACGCCTATTGGGAACAGTCCCTGGCAGTGTTAACAGCCCTGAGCCAGTGCTCTTGTTTTCAGATTCTAGAGACTTGAGGGAGGTTCACTCCATATGTCAGAAGTTCCCTGCAGAAGTTAACTGCCTAAACCTCAGTCACTCACTCTGGACTGCGTTTATAATCAATGGACAGAAATAGCCATAAACAACTATTTCAGTACAAGATTATGCACTTTTCCAGTGCACCTATTTTTCATCATTGAGAGTCCAGGGTAACTACCTTGGACTGCTCACTGTTCTTCCCACAGAAATGGTTTTACAAATGTTTTACAGCTTAGAAAGATTTCCTAAGCATCTAAAACCTTAAAATTACCTTTTAAGCACCTGCTTTGTGTCATGCACTGTTGGAGATGCAATATTGAAATAGACCCCTTGCAGCTTCTTGTGTTCCTACAAAAATGAAGCTTTGATTTGCAAAACAATCAGTCTCTTAGAAAATGTTTATTGTATAGTTGGATTTGGTGAATCCCACCTGTGCAGATTTCTGCATTTCAGTTTTCTTATCCCTTGCCTCGACTCCTTTTTAATAACAACACCCTCAGACTCTGTTAGCTATTTCAGACACATTTATGGGAACCTTATCACCTCTGTCTTCATTAACAACCTTATCTGCTTCAAGGTGTCAGACACTGTTTTCTCTTCCATTTGTTCAACTGATCACTGTAACAAAGTTAAACTCAAAGCTATTGTCCCTAGCTTGAAATTGGCTTCTCTTTCACAACTGAAGATGGATTTCCTCACCTGTAAGCTTGTCTGGTGTTTTGAACAATATGTACTGGTCTAATAAAAGATAAATTAAAAAAAAAAGTTTTTCTCCCTACAATTGCTCTCCCTTGCTTAATTTAATAACAAAGGCATACAGTTGAAATTTGAAAGCTATTGGTAGACATAGTTTACTGAGAAATATTCCCCTGGAAGACATAAGCTTAATATTTCTTGTCATTCAAAACAAATTGATGAAAATTGCTGAAGTTTTATAGAGTGCCTCTGTCCTCCCATTTCATACTCATCCTACTTATCCCAGCTTGCAGTTCTATAGAAAACACAGGATGGCTGGTGATGCTTCACAAAAACTAGAAACCTATCTTCGTAATCAGGAAAATAAGTAATTATTGTATATTCATATTTGGTACTTATTTACCTATGTATTGCTGTAAAAAGCAAAAGCTATACAAAATATTTATCTCTTTAGAAGGACTCCAGCACAGTGACAATGTTATCCCATGGTGAAAGAGAAAAATCAAAGTCCCCACAACCTGGTACTCTCTCCCTATCAGAATGTATTAGGAATAAATCTTGTGAAGTCAATGGAATTACACTGGTATAAAAGATAGTTTAAAAAAAGCTCCTATTTTTATTAAGAGGATTTCTTACTTTAGCCGCTCCAAATCTCCAACTAAAAATACTTGGTCAAATCTGTCTTAATGTGTCAACTGAATGAGAAATGAGAGAATGTGGCTTACTGTTTTGGTGGGGGACAGTTTATTAAAAAAAGGTATTCTTAAATCCCTTAGCAGAGTTTTTGCCACACTGGTATTATGGTTTTATGGTCTATGTAAGTATATGGATGAAAACAGAGGTAAATATGTACAGCAAAATGGACCATCACATATGCTTTGCCAAGATCAGTATTATGCCATTCTGGGTTGGAAAAATGCAACATACTACTAAAATTTTCTAGTTTCTTTGCAGCCACTATGTTCCAAAATTGGACTGGGACTCTATTAAGGAACTAAGTGAAACTAAATATAGCACTTTTTAAGACTGAAATCAGTGTGAGCTCTGCACCTAAATATTATGGAGTTTCAGAACTTTTTGTGCTTTTCTAGGAGCTGGGTCCCTACAGCTCCTTCTCTGGCTTTCTCTGGAAAGGAGAGTTTCTGTCTCTTCCCTTGCTCTCCCAGTTGCTGTCTCGGGGTATCTGTCCTACTTCCCTACTTAGCGATATCTGCTTATCTGCAGGCTGCTTCCTGATGCTGCCTCTTCCTCACTAAAGGAAAGCTTTTCTACTTTGCCACTCAGCACTGACACCCACTGTCAGTAAAGACTGAGAAAGGGCTCTCTCACTTCAGAAAACAAACACTTCTATTCAGAATAGGTCTACTCAATCAATAAACAGAAGGACACCCTCCAAGTGTGGCCACAGATTAGTACTATTAAACAAAATCTGCCTACTTTTAGTAAGAGCAATACAAGGTTTGCTATACATTACCCCAGCAGAAAAGACAGTAGAGAGCACACCTCTTTTTTTTTTTTATTAATGCTGTATTCATCAGAACTATGTCTGCCTTCTTTATTGTTTTTCCCATTTATTGTAGATAAGCAAATGAGAAGAAACAACCTTTAAAATCAAGTTTTGATAGCATTTTTGGCTCGGATGAATAAACAGGTTGAGTTTTGGATTTTTTTTTTCAACAATAATTAAATTACATTTCAGAACTTCCTCCAAATGCAGCCAAAATCCCTTCTTCATAACGTGTGCAAAATCAGAAAACAACAGTCCTCCATCTGAGAGAAGGGAATGTTCACCAAATGCCAGAAACTCCTCTTTCCTTCTCACTTGCAGTCTTTGAATACCTTCTTGACACCTTTGTCCAGCCCTGCCCTACAGGCTGACACAGCACCCACAAGTCCGAGTGTGCACCAGACTCTATACCAGAAGGCATCCTGAAGCACTGTTACTATCTCTTGCATAGTGGTGTCACTTCCTTAATTTCCCATCCTACCTTTCAGATGTTCCAGGAGGAGAGTGGCTCCCACATACCACAAGCTGCTCCGCACTAGCATAGGCAAATTATCAGAGCTGCTGAAGGGAGAGAATAACAAAAGGCCCACCAGAATGAGTGAGAGCATATCCTGGAGAGAAAAACTGTCAGGGAATTCAAGACAAAAAAACCCAAACTTGAGTGTTAAACAAAAAACATAGACAGATATTTCAATATTTCACTGAGTCTTCCTACTCCTTCCCAGTTTGCTCCAAATTTTTTCAGCTGCCATTCATCTATTCCCAGAGACAGTAACACCAGCTCACTATATCTACATGTAAAAAAGGCTCCCCAAGGCAACAGAAAATACAGATACACATCATTAAGAACTCCTCTCTGCTGAAATGCTTCATACCCTATTATGTGGAGAATGAAAGTCAAATTTTCTGTTCTTTTACAGACGTTTTCAACTGATTATCTAAAATTATCTCTCAAAACAATACTTTCTGGCCTCATCCTCCTTTGCTTAAATTGATGGGAGTTATGCCATTATTTCAAATGACACTGGATCAGGACTTTTAAGATTAGCTATTAGTGTTCTCAAGCTTCAACCAAACATTGATTATTCTGAGATAATAAGGCTTTTAGTACTTATTGCACATAAATAATTGACTGAAAACCTTCTCCTATTCTAAAACCATAAAGAGGGTTCACTAATATATATCTTTTTTTGCTTTTTAAAGGAATTAATATAACAGATGACACTTGAGAAACATGTGCAATAGACATTATTTCATGAAAACTAAGTAAAAATTGTGCAACTGATGAAAACCAGAAAGATTATAAGGAATAGACATACTTTATTCCCTTTTCTTACTGTAAATTGTCAAGGTTGAAATGTTTAATCATTTCTTGTTATTGGGCAACTTCTGATACTAATAGGATGATGGCTTCTGTTTAGCTCTGTTTTCATGCTTCTTTTTAGAATAGGTTTATTTGAAATCCAATTCCTTTGAGCAAATTTAGAATAGATAATATTACAATTCTCACAGCATTGTGAAACAGCAAACAAAATGTCATTAACATGTAGATTTAACCTCCAGGCCTTTAGGGACTGTATTTGAATATTCTTTTATTCTACTTTTAATTAATAAAAGTAACTGCACCTCATATAATGACTAAATGAGCTCACAAGGTCAGGAAGGTTTATTCCTGTTACTTATAACATTGCTGAGTTGAAGTAACCAGGTTTGTTAAACTCCTGAAACATTAAGTGCTTACTATCAGACAGAGGTAAAACACTGGACTACACAGTCATCTATCAAACTGATTATGTCAGTGAGTATGTTCCTGCACCATAAGGGTAGCCCCATAAGGGTAGCCCATGAGAGACAGATAATGCAGCCTTACTTTAAACATATTTCAGCATTTATTTATATGCAGCCATGTAAGTTTAGATCTGATAAACTGCCATGTAAAAGTGAAATTTATACTTCTAGTGCAGCTAAACCAAAGAAGCCTGATCAATAATGCAGGATGTCTCATACAACTAGCAATTTCAGCAATCCTCATTATCTTATACAGTCATAATTGTTCAGACAATTAGCTACTATCTTTCTCTAGCTCCAAATCTGAATGCTTTCATATGCTTGTCATATCACCTCTTCTGTTGATAGAGGTTTCTACTATTAATTGCTTTCACATTTCATAGAACTGTATTTCTTGCTTTTTACAAATTAAAGCAGGAAAAAATGCCTAAATTCCTCAAATTCCAATCAAATTGCAGCAAGGAAGAAGTAGTCTACAGTGCTGATAGTAAAAAAATGCACTGACATAGAAACTTGCCTGGAAAAAGGTTTCTGAATGAAACAACTTATTTCTATCACATTACCAAGAGGATCATTACCAGGTTGCTGTTACCCTCTGTACTGTCACTGAACAGAGAAAACTGGCTGCCAGGTAATTTGACTGAGCAAAAAATTCACCATACTTAGTTTCCATGTTGCATCAGCACCTCAGAAAGCCACACAGAGAACAAGCAGAGATGGTCCCCTGCCCTGGACAACTCACTATTTCATACTGAGTTTGGAGGAGTAAAGTCATTCCCCTGAAGTACTGCTGTACCAGGCATTTTTCTTAAGACATCAATAACCAATTGTCTGGGCTTCACCAAAATTTCCAGATGAGGCCTTAGGACTACATCGTGCGGCAGATCCATCTCTTCTGATCGCACATGGAAGCAATCCCTTCCCACAGCCACCTGCCCCTTTGGAGGAACTGGGCATAGCATTTTGTTCACATTTGCCAGAGACTTTCAGAGCAACTAATAAAGGGAATTATACATGGTATTTGGCTATCAGTGTGACTTTGCACTTGGAATATGGGCTAGAGCATTATAATCAATGCCATAGTGGGAAGTGTTTCCCACCTCCATACAGTTGTCTATCAGAAATAAAAAGGGCTTAAATTTACATAACAACACTTCACAACAGACCTTACAGTGCTTTGAAAGCTGAATACCGAGAGTTGATTTCCCACAGTGTTGAAATTTAGCCACTCTCACAAGGCAGAACAGTAGCCATTCGCTGCCAGCAATACTACACAGCTGTCCTCAGGGGCCAGCAATCCAACAAATTTATATCTCAAACTCAAGGTAAACGCCTGTCTAACTATACTGAAAAGGTCTCAGCTGTAAATTTGTGAGGAGGGAGAGGGCATGGAAGGCTGGCTGAAAACCAGTAAAAATTTAAAAGCTGCTATTTTATATTATTTTGTGATCCATGCCATTTCTTAAGGTAAGTTTAGAATACAAAATGAAAGAGCTGGGAAATTATTAAACAAAATTTCCTAGTTCAAATGGTCTGGTTGGTGCATGTGTCCTATTTCCAGACATGAGAAATGCAGTGGAAAATGCTGCAGGGGATCACTTCCTGCTTCAACACTAAGGGATTATTTTGTTCATGCAACTTCAAGTGTGCACTTGAATAAGCTGTCAAGACATATAGATTATTGATATTTTACCCTTGTACAAGCACACAGAAGGAGAAAAGATCCTACAGGGGGATTCAAATCCCCCCAACTTTAGACATCTGCAGTACATATGGCCAGTGTCCAAGCTGGTTGCCCAGAGTACCTGTAGTCAGTGGAAAGACACGCACGCATTTAGAGGGTGTCCAGTCTGTCTTAGCACTCTTCCTAAAATGAAATGGGTGATGCCTTGCAATTGCTAGTTTCTCTCCACTGGTTATACACAGATCAAGAATGCTGTCTGAGATAGTAATATCCATTTCTTAAGATATTCACAATTGTCCAGAAGAATCCAGTCCAAAGCATCTTTAATGTTTTATCTAATATGCTTTTTCTTTTACATTTAGACAATCTGAAGTTCATTATGTAACTGGAAGTTGTCTATAACTTCCTATAGCCCATCCAGGCGGCTAGAAAAGGAAGGAAAGTAAGAATTTATGTTATCTGTTAATTGCCTCTTAGATTCTTTCTCTTTGTGTTCCTTGTAATCTCTTGTCTTATTGGGTATTTAGCTTGAAAATTTTCTAAAGCATAGGCTATCCTTTTATTCAAATCATTTTTATCCATGATGAGGGCTCCTAGACAGTACAACAACTACAGACCAACATCCTGCTTGCCTGATACTAAGAAGATAATACACTGCATCATTTTAAAGAATGGTGCTGCAAGGGCTGCAGACTTTAAGGAACATAGTCACCTTCCTAGAGTTGTTCACAAGTAGGAATAACATCACAAGGACCTAGGGTCTGACAGGCACAGAGAAGTCCACAGACTAACACAAAATGCATTTAACAATAGTGATTTTGATTTCATAGAATTACATATTATGGTCCTTCTGCCTGCAGAGTCTTTGGTATAGGCAGATACTAACAGACTGGCAAAAAATCATGTTGGTAAATGCCACACAACATCCTGAAAGCACAACTTCAACTCCAGCCTTCGGGATGTTGATGTCTCTGAGTACACCACATACATGTAGGAAGGCAGTCAGACCTCTTGACTAGCAAGCTAATAAAAATATTCCAATGTCCCCATTTCTTAATTTGTTAATTTGTTTCTGACTGTAATGTTTTTCCTGGGGATGTCCTTTGCAGTTGTTTTGGCAGAGTTTTTTTTTTAATATTTAAAATGCCATATCTAAATGTTAGTATGGGAATTTAGAAACAGCACAGCTTGGCTACTGCTAGTGGCTAGTAGCAAATAGTACCCAGGAAAGACTAGGGAACAAATGTTAACATTTGATATGCCTTATCAAACTGAAACAGAGCTTCACCACAGCACCGAAGCAGGCAGAGTGCATTGGCCAGTGAAATCAGATTTGCTGTTGTTTAATATGCTACAGAACATGGCAATACAACTGATTCATTACAGCAAATAAGGTCACAAGTTTACCATTGATTTATTTGTTTAAAGGGTTGTGTGTGTGAAATCAGCTCACTCTGACAGGGAAAAGCAAAGCTCAGTGACAATATCTCTGTGCTTTAACAGTTTCCTGCCTGTCTGCTTTAGCTCTTCCACCAATGTTGCTTCAATGTGCCATGAAATAAAGGAAGCAACATCCTCGGGAACTTTTTCAGACCTGATATCCATAGAGGTATGCCTTAAGAAGGTATATTAACCAAATCATGAATTAGTACTCACCAACATGCAATTATCAGTCTTCAGAGCACAACTTACAGAATTGCTCTGTGCAAACAGGCAGGACAGGGAACACAGTGAGTAATGGGTTCAGTTTCCTGGGGTGTACAAAAGGGTCCTCTGTGACTGCCTTCAGTTTATGTTAGTTGCTCATCCTGTTGTCTGTGAACAAGTGCTGGGTCACAAGGTATGTGGGTGGTGGTCTGTTACACACCAAATCAGAAGCACCTTATTGGGTCAGAACCACTTTGTGGGGGTGCATCTCTGTGTGTATGTGTGTGTGCGTTGAGGGGGGCCAAGCCTTTACCAGTGTGCACATGGTCAACCAAGACAGACACTGGAGTCAGCAGCCGTGGCATGAAGGCTACATGGGGCACCTGTCAGTCACTAAGGTCCACCTAGTAACTCATCCACACCACACACTCTGGAGCCCGTGATTAGCTGTGGCACCTCTCCCTTTGGCTATGGGGACAGGGAGTGGTCAGTGAACCAAAGGTCCCGCCTGGAGGGAGTGACCACAGTGACCAGAGCAGATAAGGATGCAGAACGAGGTCTCCATTGCGTGGCCTGTTCTCCTCGAAGCCGTCAACGTGACCTTCTCAGTGGTAACTATGTTTTTCCCTTCTCTTTTTCTCTTTTGAGTCTTTTTTCTCTAAATCTCTCTTCCTTTATTCTTTGCTTCCTCTTGTGGGTTACTTAAACACTTTCTGTAAAGCGTGGGTACTTCACCTGTTGCATGCAGTTTGTGTTTGCTGGGTGTGATATAAGTTCCATACTGTAGCAATGCATGTTAGTCCTAGTAATCTGTTGTAATGCCATTTGTGAAGTTGCATATTTATTTCTGTAAAATTCTTTTTGCCAAAACGCCTATTTTGTCACCAAATTAAAAGAAATCTTTTAGAGAAAAATGTGTAATTATTCTCTGGATGCTAACCCAAGGGACCAAAGAACCAATGGCTTTACAAGAGTTTGTGTGAGCAAAATCTCTTGGAGCCTAAAATTGAAGTGTAACGCCCAGTAAAAGTGGGGCCTTCAAGATCAGGGTCTAACATGGTACAGCAAATATTTGCAAAAAGAAATACAAATCCATGCATATGCTTTCCCTCCCACTCAACCAATTCCTACATACAAAATTGCAATCAGTACCAGCTACAAATGAGGAATGAGCAACCACTAACCACGGAGAAAGTGATTCATCAGTCTAGCAAATTAAAGTCTAACAAAATAAAATTGAATGCAGATGAAAGAGTGTGGAAGAGAAATGAGGAAAAAAGCAGGCATGGATATGAATTGATATTTTCATTATTTACCCTATTTGAAATGTGTCTTTGAGGGTATGGCTACATATATTCTGCAAAATGTACTTCAGTGAGGCTGAGATTTGTCTGATCAAACACAGGCAGCAGCAGTGCCATATAGACAGATGAGCTGACTTTCTAGATTCCCTCAGAATCAAAGGGGAGGGGGGGAAAGGCACTTTTAGACCTATTTTTGACAACTATCTCAGCCCAAGATAAAGTGACCACTCTCCTTAGTTTCTAGGGGAACCCAGACATCTATCTCAGATTTAGGCAGGTACAGCTGCGCTCCAGATTCTTACATTTGGCTAGGTAAGGCAAACAGCAAGACCCAAAATACCAAAACCTCACTTTTTAGCAGCCCACCTAAATTTACTCCATATATTCTCTATTTCAACCGCTACAGCTTTTGTCAGATCATCACTACACACCCCGAGGTTCTGAAAGCTGGTTAAAAAAAGGCCAAGGCAGATATCAACAAAGGATCTAGAGGCATTCTGCAGGCACCCACCGAATGGCACCAGGACACCCCTGGGGTAGTATAGCCTTGTAATCAACACAAAAGAAGTAGAGACACAGCAGTGTGCTGTCACATCTGAAATACAAAGTTCAGCTAATAAAAAAGGCTTGTCATTGGAGTCACAGAGACATCCTGGTGCAACTGGATTGCTTCTGTACTCAGGATCACACAGTTTAGGTGCTCTGTACATGTGTCTCTGCTCAGTGTGGAGCTCCCGAGATCAATCTGCCCACAGCCAAAGACAAGGCTCAGTGCTTGAGGCTGGGCTGGGACACACCCTGGTGTAACACCTGCCACACGCAACATCCAGTGGTGACTCTGCTCACCTCTGTTCTCGCTCCCCACCAGCACGCCCTTTCCTTCTATCCGGTTATGCAGAGAGAGAATTTCCAACAGCAAGCAGATATTCACATACAACCCAGGGCAGTGGATCACACCAGGTCGCCAGCTGAGCAGTCTGCTGTTGTTTGCAGAGCAGCGGCTGGTGTGAAGTCTCATTAACTTCAGTAATGTAGCAAGTTCCAGTGATTTCAGAAGCATTTAATCATGTACTTACATGTTGGCTGAGCAGGGGTGTACAAAAGCACACATGCTTTGCTGATCACAACAATTTTTTTACACTAAGCACACATGTTGCAGAATAGTATTAGAATTGTCAAGTACAAGCTTAGAGAGTCCAAACCCTTGATCCCATGATACTTAAGGAAAAAAAAAGTATTTAAGTTAGTGGGCTGTGACAAAATTCACCATGAATGTTCAGAGAACTAAAGTAATGTCTGAATCATTAATGATCATTTTCAAGAAATAACAAGCACAGAAGGTTCAAACCCTAGAAAAGTATAAATGTAATACTTATTTTTAAAAGAGAGGATAGAGAACTTAGAGCATTTTATATTGTAAACCTAACTTTTGTCCCTTGAAATGGAACAAATTATTAAATAAAAAATTTGTAAATACTTGGAAGCTTATGTTAATTATGGAAAAACAGTTGAAATGGGTTAGTCATGAAAAGAATCGTATCAGTTGATGCTAATCTCCTTCTCTGACAGGATAATTGCTTTAACAAATAAGTGCAAATAGCAGATATGATGCATCTTGACAATGACAAGCTTTTGACAGTGTTCCACACAGTGTTTTCCTAAGTAAGCCAAGACAGTACATTCCAGAGGTAACCAGCAACTCAGTAGGTGCACAGTGTAAAATTGTTCTCAAAGTGCAGTAATTGATGGATTTATGTCATTCTGGGAAGGTTTCTCAGGAGGAGTGCAACAGGACGTCATCCTGGGGCCAGTTTTATACCCTATATCCATAACAGTCTGGGTGATGGCACATGTGTGCTCTGACATGTTTGGCAGTGACATCAGCTTGGATAAAGTCAAAAAGTGCTTTGAAGGATGGAAATGGCATTAAATTTCTCAGAAATTGAAGAAGCAGCCTAAAATCAACCAGGCACAATACAAACTAGGCAATGCTTTGGCAGGAAAAATCTAATGAGGGCAGAAAGTTAAATATAAAATAGCAGATGAATGTGTGGGCAGAAAACAATGTGGAAGATCATAAACTAGAGTCAACACAAAGAGTAATTATTCCACTTAACTCAGCACTGGCAAAGTCTCAGCAAGTGCAGTTTGACACTGGTCACTGTGCTCCAAGAAACAAAAATTGCAATCCATCGTGGGGGACAGGGGACATGTGTGACAGCAAGGAGAGTTTAGGAAATACCAACTGTGAGGAAAGCTGAAGGAACGAGGTTTATGTGGCTTAGAAATAGGACAGTAAATTGAGAAATAAAGAGCTCAAGGTGGGATATTATAGTAGCACTTGAAAATGTAGTAAGCTGCCATAAAAGATTTGGTGGCTATTGTTCCACTCTGACAACCAGAGGAAGAACAAAGATCTGATGAATTTCCAGCAGAGACTTAAGTCGGGTATTATGAATCCATTCAAACAGTTCAGATTGCGAAGCATTGAAACAGGCTATTTTAGAGTCTGTGAAATCTTCCCTCCAGAAGTCCTGATCCGACTTCTTTTGAAACAGCACATAGCAACTTTGTTTGCATGATTAATAAAAACACTAAAGGTGTATGTGCTCGCCGCCGTCCCTGTATGCCAAAAGTTACCCGCTTCTGGTAACCCTGCGTTATGGCAACTCCACATCGCGATGATTCAATGTTTCTGTAAGCACAGGTTTAAAAGGCAACAGGATCCGACCTACATTTTTCATTGCACAATGGTGCCTAAGTAATGGAATGCATGTCTCAGATCTTTTAATGTAACATAATTTAATGCAGATTTTGTATTTGAATAGTATGCATAAATCACTGCAAAAGAACTGCTATCTCACTATAAGAAGAGAGCTACTAAACCGTGTGTCCTAGACAAAGGAAATATTTTTCAAGAGGTTTGCCTGAGGGGGGATTTAACAGAGGAAGTTAATGCATTCCAGCAGGAATCTCCATCACTATACCAGTGGATTAATTGTAAGTAAATCTAAGGCTCTGAGTGAGGAAAATTTGTAGCATAAGGAATGTTGATGAAAAGCGTGGGATGGCTGCTGAAGATAAATACATAGTTTGAAACAAATTTTACTTTAAACTGGTTATACTTTTTCAGCATTTTGTTGCTTCCATGGGTAACTTAGCTATAAGAATGAGTTTTTGATTTTATTCTAAGCAATAATTTTTGAATTAAGAATTCATTACATTTCCATCTTTCCATTTTCACTGCAATGGTTTCTTTCTCCGTGCAATGATTTTATCATCTGATTGCAATCAATACTGCTGCAATAGGCAGTACATGTAGTTCATTATCAGTCAGAGAATGGTAAGGGACTAGAGAACATTTATGCCTTCTATTGACACCAGAATCTGTATTATACCAAAGGTTTTTGGTATTAATTTGCTGAAAAATTCAATGAAATATGATTTTAAAAATAAATATGTTGCTGTAAAACATATTGTTGATAATCATTTTTATGCTTTATCACAGGGAAGAGCTGTGTATTGCTACTAAGTAATAAACTGGTTATAAAATAGCTAAATCATAAAGAGTCAAGCATGCAGAATGCAGATCAACATGGAAAACAAAATACTCTTTTAACTGACCTCACACATACAAGCAAATCCTTTTTTTACCTATCAGCAGGATAGTCATAGCTGTTATTTTAAACAAACTCTTTCCTCTCCCTCTCCAAGTTGTTCACAAGAACTGCCGTATTCTGATGCCTAATCCCTTTCTTTCATGCTCATCAAAAAGATCCAGTTCTTAGACACAAATTAAAAAAAAAAGAAAAACACCGGGAAAAAAAAGTTTCTTTGGAACCCTCCTAGCTTAAATGCCTACCTTCTCAAATGGGGAAGAGAATGAAGAAAAGAATAAAATGATGGGAAAACAAATCCATCTCCAGGAAACCCTTTCTTTCTTTTAATTATCTTTTAAAGTACAGCTACAACTCTGCTAGATTCTCTCAGGCAGAATAAAACTATTGAGGATTCAGGCAGTGTGCACTGGGAAGTGAATAAAGGAAAATGATAAACAGAAAAGACAATTGGAAAGGTAGAAAGACACTGTTAATTATTGGTATTAGCATTGTGGTTTGTATGAAATTATGTAAAATGAGAACATAGCCATTCCCTTGCTTTAAAGATAGCTCTGAAAATATTTTGTAAGATTCACTTTTGAGAAAGCAGTTCAAGGCATAACCCAGGCTGTATTTTCAAATGTGCAGTCCTCCCTCATCATTAATTTGCTCCTTTCTGCAACCTGAAAATCGATTTTCCAAAAACTTTCCTTCCAGTTTATGCAAAGACAACTTATAGACCACACTCTGCACAGTTGTTTTTTATTCTTGGTGTCAGACATATAGATCATGTTGATTACTGAGCAATGTATAGACCTACTTCAGTGATTTTGAACATGGGTGAAAATGGTCCCAGCCTTGACAGAAGGCAGAAATATCATTAAGAAAGATGCAACTACACAAGATTTATTTTCTTCCCCCTTTGGAGTTTCTGTTTAGTTTGCAATTAATTTTCATTATCAGATCCCCTTGCACAAATCTACCATTTTATTGTTTTCATGAAGTTTGTTTTGTAATCTTATGAAGGGACACTTAAGTGCCTTAGAAAAAGCACTACTTATTGTCTAATGTGATAGCTATGTCTGTTTCAACATATTCAGCCATCAGTTTACACCAGTTTTTCTTCACACACTATCATTTTTTAGCTTGAAAAGCTTTTGTCCTAACTGATGCTTACTTTTACTTTTTCTAGACTGAAATTACATTTCTTTTCACCTTTTGTTTCACTAAGCCAAATGAATCATTTTTTATTCTCTCATGAAACAGATTCTCCATTTTACTGATCATCCTTTGAGTCCTTCTCTGTACCTCCTGCAGTGTGATCTCATCTTTTCTGCCTAATAGTGACCAGAATCGCATAAATTGCTTCAGACAAGATGAAACCAATGTTTTTATCTGCAGTATCTAATGGAAATAGCTGACCTGGCATGTCATGTGATTTTAGTAACTTTTTTTGCAGCTGGATTGTATCTTATGACTTGCTCATCATCAACTAACACAATGAGCACTTTCTACCCACTGTCACTTCCAACTAACGAGACTCTCCCCCAGCAGAAAGTACTGCTATCGGTCTCCTTGCATGTTGTGTTATTAAAATTAATCCATTCTATTATTTAGGTTCTGAAGGTCATCTAGTCTTGATCCTTCTCATATTGAAAATGTCTCACTATTTTGTGTCATCAGCACATTTCATTATTACAGCTCATATTTTTTTACCTACACCATTAATGGACATTTCTGGATGAATAAAGATCTCCTGATGTTTCAGATGGGTATGTGATAAGTTTTGTGCTTTCATCTCAAATGTGGAAACATTAGTTTTCATATTTTCTTTCTCATTAGCCCCTACTTTAATTTCCTTTGTAAGGAAACTCAGCTGAGCTTCTCAAAATTCGCACTTTACTCTTACCCTTCTTAATATTTTTCAAGTAATCATTTTGTTCCATTCCTTTCAAGATTTTGATTGTTCCCAATAACCTTTTTGAAGTGGCTATTTATTCAGCTGGGACTGAATTGCTCTTGTTTGAGATATGAATTACAGATATGTTTTTTCCAGAAAGATTTGACAGATGCCAAGCCTTCTCCACATGCAAGTCCTCAACTACTTAGACGCGTTTGTCCTCACCACTGCTTCCCTTAATTTCTCAAAGCTGGACCTTTGAAATTAAGACTTTGTTAATAACCTGCTTTTGCTCCACGTGATATTTTTCCCTAACAATCTTACAAAAACTTTCTCTCTAGACTTGAACCCAAACATCTTCAGTACATTTTCCTGCTCTCTAATAGAAGCTCTTTGCCACATTTCCCAACACTGACTCAAACAAGTTCTACTCTATCTTTCCCATCGCTGTTTGTTTCTTTAATAACTATCACACAGCAAATTCTAATCCTCCATGAATACGCCTTTCTTCCCAAATACCATGAGTGTTTTAATACTTGTGTGATTCTATTCTAATTTCTATTCTGTCATATCTTCTGCTATGCCTAAAAGGTCTAGTTTTTGTTGCCAGGGCTCCAGTGATATACAAACATCACAGTGGTTCCTTGCTAACATGATATTCTCCCTGGAAGAGTTAGTACTCCTCCTCTCAACTATCAGCTCCCTAAAGTCTAAGCTACACTCTCATCACTATTCTAACCCTTTTTCTTGGCTGTTGTCATCCTAATCTTCTTGCTATTTGCATGATTTCCCTCTTTCAGGTAGGATTTGTATCTAAAACAAATAGTGGGACAAGACATAAATAGTTGTCGTTTTTTTAAAGTTATTCCAAACAACTGATAGGTAAACAACCCACATGCGGGGGAGTTTAGGTCATGAAGACTCCTTTATCTCATATGCATTTCTAACCAGGCCCCAAAACATACAAAGGATCTGATAAACCTCCTCTAAAGGATGGTTTTATTTGAGACATGAGGATGGAAGTGTGGAGCTACATATATACCCCATTGTGGAAATAATGAATCAACCAAGGAAGCGGCAAGAATAAGAGAATGGGGAAGAGTGTATCAGAATGCCAAAGAAATTTCTGGTGAGGAATAGTTACTGCCACAAGCCCTTATCTTAAATCTTCATTTCTAGCACACTGAACAAGCCTTTCAATTTCTCTTACCATAAAAGTCTGTCTTTGAACAGGTGTAAAACTCAGGTCCTTCCCCTTCCAGTCTTCCATCCTTTTTCTTTTCCTTCTCAGAATCTCCACTCCCTTTATTCCTTGTACTGTTTTGGTTGGTTTCCTTTTTTCTACCCCTCATGAGATTTATTGTCCTTCTCCATACACACATCTACCTTATCTGCTTCTTTCTTCTCTTCATTTTCCAGTACAGCAGAAGGGTCCCTTGACTATATTTCCACTGCAATAGTAAGCCTCCTCTCTCTTAAATTCACGTTTTTTCACTGTCACATAGTCTGCCCCACATGTCCATGGAGAAAACAGGTATCTGAAAAGAACATCTCCTCTGCGCAATCTTTTTCCTGTCACCATCAAGCACCAGCTCTTCTCTTCCATGACCTCTATCTACCACAGTGTAGTTTTTGTCAGGATTCAAATACGGGATGAATAACACAGCTTTGCATTTGGTCGTTTTCTTCATTCTTTTTCTCAGGCCATCACCATGCTTTGCCTCAGTAGCTGTCATCATATTCTCACTGTTGTCAAACAAGAAAGAAAGAACTTCTCCATTATTCATCACTGTTTGTGGTTATTCCTTCTACTTACTAATTCCTTTCTTGGTCTCTTAGATGTAAGCTTAGCAATTAACTGTGTGTGAGTCATGATTAAAGGCAGGAATCCTCCCTTGCACAAGGCCCTGGAGGCTTAAGTGCAAGTCCTCTTCAGGGTAGCAAAACTGAAGGACAGACTACTTTCTGCTTGACCCTGATGAGAACAAAATAAACAATATTACCATCTCCAAGTGCTAACCTTTTACACGAGCAAGAAACTCACACTCCACCTTTCTTCTTCTTTCCTGGCCTAGGCTCAATTCTGAAAACCCTCTGGGCAAGGAAGAAACAATACTGCGAGCTAAAACAAGGACAGACTATGAATATGAATTTGGTTATTGTGGTTTACCCTTGAGTGAAAATAATTACAAATAGTGCAGTATAGGCCAGAGTTATCCAGAGAAGATATTTTACCTCCTGCAGATACATGGAATGAGAAAGAATAAATAGGTTTTTATGCAATTCTTTCTCGTATTTGCATCGCTGCTTAGTACTGATGTTATAGGCAGTTTGGTAGTGAGGGATATACGAAATCCAAATTTTTCTGGTACTACATTAAGGCTTAAATGGAAAAGCTGAAAGTTTTCTGCCTGTAACAGAATGGATTTCATGTGCAGTAAAAATCAGAAACTTTAAAAGTTTCAGGCTTACAAGTGGCAAATAAGATATCTACTTGGATACTTGTATGGAAAACTAGAAACGTACCACTCTGGGTTCACTGCTATGACCCAAAATGTGGTCATTTTTGGACCAGATCCCCCAGGCCTATCTCCAAAATGTTGTATATTCAGTGTTATCACTGTGAATGTCTGGGCCCATCTCCAACATCTTGCATATTCAATGCTATCACTGTGAATGTCTACATTTCCCAACTAACATTTCTGCAGTCTTGGAGGAACCTCTTTTCTCTCCAGATCTGATTTAGTGTTCATTCCATCACACGCCTCAGCCTTCAACTGTATGCAAGAAGTAGATAGTGACACTCTTCTTCTGTGACCAAAAAAGACCTCGAAAGAGAACATAAGCATCGAATCAGTACAGTGGTCATACAGGACAAGTGGGCTTGGGATATTTTGTTAAACGTGGGTTGGAGCAAGACTGATTGGCATATTGAGGAGTCTGCAGCTAGTCTCTTCCAGCCAAAAGACTGTTACACCTGATTCAAGTTTAAATGTTTCTCATTTTCCAGATGATGTGAAATGCCCAGCTTAAGACACCTTCTCTCACTGCTGGCTGGCTAAGAGAAATCCTGATCCAGTCCCGACAGTGCTCTCACCGCAGTTGCATATTTCCTTCTTACTGCGTCAATGAACACTGGCAACATGCTCATGGAGCCATTAACCTGCCTAGAAGACTGCAAACATGTATCCATGCCAATTCAGTGTCCATCAGGTCCATGTTTTCCTCCTCATCAGAATCAGTGCCTCAGGCCCATCTCCAGTATTTCCAACACATGTGACAGGTGAAGGAGTCTCCTCAGCTTCCTGAGTAGATGCAGGGAAGGTCAATGCCCATCACTGGAGCTTTCCACTGCTGTGAGGACGTCACCAGTGTGTGAGAGGGTCCAGCACCAGGATCGTGTGAACAACAAAGCCGTCCAGGACTTCCAAATCTCAAGCGCTTCATTTGAAGAGCAAAGCCACACTTCCCACTTCCAATTATAATAAAAGCAGGATGACCCAGGTATGAAGAAGACAACTCAGTGGCATCCTTGAGGCTAGCACACCCCATTACTTCCTACAGAAGAAGAAAGATGAGGGAAGAACATGCCATGGAATTCCAGTGGTGTTGGCCACGGCTGGCCCAGCAGTGGTTGGAGCCACATGGAGCTCTCTCTCAGGCAAGAGGAAGGACTGGACGTGTCACTCAGGGTGGTGCTGGGTCACAAGTTGGCCTTGGTGATCTCAGAGGTCTTTTCTAACCTAATTGATTCTGTGATTCTGTGAAATAACCCGCTCAGACCCCTGGCGAGAGTGGCAGCCTCGCTCCAAGCAACAGCAGCTGCAAGGGGGAAGGAATTTGGTGCTACCAGGCCACACAGCGACAGGATGAGAGGACGCAGCCTCAAGCTGTGCTGGGGGAGGTTTAGGTTGGGCACTTTTTCACAGAAGGGGTGGTTAGCCATCGGAATGGGCTGCCCAGGGAGGCGGTGGAGGCGCTTGAGGCAAGGCTGGATGTATCGCTTGGTGTCACAGTGCAGAGGACAGGGTGGTGCTTGTCCACCGGCCGGGCTGGATGCCGCCGGAGGTGTTTTCCGGCGGGCCCGGCTGCGCGGCCCGGTCCGGGGTCCGTGGGGGAGTCTCGGCGCTGCCGCCGCCGGAGCCGTCGCGGGGCAAAAGGGCGGGGCACCCACAGAGCGCACCGTCACGTGGCCGCGCGGGGGCGCGCGCGGCGCCGCGTCACGTGACCCCGGGAGGCCGCGCCCCCTGTCCCGGCGCTTTGCGCGGCGGGGAGGGGAGGGGGGGGCACACACACACACATACACACATACGCGGGGGGGGGGCGAGGGGACGGCGGTGCGCGCGCGCGGGCGCGCGC
>JAWWEW010000112.1:79107330-79287007 GCA_035583185.1 Anabacerthia variegaticeps | reverse complement strand
CGCGGGGAACCCTCGGCCGGCGGCCCGGGGGCAGCGGGGCTCGCTGCTCGGGCCGGGCCGGGCCGGGCCGGGCGGTCCCTGCCGCCGCCGCCGCCGGTCGGTGCGGGCTGAGGCGGGGCGGCCCCGCGGCCCCTCCGGCCCGGCCCGTAATCCCCATCCCCCGCCTCGGCCCCCCCGCCCCGGTTCTCGCGGTCTCCAGGCCCCTTTGTTGTGCTCTGCGGCTCGGCTTATCGGAGGGCCCTTTGTTCCTGGCGGTGCGGACCGGGGCCCCCCCGTGCCTCGGGCACCCCTCCTCCCCCGGGGGCGAAGGGAGGGAGGCGGGCCGGGCCGGGCCGGGCGGCGGGGGCTCCGGCTGCTGGGAGTCCGTCCCGGGTCCTTCAGCGCGGGGGCTCCCGCTCGGTGCCGCCTTCCCTATCTGCTGCCCTGGAGGGATAGCGGAGTTCCGGCCAGCCCGGGAGGGGGGAGGCGGAGCAGTGCGGGGGGCTCGGTCAGCGGCCGGCCGTGGTGGCAGGGCTGCGGTGCTGCTCCCCGGTCTCTCGCCCTGTCAGGGCAGCGCAGTCCCACCTCGGGAGAGGGCTCCGAGCCGGCACTGCTTGAAGCACCATTGTGTGTAGTTACTCTGCCGCGGAAAGGCCTGCTTTCCCAGGGCTTGGGCCGGTCCTGGAGCACCATTTGTTTGCAGGTGTTTCTTCTGAGCTGGTGACCCTGCTAAGTATCCCTTCCTAAACAAACTTTGTGGTGCTGGCTCCGCAGTTAAAGCAGGCTGCTCCATTTTAGTCATGTGTGTGCCTTTACATGGCCCTGATTTCTCGTAGCTGTCCTTTCTTGGCTGGTGTTAGGTGTGCCCCAATGTGCAAAACAAGTTCTCAACAGTTTTAAGCCACAGAAATTCACAGAAACCACTACTTCTGTAGTTTTACTATGCTTAATAGTCTGTTTGATACAAACCATAATGTTTGTTTACACGTTACTGTCACCCATTCATGGAGTGTAGGCAAATTGTTAAAAGGTGGAACGGATAAGAGCGAATTCAGATGGTTGGTTTGAATTGTGTTTTATTTGTGATTTTTTTATCTGTTTCCTTAAAGAGTTGATTCTTGGTGATAGCCACTGTAGAATGCTAATTTCATGTCTGTCACTTCTGGATTAAACTGGGCTCTAATTTTTGCTAGCCAGGAAGATTTACTACTAAATATTTTAAGCATATGTTTATTCTGTTTCATATATACAGGAGTTGTATTTCAGGTTCTTTCTCTCTGGTCAAAATTCATCATACTGTACTTTGTTAGAAGTGCCTTTGTAGGTGCACAGAAACAAGATTGATTTAGGTTGGTTCAGATCAGTGTGTTTTCAGTCTGTTTTATCTTTGTGCCTACTTTCTTAAATTTGTACACTGGGAGGTGGAAGTCTGCTGTTTCTGGCTCCTGCTCGGCTTCTGACTTGTGAATGAGCTGTTCATTGAACCGAAGTAGTTGGGTAGGTGGGAATGAAGACACCATCCTTGGTGTGTACAGAGTAGATTACTGATGTCAGAAGCAGATTTATCATGGAAATTATGATTGTGTGTTCTTGGTGAGTGGCTTCAAGAGCTGATTGATGGATTGATTTAAAGTTTAACAAAAATGGGTATTCTTGTTACTTTAATGACTATTGCAAAAGTCTGTTGTAAGGCCCAAGTTTACTAGTTTGCTTAATCGTGCACAAGTCTCACTGAACAAATCAGTTGTGTAGAAATTGACCTACATACAAATCCATGTTGTTTTGAAATGACTTGCTGTTCCTTCCATAGCAAGATTTATAGGAAGGCCATATCTGTTTTTTGCAGGCTGAAGGCTGATATATAACACTGAAGGTTGAGACATGCCATTCAGTGTTGAAAATCCTACTTTTCAGATTTATATCGAGGTCCAAACGGATGCTTAATGTATTGAAGTGTTGTTCTTTGGCAGGTATTTTTTATACTGGTTCAGCAGGCATTTTTTAAAATCTGCTCACCTGTGCTTGTGGTATCAGAATACTTATGCAGCTTCTTCTACACTTTTAATCCTTGATTTGGGTTAATCTAAAATAGTACTCATGATTCAGATAGTGGACTTAGCTACTTGGTTTGTACTGCATCACACAGGCTATAGAAAAATCACATAATGTAAAAGCCACCTCGGAAATCTCTCTTAAGTAACAGTTTAAAGGGAACTGCCATGATTTATAGAATAAAGTCTTTGAATGTATGTGCATGAAAGAATAATTTGGTCAAATATATGAAACTCAGAGTTGTTATTATATATTATTTATAAAAATTATGTATATATAATTTATATCTTAAGTCTGGAAGTGCAGTGCTGAAGAAATATTTTAGTGTTTATCTGGGTGTGATTTCACCTGCTTTTTTATTTTTGCTGCTTAGTTTCTAGCCATGCAGTAACTGCAAAGATCTTGCAAAGTCTTGTGTCCCTGTTTTATTTTGCTAGGTAGTGATTCTGGAGCCCGGCAACCACAAAGATTGTTGGTATAAATTAACTTTTACCTTTTTTTTTGTATTTTAATGGAGTGGGTAACATAATGTTCAAGAAATCAGCATATTTTCATACTGATGGAAGCTAAAGAATGTGCAGTAGAGCATGGAAAGATCCTTAGGTTCAAAGGCTAATAAAGGATTTATGTATTCTGTGCTCATTAAATGAAATGGGAGTTGTACAGCCAAATCCTTTATCTGGTTTTTAAAAAAAAATAAATCTCAGTTTTGGACTATTTTATTGTTTATAACCCAACAGAGTAGAACTACTGTTATAAACACAGAAAAACAAGACCCCTTGTACCTCGACAGAGAATGTTACAGAACTGTTTTCTCCTTTCATAAGAATAGTTTTCTTTGATGTATTTTATATGCAGCATTTCATTAGCTATAAATATTTTTGTGTGTTGCTGCTGATTGCACTGTGAAATTATACAGTTACTAAAATTTAAGGGGATTATAGACTGGACCTTAATCCTGTACCGTGTCTGTATGAACTCCATTGGCAGCATGCAACGTTATTGTTGTTAATTGAAATTCGCATCGGTATGGATACATGTCAGATGCCTTTTTAATTGCAATTCACGCTCTTCTGTTGCAATTTGGTAATTAGCGAATCTGTGACAAATGGTTATGTTGTCACAAACTATAGTTGTGCATACTGGGGCAGACAAAACAAGTATCTTCAGCTGTAGTGACTAAAAATTGAAAGTGTGAATTTTGCAAGAATTCAGAATGGTCCAAAGAAAGATTGGTGTTCTTGTCACCATGTGATGGCTGATTACATTATTTTCAAATTTTTTTAAAAAGGTGATCTGTTGTGTTCATTCAGTTAGAGAAGATCAAAATGTTTGGTTTGGTTTTTTTTTTTCCTGAGGGCTAGGTGAATGTGATGCTGATGGGCATATCAGAGCTCCTCTCTATGGGCTGTGTTCCCTTCCAGTTGGTCATTACTCAGTGTACATTTTTTTTTTTTAAATATACCAAAATTCAGACTGGTAACAGATTTTCTTTTGTCACTAGTTAGTTGTGAAATCTTTGTTACCTCTGCCTGCTCTGACTGTTCTTCTGTGATTGACATGTTTCATCTTTGAGTCTTCCCTCCATTGTTTTTTTGACTTTTCATCTCTTTCCTGAATCAGATTGTAAGAATTGTTTTTTCTCTCCTGCTGTACTTTGTGGTACAAATTCTCTAACATTGTGAGGTGGTCAGGTTTGTGCTACTAATGTACGAGTTATCAACACAAAGTGACCTATATTATAAACATAAGAAAGTATTTGGACTGTTTTGCAGTATTTCCTCTGTAACTTGCATGTACTTTTAGTTCATCTCTTGGTTATCTTGTTATGTCTGCCTGTTATGAGGAAAGTCATGTGCTAAAATGGTTTAGTAAGTGTGCTTAGCTGCTAGTAGACACTAATATCCTTCTAGTGTAGATCATTTACTCAATAGTAACCTAGGAGCTTCTTAACACTAGCAGAAAAAGTGTGATGCTGATAGAAAAATGGGGGATCATGGAAGTTTTTAGGTATCTCAAGAGAAAACCCAAAACTTCTTTTAAAGAAGCCTTGTTTTTAACAGCTCTGGCTGCACAAAGTTTATTCCTACTGTTTTAAACTGATTTTTACTGTGTGTTGCGTTTCTAATGAGGTATTAGGACCATAAGGTCCTATCTTATTTTTCTGTGTGCTGTCACACTAGAGTAGATCTTGGTGATATTGGGAAATATATACTGTACTAATCTAACATGTCCCTCCTAGAAGCAAGCATACATAGCTCTACATAAAAAAACCCCAACAACTTCTTTATTATTACATAGCTGTAATCACTATATAATAAATTTACTAAGTTTTCACTAATTATTTGTTTCTGTTGGAGGTTAGTCTTATTTTTTCTCTTGTGAATTCTTTTACAAATCTTACTACAATTGGCCTTCAGTTTTTACATGTCACAGTCTTAACAACTTTCTGGTGCTGTCACCCTCCTCACTGTCATTGTCTTCCTCACTTTTAGTGTCTGTATTCTCAGCTTCCTCTTCAGACCGAAAATGACAGAAATAATCTTCAGTTCTGTCCATAAAATTTGAAATGAAATCTTTTTTAAACCTTTTACCTACAACTTCTGGATTTATCCAAACCCAATCTGTCTTAATCCAGTGACAAGGGAGTGTTTCAGTAGCTGCTTTTCTGGGTTTTGGTTTTTTTTTTGTTTGGTTGGGTTTGGTTTTTTGTGTAGGTGTTGGAGTATGATTCCTTGCCAAGAGTAATTCTCTATATAAAGACCCCACCAGCCTTTGAGAGGCTTTTTTTACTGTTTCATCAAGCACCTGCTGTTGCGATGTCCTTCTTCCCAATGTGGCCATAAGATTAGTGTTCACTAATGGTGAAAAACACCACCAGCAAAATGTCAGGTGCCCTTTTAATATCAGTAGAAGACATTTCCTCTTTTCTTACTGTCACATCTGATCTACTTTAAAGGACATTCATCCAACTCTTCACTAAGTGTATAGGTAGATGTCCACCTTGGGTTTTGTTTGGCTCAACAGCTAACATTTACATAATATAGTCACAAAGTGCTGCAATGTGATGGTTGGTAAGGTGAATGTTTTTTACGCTTTTAGTTCAATGACTGCCTGTCTAACCAAGTCTCTGTCTCTTCTTTTGAGTGTACATGAATTGTATAGCTGCTACTTCTTTAAATAAAAAGTGTTTCCTGTTGAGTTCAGTAAGTGATTTTTCACACTGATCCTAACACTTATAAGTTTCTGGTTTGATGTTTCTGTCTTTACAGATTTGCCTCTATCATTCTGTGTTTCTTCTGGTCTCACAGTTGCTATTTTTTTCTGTGTATGTTACCGTCAGTGTAAGGTTCCCATCATAACTTCTAATGCTTTTAATTTTACTTTTGTACCTGTGGCCTCCAGATGTTCTGCTGTTCAGGGAGAGATGCACAGCTGCTAAAAATCACAAGGAATCTGCTAAAATACAGTATACCACACAGATTCCCAAGTGCATGGAAGAGAAACAGCTGTCATCACTGTGTCGTGTCATACAAACTTTTAGCTGCCTCGGGCATATTTGTTCTCCTTCATCGCTCTAAGACCTGCCATGTCAAACAGGATCTCTTTGAGGGGGTTAGAAATGATGCCCCCATATTTTTTTAAGCTGAACTATGGGGAGTCAGTGAAGTTGTCTTGCTTTCAAATAAAATAGTACATGCACATTTTATTGATATGCATATGAAAAATGTTTAGACAAACACACCTTCACTGTTTAGGGTAAATCTAAACAATCAACATAATTGTTTTAGTACTCAGTTGTCCTCAATAATGGCATCAAGCCTCAGCATCATGCCAGATTGGAGCTGGTCTTCATTAGAATTTCTGAGCTCTGTATTGTAAGATTTTGTTAATAAATTTTCCTGTATCAAAGTAATTCAGCTAGACTGCGATTCCAAAGCAGGATTGCTCGTTGGTAAGCCATAGCTGCAAGTGCTTGTTTAACCTCTTCTCAAGAATTTCCAGTAAGAAATATTCAAAAAACCCTCCAAAATATTTTGTAGTTCAGTTATCTTTGCCTTTAGTCATTTCCCCCTGCTTCCAGTCTAACTTAATCTTTAATCTCATGTTGCAATTTAAGACTACTGTGATTTATTGTATCTCATGTAGATAGGAAACGTAGCATGTTCCTTTTCTGTTGGAAGCACCTCTTAGATTTTTCAAAACTATTTTCAGTCGCTTTCCAGTTTTTTCTTCTGAGAACAGACTTTTTGCAGTCCTTGATTTTGGATTTTTCCCTATCTTGCTGTATCCTTGAAATGTGTGTGGTTTTGAAGTTCCTACTTGCAGGGACAGTAGCAACCTAAGAAGAATTCAGTAAGAAGGTGACTATCTAAGATTTAGGATTTAAGTACTTGTCCTGTAAAACATGCTGTTTATCCATCCAAGTACAAATACTCATGAGAAGAGTAATACTGCTCTGAAGCATAACAAAATAAGGTAGTTAAGAAGATGACAAAATGTAGATGGAGGACTTAATAAAACTTCCGCATCTTGACAAAAACTGGCCTTTCTATGTGGGTTCAGCAAATAGATACTTAGTTTTATAGGTACCCTGATGCACATGCTTTGCTGGGTTAAAGTTACCTGATGCTTTCACTGAAGTTATTGAGAAAACTCCTTCTATCAGCAAACTAACATTTCTCTAAGAAATACTTCCAGTCAAAAGTTAATAATTACAGGTCGTGACATGTGGATACAGATTCTGCGTAATGTCCTTGATTCTTATTGTCCATTCAAAGACTGAGAGGCATTCTGCTATACATAGTTATTCAGACATTTAAAAAAAATCTCTGAAGACCTCACTGTAGATTTCAATTTACTCATAGTAATTGGCTGTAAGCAGTAGCTGCACATCCATGCTAGCATAACTAAATGTATTAGGCACTTTCTCTACTGGCACGTACGTTCCTGCCTTGATCTTTTCTCACAAATCCAAGCTTCATTCCCCACTTTTGAACAATGGATATCAATAATGTCTAGGTTGCTTTCTAAAACTGCAATTATTGAAGATTTTCACTGTTTCAGAAACATGAGGTATTGACTATGGAATACACTGTGCAGGACTGTACAAGGAATTGTATGTATGTTAATATTAACTTTCAGTAAGGCACCTCATTCTATCAAAATATCCACATCATGTGTCTCAAGTTTCTTGATAAGGACATGAGATATCTATTTGAATATTCAGTCCATTGTCTGTATATGTTAATTTTTTCAAAATTATTATTATTTTGATAGAGAACATATACCTCAGATTTTGGGGGAAGGTGGCAAAAAAGCACTCTTTGGGGACTCTTTGCTTCCATTGTGACTAAGAATTGGGAAATTTCATTGGCCTTTTCTATCTACTCTGCCATTTAAATGTAGTATTTTTTACTCTAGACATTATGCAGACATACTTTATATTGGAGGTTGTTTCTACATAAGACTTCTCTAATTTATAGATCAAACTAGAACAGTTATGAGACATCAACATTTTATTTCCTCTGTGGGGTGCTTTACCTAAAATGACACACAAGGCAAAGAAACTGTTTCAAATTCATGCATGTATAGAGCATATCTTCAAGAAATAGTGCTGCAGGTGATGATTTATATCTATAAAAATTTTCCTTGAGCAATTATAATACAGTGTTTATAATTCTACAGTTTTCATGAGGGAGAATAGCATGATATTCTTATGCCATCAGCGTCTTTAAAATGATGTACAGCAGCTTGCAAATGTAAGTTTAAATAACAAGTAAACAATATGGCTTGAAACTGTCTCTTGAAATAGCATTTCCCATTTTATTTGGTCTATGCTTTTGCATGTGCTAAGAACTTAATGTCTCATGTTTTAGGAAGTGTGTAGGTCTTACTTTTTAAGGTATGGAATATTTTTTTCTATTTATCTTTCCAAATATCCCAAAGACAACTCCATGGTATTATTCTTTGTATCTTTCATCTCTAAGGATGAACTACACTGCTTTCATTTGAGAGGAGTTAATCTAGTACCACCTAGTACTTGGCAGAACAAAGACATTCAGAAAGAAGGTATGTGTAACATCAGAAAGGCAGTGGAGTTTTATAAAATTATTCTCTGAAAATAGACCTGATCTGGTAGGAAATTGGACTAAACTTGCAAAAATGTGGGTCTGTTTTTTGTAAGAATAGTTTGATTGAATATCTCTTTCATCTTCTCTTTTGTAACTGTTGTACAGTCTTCTGGTATACAATATTTGTGATTCCCTGTGTGAAGATAAAGTAAATTAAGCTTTCATCAGAGAAACAGGAAACTCATGTGCTAACTAATATAGTTCTAACTTTATTATTTTGTTAATTATTCTGAACTAGTCACACAATTCTTTGTCCTTACAGGAACTCATATAACATGGACAGCTTCTACTAAAGCCCCATCCAGCTTTCGATATGACTGCTGGGCAGATGCATTTGTTGCTTTGAGAACCCTAACTCCCTGGAGTAAAATTCTTCAGGGTAAAGACCAATCTGTATTTTGTAACTCCCTCTTATCTTTTGGGTTGAATATAATTTTCATTTCAGCTGATAGTGAATATGGTGTAGCATTCTTGGTCTCCTGTATATGACAAAGAACAGAATTTGGAAGGATTCCTCTTGTCTTCTGCTATTCAGAATGATGGAGAGAATGGATTTTGTTGAATAGGCAAATCCCGTTTGATATTTGTGTATCTAATACACTGAGTACTGTTTCGATTAATCACTAACGGTATTCAGTGATCAGGCATTAAATTAGGAATAAGGAGTTCCTCAGTCTTGTGATTCGTAGAACCATAGAATATTAAGGGGTTGGAGTGGCCCTTAATGATCTCCTAGTCCCAACCCTCCCTGCCATGGGCAGGGACATCTCCCACTAGAAAAGATTGCTCAAGGCCTTATCCAACCTAGCTTTGAACACTGCCAAGGTTGGGTCATCCACTGGTTCCCAGGACCAAACTGTTTAGTGTCTAATCATCCTCACAGTGAAAAATTTCTTCCTAGTATCTAGCCTAAATTTCCCCTCTTTCAGTTTGTATCCATTATTCTTTGTCCCCTCTACAACTGCTCTAACTACAGTTCCTGATGAAGAGTCCCTCTCCAGCTTCCCGGTAGGCCCCCTTCAGGTGTGAGGTTGCTGTGAGGTCTCTTCCAGCTTGAACAGCCCCAGCTTTCTCAGCTTGTCTTCATAGGGGAGATGCAACTTTGTGGCCCTCCTCTGGACTTGCTCCAGCAGTTCCTTGTCCTCCTTATGTTGGGGACCCCAGAGCTGGATGTTGTACTTCAGGTTGGGCCTCACAAGAGCAGAGCAGAGGGGTAGAATCACCTCTTTCAACATGTTGGCCCTGCTCCTTTTGATGCAGCCCAGGATTTGTTTGGCTTCCTGGGCTGTGAGCACTTGTTGCTGGCTCATGTTCTGTTTTTGATCAACCATCACCCCTAAGTCCAATGCAGGGCTGCTCTCAATCACATCTCCACCCAACCTATAAGTGTGTTTGGGCTTGCCACAACCCAGGTACAGAACTTTGCATTTGACTTTGTTGAACTTCATGAGGTTTGCATTGGCCCACCTCTTAAGCCTGTCAGTTTGCTGAGCGTGCACCCAATCCCACTGTCCGTGTCACCCACAGAGATGTTGAACAGTATAGGCCCCAGTACCGGCCCCTGAGGGACACCACTCCTCATTGGTCTCCATGTGGACGATGAGACATTGACCAGAACTTTTTGCATGTAGCCATCCAGCCAGTTCTTTATCCACCAAGTAGTTCATCCATCAGATTTGCATCTCTCCAATTTCAGACAAGGATGCCCTATGGGATAGTGTCAAACACTTTGTGTAAGTCCAGATAGACAATATCAGTTGCTCTTCCCCTGCCCATCAGTGCCGTAGCCCTGTCATGGAATACTTGTCTCAGGAATTTGTAATAATATGCTGTTTTATAACAGAATGAACACAGAGTACAAGAAGAGATTAAATGTTTAGAATCACAAAAGATACAATCTGAACTTCATTTTTTCATTAATCATGGGGGATTGCTCTTATGAAGAAAATTGCAGGGATAAAAAGTAACTTCTGTTTATAGATACATGACAGTGAAGATGCTAGAACTTCAATATGTCAATTCTACAGACCTGGAATTTGCATAATGTTTTAGTTGAAACTGGTGTGGCAGATGAACCCTGCTTTTGGATACCCAGCCAGACTTAGCAAACTGCATCAGTGTGATGACAGGAACGTGGAGTTCTGCTCAGGTTTGCTAACATATTCAGGAGAAAAGGTGGTCTTGGCTCCTCTCCTGCCTTACATGGACGCAGTGGCAGTGCTTTGACACTGATAAAATGACACAGGTTGTTGGTTATTAGGCATGGTGTAGTAGATGTTGCCTTGTTCTTTTCACTGGAAATACAGATCAGATGGAAGCATCCTTTGGGATGCCAATTTGACTGCGCTGAGTAGGCAGGCTTAAAATGACAATTAAGTAACCTCCACACTGAGAAAGAAGATTATCAATTAAGTTCTCATCAGAATTAAAAATGTTTGAAATAGCAGTGGGAGAAGTTGCATTCATCTCATGAAGACAGCTAATACAAAAATGTAATGCAGTTGAAGTATAGAAATTTTGTAATGTCTCATTTCACTTGATAAGAGACCATGTTCAAGTCACCTATTCTGCAGGAAATGCACATTTCCAGATTAGACATAGTTATTTCTGGCTGTCTTCCTATTTTTAATCTGTCCATATGCCAGTCTGATAATTAAAAGAATAGGTAAATTAGATTTCCTGGCAGTGGAGAGAAGTTTACTGTACTGAACATCCCACCACATTCATGAAATGCTTGTTTAATAGCCAACTGCTGAATATTGTTTTTAACTAAACAGACTAAAATATGAATGTTGGGATGACAACACTGAATTGAGAGCTGAATGAAAATCTGAAGAGAGTGTAGCCATGGACTATAACAAGGTCACTTCTTACACAGGGATGCAAGAGAGAAATTAGATACTAATGACCAGATCAGAAAGAACATTTTGAATGCAAAATGTAGAACAATTAAAGGCAAGCCTGAAGATGAATAATTTCTGTTATTATTTATGACAAAGCATAAGACTTAATGAAGTTATTTACTGGAGTTTTAAATTACTTACTTGTTCATTTTCTAGGTGTTTTTGTAAAACTAGCTGAGTTTTGAATTTTAAGGAAAATAGTGCCTAAAAATAACGTGTGGGATAGTACTGAGTTAATTTTTTTTGTTTTGCTTTTTTCAGTTTAATAATTAGCAACCTGAGCTCCTGGTATGTTCAGCATACCCAGTGAAAAACATACAAATTGCTTGTGCCTTTTAAATTATTTGGGGAGAGAAACATCTTTCTATTGGTTAACAGAAGGTTCTGTGTTTGGTAATTAACTTCCAGTTGTCTCTCTTCCTGTGTTTTGTTTTTTCTTATTTTCTTGGTAATGGTAGATGACATAATTACTATGAGAGTTGTAGCAAAGCCCCACAAGCTATTCTTCTGGTTTTCCTTCAGTATCTGTTGAGGTGGGTTTTTTCCAAACCTTCCTCCATTGTAAACTCTGTCTTAAAAATATGTTTTTCAGCAGTATAGTTACATCTGTCTTGGTTTTGTATCTCTAAACTGGGGAGACTAGTACTTCCCTGCTGTTCAGAGTTATATGCACTAGAGAACAATCCTGGACTTCTTTTATTTTTACTTTATCTGCCTAGTGAAGTAGGAATAGTTGGATTAGAGACATGGTTAACTTCTTATGCTTGTGTACTGAAGACTCGGTGTGCTAATATCCATAAAAATTGAATTGTAACAATAGTTTAAAAAAATCCTCAGGAAGTTAATCTTAAGGGTCTTTATGTGGTTGATCATCATTACAAGGATTTTTCCCATAATTAATGTTAATTCTCTTTACTAGAGATGTGCAACGCTGAGAGTGTGAGCTACAGTCAAGTAGTTGTAAAGAATCATCAAGGTCATTAATGCTTTATGTAGGGAGAGGAGGGTGGAGTTCAAATAATCAATGCATTTTTGCATTTTCAGAATTGTTGAAATCTGTTTAGTTATTGCATACTCCTAGTGACTAGAGATGCTGTGAGTTTTATTTTAAAAAAAATTTAAATTCCACAAAGGAGACCTAAGTAGATGTGGTTATTTGGGGAGAACACTTTTAGGCAAGAGTTAAAAAGTAGCTAATGGTAGTTCTTATGACTTTCTATCTTTGCTCAACTTTTGTGTTTTCTAATATTTGTGGAAAGATATTAAACTTACTTTGCATAATAAACTACATAATATGCATGCCATATAAGCTGCTGAATATATGTATGAATGTGTAGTGGTTGAATAAACTGAGAAAATGAGTCATTGATTGCAGGGTAGTTGGTTATGTTTGCTGGATTTCAAATCTATTCTAATTATTTCTAATAAATCAAAATTAGTCAGGAAGTAGTATCAGTTCTTTAGCAATTACCTTTTCTCTGTGTATGTTCTGAACTAACTGTTGTCTCTAAACTGTCTCCAGGAGGATAGCTTTCTGCAAGTATGAATAGAGGTGTGAGTTAGTGGAAGACTTGATTTCTCACTGTTTCTGTGCATCTCCTTTTCCCTTTCTGGTGAAGCTTGAGCGTAAAACTTAGATACGTATAATTAATTTTTGCAGTTTTACCACAAACAAAAAAAAAAAGAAAAGAAAAAGAAAAAAGAGTGCAGTTACAGATCAGTTTATTCTTTGTGTTCAGGTTTGATAGACAACATTTTAGATTTACATGGTTCTGAAAATTCAGACTGACTAAAGAAAGTGAAGAGGATGGTGAGAGGAGAATGTTTATTTAAGGGAAAAAAAAGGGTTTATAGATGGGTAGAATTTTGCAACACTGTTTTACAAATTACCTTTAAAACTGTTCAGGAAACTAGTATTTGAAAGTGTTTGAGGTAGTGTTTTTTTGTTTAGATAACACCTAAAAACATTAGTTCTTTAATAAGTGATGATGGTCTATGCCAGAGAGTGTATACCTGTGTGTCTGGGTTCTGAAGGTATCAGTAATAAAAATTAGTGCCATCATATAGGTGGTACTTCAGTCTGAGTACAGAACATAGCATATGTCGGTGCTTTTTTTTCCTGTGAAAAGAGAAACACTGTAATACAGACAAGAGCATAAAAACATACATGCCCATATGCTATAACAAAGCTACTTACAGTGTTCTCAATTTGTTTCTTCGGTAGATGAACGAGAAAGTGAATGATTGAAAGAACAGTGTTAGAACCAAAATAGTGGGTGTCTGAGTCAGACAAAGGATTTACTTTGAAAGTGGTCGGATCGTCGCTGTCACCACACTTTATTTTACACTGTGGAGCAGTATTTTCAGTGTGGAAATTTCAAAGTATTTTGGATGAAACTAAACAACAAGCTGTGCTTCAGGAGCAGTTGCAGACAGTCTGCTTCAGCCACTAATGGGTGTCCAGCTGAAATCTAGCCTGAAATATGACCATCTGTGATAGGTTCACTGGCGACTTGGGTTCTGAGAAACACCTTTTCTGTTGTACGGATCTGCTCCTTGTGCATTGCACTGAAACATTATAGTCATTGTGAGCTTTTTGTGGACCAGAACTTAACTGCAAACTCCAATTCTTCTTTTGAACTTAATCTCTGAATGAGTCTGTCTTGACTTGAGTATTTCTCAGACTCAGTGATTCAATGCTCACTAATCTTGACTTGACTTTCTCTTGCTTTCAACTGCGGGGTAGAGAAGTCAGTGGTGTTAAGTGTAGGATGGCGTTCAAAGTGTAAAAGTAGCTGGAGTTTTCTCTTTGAAGGGAAAAAAAACAATAGTGAAGAAGATTGGAACTGCTGTCTGTCAGTGGAAAAGATGAGTAGTAAAGGGAAAAAAATTGGATAGCTCTGCACAGTGTCTGCAGAAATTGAGAATGAAAACAATTACTTAAATACAATCTTGTAGTAAGTGATGGAATTAAGAGTCTGGCTTCAGCCATCTCTTCTGGGCTCAAGTCAATAACTCCATTAGAATTAAAGCAACATCATGAGACTCTTCAGCCAAAGGCATCTTGGCTTTCTAGAGCTGTACTTTGCTTAACAACTTTATTGTGAAACAATTCAGAAGACACGTTTAAAGTAAAAATAGCATATCAACAACTTAAAATCTTGAAAGGTTTTAAAAACTAAAATGGAGTACAAATTGGGATTGATGTTCTTTGATCATAACCATAATTTAAATAGTACTTGTACTCTAGAAAATATAATTGCATTTGGTTATGTCATTGTGTTGGGTCTGGCTGAGGAGTTCATTTCCCCATAGCAGCCTTCACAGTGCTGTGCTTTGCATTGGTAGCTAGAAGGGTGTTGATAACACTCCAGTGCTTTGGCTCCTGCTGAGTAGTGCTGGCACAGAATCCACACAATCTCTCCAACGTTTCCCAACATCAAGGAGCTCTGGTGGGCAAGATCCTGGGAGGGGAGACAGCTAGGCCAGCTAACCCAGATTAGCCAAAGGGATATTCCATACCCTGTGATGTCTGCTCAGATATAAAAGCTGAGGGAAGGAGGAAGAAGGGGAGGCATTCATTATTTGCAGTGTTTGCCTTCTGGAGCAACCACTAGATCTGCTGAAGCCCTGCTTCCCAGGAAGAGGATGGACATCATTTGCTGATGGGAAGTAAGGAATAAACCTTTTTTCTCTTCACTTGTGAGCACACAAACTTTCACTTTTGCTTCAGTAAACTGCCTTATGTCAACCTACGAGTTGTTTTCCATCTTCTTTTTTTTTTTCCCTTGTCCAGCTGGGAAGGTGAGCGGTAGAGAAACTTGGGGGATACCTGGCATCCAACCAAAGTCAGCCCACCACAGTCACCCTTAGTTTTGTAAATGCAGTCATATTCTGTACCTGCTGGCATTTTACCGTTTGATTCTGGATTGTGATGTATTATAAGAACATATCTGTAAAAGCTAATATTCTCTCAGCACTTGTCTGACTACAAAATCAAGGTTACAGTGCTAAGCCTTGGTAAACAAATACCGAATCAGTTAAGTAGTGCCAGCTTTAATTTGCATAATTAAACTACTTTGGAAATGATTTAGAAGTACAGTGCTATGTTGTCTTGTTGTAAAATGGCCTCTCTGTGCACAGTTCTAAATAAATAGAAACTGATTTTGTTGATTTTGATTTGGCATATCTGTGATGGCAGTAGTGTTTCTGATAGTGGTGTTCTGTCTGATGCTTATAGACAGTATTTGTTTTTAATGCCTTAAATGGTGAAGTCTCATCAACAGTCTGAGGTAAACTTGGTTTAAATTAGATGTAGTAATAAGAGGTTTTTTAACATGCAGAACTGTTTCAAGAACTATCGAACTTTTACTTGAATACTCTATTTGATTGACTTTTTAGTTGGGTACTTTGTCCTTGTATGAAGTGGACTTAAATGTTCATTGCGTCCCAGCTACTCTGTAGCTGCCTCTGGCATCCTCAAATTAAAGTGCTTTTCATGCAAACTTTAACCTAACAACCTTTAAAAAAAAAAAAAAAAAAAAGAAAAAAAATGTTGGAGCAGTTGGCTTTTTACTGATGATGGACTTGTTCTCCATCTTCTGGTAAAATACTGAACAACAAGGAGGAGGGAAATCACAAAAATAAAAGGTGGCCTTCATCTCTAGAAGCTGTAAATCATCAAGGCTGAGAATAATGGTATTTTAACACCTGTAAAGATTGCTTTGGTGTCCCCTTAGGATGTAACTTTGCTCTGGGACTTCACAAAGACATCATCTGCTACTAATGCATTGGTACGAAAGCCTCTTCACTCCAGACATGTCTAAACTTGGATTTCTAATATATTTTTAGCATCCAAACTACTTAATTAAAGAGAAAGCATGTTATAAAGCTATTCTCAACCAGTTTGTTCATTTTCCTTACAGAAGAGAGGCATCACAAGCAAAGTTGCTGTGTCCACTTAAGTTCTGATGGTCTGGAAATGCTTCTTGAACCAACTCCTGTTTAGATACTGTGAGGACATGACTGCCCAGTGCATGGTCTTCTGCTCATTGGTTGTGCCTACTATCATCCCAGTCATCTTCTAATTTACAGTGAGTTCCTGGTGCAGGGATGATTTTATTATTGTAAACCAGGACTAATGCCCCACTTCAAAGGGAGAGATCTGTTCACTTGCTTACAGGTTTATTTCTGTTTTACCATTTCAGTTCCATGACTTTTCATTTGATTCTGTTATGGTACTGGGACAGGACTGGGGTTGCACAGAAGACTCAAGGCCAGAAGCCCAGCTTAGTTTGTAAACTATCATAGTTTGGCCTTTGTGTAAACTATCATAAACCGACCTTAAAAGTAGATTGTTACGAGCTTTCTTGGAATTTGATCAAATCTGTTTTCATCACGTGCCCCGTTCTTTAATGGTTGAAGTAGTCAGTGAGATTATACCTCAGGCTGACAGTTTTATTCTGAACAACACAGCCCTCAAGTTACCCTTCTCTTGAATGAGATTAATATCTAGCCCCAGCATAATAGCATAATTTCCCAGAAAAAAAAAACCAGCACAAACCAGTCAACACTTTTTATTCCCCTATTGTTAAGTCAGAAGACAGCATCAACATCACAACTGTATACCTAGCTACTTGATCAAGAATGCACATCAAGTCATCATCTTCCTTGTGTTTCATCTCTTAGGATTCAGGGGCTTAGTCATGAACTAAGCTGTCTTGCAATTTGTAGTACTTGGTCTCTCTCCAATACCCATGCTCTCTTGCTATTTAGGGGCTTGTCACCTCTGCATGCAATTTGAGAAACTTCTTCCTGACTGTCCTAAAAAGACTGGAGACCATTTCTTTCTGTTATTTTTATTCCTGGAAAGCAGTGTGTTGGTGGACATTCAGTATTTTTTGTTTCCTTCCATAAAGGTGTTTTATTTCTCATTGTATTGTTTTGTTCTTCATCCAAAGAATTTATGTATGTACAGTAAGATTATGTATAATAGTTTTATTTTTACATTGCAGTTAGTATAACTCACTGATTTTTTCTTAATACTTGTTGTTTATATGTCTCTCCTCTAGGTATTTCATTAGTGAGTCTATCAATATTAAAAAGCACCAGTGTATTCATTTTTTAAAGATTTCATCTCTGATATTTTACTTTCTTTTGAGTAATAGCTAAATGTAAGCAGTTAGTGGCAGCTCATGACTACCATACCTAGAAGGTCATCGGTGTGAAGCGTATGCATGGGAAATACTTTTCAGAGAGAAGCAAATAGGTTTTAGTTTTGGAAGTGAAAACTGACCTAAGGGTACAGACCCTTGGAGTTAGTATTGTGGGGGGTGTCTTTAATCTTACTAATTGGGTTATATTTGTAATCAAATAGTAGACAGCTCCTTTGCTGGAAAAGAAAGAAAGGAGGGAGAAATTATCTGAGGCTACTACTCAGACTTTTAAATCCTCCTCTTCATATAGTGAATATCTGCTAGGCATAGAGATACATGCAAAAGGCAGCAAAAATGAAGTACAGAACCATGAAGGGGAAAAATATTTTTTATAGGACATACAGTAAATCTCACTTGTCTGAACTTCAGTAAAATTACTTTTGAAGTGTCGAAAGCAGAAAGATGACAGCTCAAGAGGGAGGAAATTCATAGGGTACAGCATGTTGGGATATAGTGGCCAATGTTTCGTTTTTAATTTCAGTTTAAGTTTTGGTAAGTCTCAGATGACTTCCAGGGCTACACTTCAATTTTGTAATGCAAACAGAGGATTGTACTGGTAATAGGATATTGGGAGGCATGTTTTCTTTTCTTTGCGGGTCATCATAGCTGCCTTGGCAGTGTTCTTCACATGCAGCAGCAGCCAGTTAGCGTAAGACTTTTCAGTAGGCATGATAAGTATTATCATATCCTTACTGCTGCAGTGTCTGGCTTTGTCTAGTTCACATGGTTTGTCATTGTATGTTTTAGTGATTTGGACATTGACAAGCAGGAGTTACATTATTATTGTTCATGACATTGTTAAAATACAGTGGTGTATATTTGAAAGGTGGGTCTTGCTCATCTAAAGTGTTACATAATAAATTTGAGGAAGCAAGATATGAAATAATTGCAAGCTGATATTAACATTTTAAAGGTCATTATTGGAGTTACCACTCCGTTTTTGCGCTCTTCAATAGGTGACCACAGAGAATATATTTCATGACCTGAAGGAAATACATACAGCCTTGGTTTTCCTCAGTTTACATGGAAAAAGAAAACTAGACAGATGAGTAGCACTTGAGCAGTACTTATGTGGGAGAAACAGTACGTGGTACAACAAAATCTACTTCCTTTCACTTTTGTTGTATGTTTTTAAAAGGCAATGTCTGGCACTAGATCTGAGTTTATAGCAAGATCTAATGTAGAAGACAGCTGTTCACAAAGAACATCTATTTAAGTCATATCTCACTCCCCATCCCTTACTGTCAGATAATAGTATCACCACAATAAGATGATTTATTCCTCCAAATAAAAAAAGTTCCTGTCTTTCAGGTTACTGATGTTCACTTAATTCAGTCTGATGTGTGTATCTCTGTCCTTCCAAGATAAGTTAAGACAATTGTCAGCTTTTCTAAGTGTCTGAAAGATTGTATATGATTTTGACAAGAAGCATCTTTTCATTTATCCTTTATAAAAGGAAAACTAAAGATTTGGGCGGTTAATGTTTTTGAACTAACTCTTTGGCAAGAGTAATTGAGATATTTCTCATGATAGTCTAGTAAATTTGAAGTCTTAGACAAGCTTAAGATACTCAGATACTGAAAGAAAGCATGGATATATCTCTTCCCATGCTTTTTAATTTTTTTAGTTTAAAATCTTCTAGGGAGGAAGAAGATAGCACAAATCAGTTTTATGTATTGTCTCACCACAAGCTGGAGATTGGGAGAGCAAAATGCTTCCCACTGTAAGTGAAGATCAGGTTTATGATCACCTGAGGAACCTGCTGGTACATAAGTTGTAGAATCAAAGAATGGTTTGGATTTGAAGGGACCTTAAAGATCATCTAGTTTCAGAACTCCCACTGTGGGCAGAGATGGCATTCACTACATCAGGTTGCACAGGACCCTATCCAACCTGGTCATGAACACTGCCAGTGATGGGGCTTCCAGCTTCACCAGTCTCTGAGTAAAGAATTTCTTCTAACATCTAATCTAAACCTGCCCTTCTCCAGTTAAAACCATTGCTGCCTGTCATGACAGTATATGCTGTTACAAAATTTATCTCTCCCTCCTTTTTATAAGCCCCCTTAAGGTACTGGAAGGCCATACTGAGGTTTCTCCAAAGTTTTTTCTTTATGCTGATCAACCACAGCTCTCTCAGCCTGTCTTCATAGGAGAGGTGCTCCATTCCTCTGATCATCTCTGTGGCTCTCCTCTGGACCCACTGTAACAAGTCCACATCTTTCTTGTGCTGAGGACCCCAGACCTGTGCAGTGTACTCCAGGTTGGGTCTCAGAAGGGCAGAGTAGAGGGGGAGAATCCCCTCCCTCAACCAGCTGGCCACTCTTCTTTTGATGCAGCCCAGGGTACAATTGGTCTTCTGAGGTGCAAGCACACATTGTTGGCTTATATTCAGCTTTTCATCCCTAAGAACACCCAAGTCCTCCCCTGGGCTGCTCTCAGTGAGCAGTTCTCTGGTCTGTACTCATATTTGGAGTTACCTGACTCAGGAACAGCACCTTGGACTTGTTGAATTACATACCGTTCTTGCGGACCCACTTCTGAAGCTTGTCCAGATCACTTTGGATAGTATCCCTTCCTTTTGTCAATTGCATCACTCAGCTTCGTATCATCTGCAAATTGCAGAGGGTGCACTCAACCCTAATGTCTGTGTCATCTGTGAAGATACTGAAAAGCACTGGTCCCAAGAAAGAGCCCTGAGGGACACTTACTCTGGATCAAGTTATGGTATATGTCTTCTTACTCTGGATCAAGTTATGGTATATGTCTTCTTCCTTTCAGTTTCTTTCAGTCCCTTTAGTCCAAATTATCCAACTCTAAACCAGTCCAGAAAAGTTAGTGGAACTTGATTTGACTGAAGTAATTATCAGACTTGTTAGGGTATACAGCATCTCTTTGCATCTTCCTCTGTGGCGATGTCAAACCCAGGTTCCCCAATTCATTTTCATGATCCGTCTAATGATACAACCTGTGGATGGTTCTGGTCATTAGAACCTGCCTTCCTCATGGATGACAATCTTAAGCCAAGAAAAAGGTTCTTTATATCGTTCATGGTTCATATGGGAGACCTGCTTCATGATTTTCTGAGGTTATTCTCTTTCTTGACTAGACCCCTCGCTTTCCTTTGAAATTTCTGTTGATGCTAGCAGAATTGTAGGCATTCTCTACCAGCTTTGAGTAAAGCTTGCCCTGTTTTCTTGAATCGGACTCTTTGATGGTTTCTGTGAAAGCAGATGCTCTTTTGGATCAGTTGATTGTTGACAGGTACTGGAGGAATGAGAAGCGGGGATGTGTCAACCAAAAGGAGCCCTGCCTTTGTGGGAATGCTTTAAGTGAACCTGAAGCAGCAGAGTGATCTCACTGACAAGTGCTGTCGCTCCTGCACTTGCCTATTTGCATGGAGCTCTCTCATTGCTTTGCTACTTCTGCTGCTGTGGAGTTTATTTCACAGAGGGAATTCCTGTAACCACGCTCTGTGTAGCTTCTAAAGACTCATCTCTAGATAACTTGATTGTATCCAGCTTGTTGCTTGGATTTTTCTCCTGTGTGGATGTGCTTGAGGAAAGTCTCTGAAACAGAGGCTTTGCCAGTTACTGAAGTGATTTGGGAAGTGCAAAAAAGTGACTCTGTCACTTTCCCAAGTGTCTTCTCTTAGTCTTTTGGATTTAGCAGGGAATAAAAATGACAGTCTTTATATAAATTTCTTTAAGTAAGCTTGCTCTTATCCAGATATGTACAAGGTAAGAATCAATTCTTATGAGGTGAAGAAACATGCAGATGTGGACCATACATGTGTAACTTCAGTTAATAGTGAATAATGCCATCTTTTAGTATAAAACACGTTGGAACACTGCTTCGGTGTTGGCAGGGCTAGTTTTAACAAAGAAGGTTGTTCAGTATCACTTTGGAAAGTAGCAAAGCATCATCTGGTGGGTGTTGCTACAGGAGCATTCTTGTGAGGGTTTGGTTAAAAGATTGAAAAGGATGAAATGTATGGGTTGAATATTACCTGTGGCTAAATATTTTCCACAGTTTAAATCACAGATATAATACATATTTATTTTTAATGTACGGATCAAGATGATTTCATTTTTGGAGAATTCTTGACTGTGTAAGCTGCTGCTAAAATAAAATGCCCATTTCATCTCACAGAGGAACAAAACTTTGCTGCTGTGCTCTGAATGCAGTACTTGGCTTGATTAACAAGCATGTCCTGACTAGGGAGATAAATAACTTAATGAGGCCTAGGGCTGGGGGTAAAATTCTTCCTTTTTATGGTTGCAAGCAGAGCACAACAATGATTCATTAAGCAAAGTAGAATGAATTTGATTTTCTTTGTACAATGGCAGTGCTATATAGTCTAGGGACATCCAGACAAGGAAATCTGTCATACTAATGGATATTTTTGAAGGGTGTGGTGGGTGTAAGTGCTTAATATAGTTCACATAATAGCTTGGAAGTGGCTGATCTATATACATGATATAAAAATAGCACCATTTAATGCTGAAATTAGTGCCGCTATGTTATAGTGCAAACTTCTCTGCTTGCTTTATAATATGTGTTTGCCACTTTTGAAAGATCATAGTAACAGGTCACCAGCACCCCAGATACTTTTTGAATGATAGCTTCTGAGAATTTGACAATCTGTTGATTATCTCTGGTTTTGTTACTGCTAATAAATTTCATATTTTAAAAATTAGATTTTATTTGCTTACAATTTATTCTTATTAATCTGGATTTGGATTTTGATGGTCGTCATTGGACTGTCATCGGTTCTGCAGGTGCTTTTGTAATTCTTCTCCCATCCAATTTTCTGGTACTAATGACCAGAGCGTATTTCTGTGAAGTTCCGAATTATCTGGGAGAATTACGGTTCAATTCTATCATAATGGGCCAGCAGTCTTCAGAGCCCTCCCTTGTGCAGATCAGATGGTGATACTGCCTAGCTGGATTTTTAGCATGCTGACTGCTTGCCTATCAGGTCTCTCTCCTGCCCCATGAAACTTGAGGTCTTCTGATCTGGATGTTACAGGTCTCCCCGGTCACTTGTTATGAATCAGTGTCTCGCTTCTGAGGCTGTTGGTTTCTTCTTCAGGTTCTAGTTGCTGTCTCTGCAACAGTGGGTGAGAATCCTCTTGATATTTTTCAGTCAGGCTTCTCAGATAACCAATTGCTTGGTTACATTTCCTTGCCTCCTCTGTTCTCACCCCTTTCTTCTTCCCTCCTCAGCTTCCAGGGTATGTTGTCCTGGCTTGGTAGCGAAGTTTGAAATGTCCTTTACTTGCTAAAGCTTGCATTAATCTTGTTGCTTGCTCTGGTCTTTTGAAGTGGAGAGTAGTAAAGGTAGGTGGGCTACATTCAAAGTGAGATTTACATCAAATCTTTAACAGGTTAACTTAGTGTTTCAAGTATTAAACAGGATTCATTACTTCATAGATCAGCTTCCTAAATACCAGTTTACCTTACTGGCAGATTTGGCTATTTGGCTGCCAGGACCAGTTTTAACAAGTTTTACAATCTGGATAAAAGCTGGGTAAAGCTGAATGGTCTGGTATGTTAGCTGCCACTTGGGGGGTGAGTTATTGTGTTTTGGTTTGGGTTTTTTTATATATATTTAGTCTAAAAAGAGAAATATGTTGTTTCAAATAAACCAGAACGGGAAGTAATTCATGATGACAGTGTTAGTTTTAACTATTTATCTTCAGTTATGAACCTGACTCTCTGAGCTAGGTAGCATTCCAAACTACTGTGAAGAATTTTCCCAGCATATCTATGAGCGAATATGAACAGTAAGATATGCTGAATTTCTGGTTACCACGTTTGTCCCTCTTTTATTCAATGTCACCAGCAACTTGTTTTTACATTTTTCCTTTACAGGGAACATTGTTTCTTTTAAGGAAGTGTAAAATTGGTTAAGCTGTAATACTCATGTAACAAAAGCAGTTGTGTGTCATTGTCTCTAGTGCAAAATTACAAGTTATACCCAGGCACTTAAAAGAAGAAAAAAGTTGTTCCATAAGGAAAAAGGATTATATGAGCATGTTTTCATTTTAAATTTTCTATAGTACTATATTGTGAAAGATCAAGCATTGATTGCTCTACTGTATTATTAGCATGAAAAAAACATCAGGGTAAGGAGAGAGGGTTTCCTCTGCAAGTCTGGGGTATTCATGTAAACCTGAAGCTTGTCTTATTCACTCTTTTAATGTGAGTACTTATATCAGCCGGACAAGGGGAAGAAGTTGTTGCCTGTACCATCTGAAATATTGCTTCAAGACTCCAAAAGTGAAGGATGTAAAGTATGCTTTCGTGGACTGCTTTTTGTTCAGCTTTGCTGTTTTGCCGTTAGCATCCTTAAATACGTCACATATGACAATAATGGAAATCATAGTACTTCTGGTTTTGTATTTGGACAAAGGGAGGCTCTTTGCTAGAGTTTCTTACAAGATTCTTTGAAGCCAACTGCTTTGTTCTGGTCTGATTATTTTAGTGCGTTGATCAAAATTGCGAAGTGGTACTGAAATAGACGTTTGCTGATATTGTTAGCTTGTTTATCCAGTTATCCTTTGTTATTTCTTTCATGCTTCAGCTCTCTTTTGCTTGTCCTTGATTTCTCTGCAATGATCTGTGGTGCTTTTTTGCTGCTGTTAGGAGAGCATCGTATTGAGTATTAGAGTAAAACAGAGGGATATCCCAGTCAGGTTCAAGGTTCCAATAGGAAACACTAGATGCTGCAGAAGCATCTTCTGCTGCAGGAGAGAGACAGAGTATGCAATGTCTTTTAAGGTAACTGTGTATTAGGATCTCCTTTAAAACCAAACTAGTCTTTAATGCAGCAGTTTACTAAACCCTGCCTATTTTGTACCTGTTGTGTCCTTGAATGAGATACCTTTGGTCTGTGTTCAGGCTGAGTTACCACCAACTTGGTGGTGGTATTGTGACTGCAAGTGACCACATGAAACAGTTTTCTGATTCAGTTTGGTATAGCTGTCATTTTTTATTGAGAGGGTTTATTTTGGGTGTTGCCATTTTAAGTATCTTTTTAACAATACCACTGGCTAACTCAGTACAGATAGCTAGCATAGACAGGGCAATGCTGAATTTAACTTAAGCTAAGCTTAGTACAGTTGAGGACAGGAATAAACCTAGTTTTGTCTTGTATTTTTTTTATGGGATTGACTTGCCTTTCTGGAATAGTTTGGTTTTCTTGCTTTCTAATACATAAACTTCAAGTACAATTTTATCATTTAAGTTGCATTGTATCCCAGACATGGTTAATTGTTTTAGATTTTTGCATTTGCATATTAATAATTAAAATTTTAGCATTTGATATAAGTTCCATTTTTTTATTCAGGGATGTGGGGGACTCTAGCAGAAGAGCTTTGTTTTTCAGAGCACTCTGATTTTCCTTAACAGAACAAATTTTGTCAGAATTGAATCACTACTGTCAAAATTCTTTTAATTACAGCTGACCTTAATAAAAAGGGAAACTATGACTTTTGCTAAATGGCCATGACCGTATGAGCTATGTAACATGCTTTCACACTGACAAACGTGATTTCCTTCTGTGATGAAGTAGCTGGTTCTGCAGATGAGAGGATAGCAGCAGATGATACTGACTTGGTGGGAGTAAGTGAGGTAAGGGAGATCAGAGAGGCTGTTGAGAGAGATGTTAGCATCCCGGGGGAATGGGCTGACATGCAGTTCAGCCAAGGCGAGCACAAAGCCCCGCAGGTGGGAGAGAGTAGCCCCGTGCACCAGTAGAGGCTGAGGACCAGCTCAGGGCACTAACCCCACTGCCCTCCTGAGCAGCCTTCAGCGTGCCCTTCTTGCAGATGACCAGCTATACCCTCAGCTGTGCTGGCACCAGTTGAGGGGCATTAATCCCTCTATTGAGAACCTGTGGGACTGCATCTAGGTAATGGTAAAGTCCTGATAAATGATAGTCACGCTTAGAAACAGATCACCCACAAAGGCTGTAGAGTCTCTGTCCTTCGGGATACTTCCAGCTCCATCAGACATTTCTCCAAAGAATATATTCTAATGGCCCTGCTTTCAGCAGGGTGTCAGATCGAAATTGCTCTCTTACTCTCAGCTTTCTGCCTCTTATGCCCCTTAAGAAGCAAACAGCAGAGTTGATCATCTTAGTATGACAGGCTGCATGCAACCTGTCGTAGGGTAGAATTAGTTTGCAATCCAATAAGCTACCCTGAGGGGATATAGTTTGGATGTTGACATGAGAACCTTACTTTGCTTTAATGTGTGTCTGAGTCTTCACTGAAATGAATAGAAGCCTTTAGTACTTTGGGAGTGTTAGTAGGTATTCATTTGGCAAGTAGGAAAAGGTCTTTGTGTCTGATGAGTTTTTGGTGTGTAAATGGTGTCTTTAAAATGCATCGTTTGTGTTCCTTTCAGGGCCATGTAAAAAGCAGTATCCTGAAGATACCTGTATCAGCAAGGTGGCAAGACAGAGAAGTTAAATAAAGGCTAGAACTTTCAAATTTACTTGCTTTAGAAGCTGAACTGTCGAGGTGAATGTCTGAAAAATGAATTTTCAGTCCCTTAATTATGATATGCTCTTCAGGTGTCTATGCTTGGAAAATATGAATGTAAAATGAATCATATGATGATACCACAGGGAGGAAGTGTCAGTCATAACATTTTTATATGAACAGAGAATGATTGTGTGTGGAGTCTAAGTTCCAGTAGTTAATGAAACAATAAATTTTAAGGAAAAAAGACATGCTTTGAGAACATGCAATTCATATTAAGGAGATAGATGTAATCGTTAAGGAGAACAGTCTACTAGTGAAGAATATAAAATTTAAAACTTATATTTGTTCCTGAATTTTTGATTTTTTTTTTTTCCTTTTCCTAAATAGACTCTGTTGGAATATGCAGAAAAGTGGAAAACATCAGAAGACCCTCTGCCTCTGCTGGAGGTGTACACAGTGGCTATCCGAAGTTATGTTAAAGCACGACCTTATCTTACCTCTGAGTGTGAAAATGTAGCTTTTGTGCTTGAACGTTTAGCACTGTGAGTATGTCTTTCATGTTACTAAAACCAGCCTGTATGGTATTAACTTTTCACTGCCTAAATGTTTTCCCAATCCTGTTCTAAAAACGTTGCGAAGCACCTTCCTCATGGTGGATGCTGTATGTGAAAGAGAGTATCTTTGGTTGTTGGAAAAGAGGCAAGGAGGACTCCTGATCTGGAACAAGCCAACATTCCTGGCTTGAAACACGTTGCTACTATTGATCTGCATGCAGTCTGAAAGTGCATCAATTTACACAGGCTTTTACTGGGTTGGATTTGATGACATCCTTTTTTAATTTTTTAGCAGCGTCTTTTAGACAGTTTGCTTTTACAGTTTCTTCAGGCATGTCTTTGACCTTCTTTTCCTTATGCGTTCAAAAAAAGCAAACTGTTTTGTGATTGATGTTTCAAACAAATAACCATTTGAATATCAGAATAAAGAATGGTTGATTATACGTTTTAAAAGTCAAAAATTGCCTGAAATAATTCTCCAATTTGACTTCCAGAAGCTGTATTGAACTTCTACTTTGTCTGCCTCTGGATTTACCTGAAAATAAATGGGAAGAATTTCAGGCTTTTGTACAGGTGAGTTTGATTCATGAAATGAAGACCTAACCCTTTTCAGAATGGTTTGGACAGCCAGGGATATTGAGTATGTAGCATGTCTGTAATTGCAGAAAGTCATATCATTCTCCTGCATGCAGCAGCTGTGGAGAAAAAAAAAATTACACTTTACTGAAAGAAAATTCATGTTTTAAAATATATTTGTCTATTAACACTCTTAGAAATGAAATGTTATATATGTCGTTCTTTACTGTATATGGTTGTACATTTGAAACTGGTGAATGAAAGGCCTACTGATACTGCAGGATTGTTAGATCTCACACAGGGTACTAGCTGGATAAGGTTAGAGCTCTGCTTTAAAGGAGGATGTTGGAACAAGTTCTGCTCCTCAGTATTTATCAGAAATATGTAGTGGGAGGTCCTGTCTACGATTTAGAAAAAAAAAAAAAAGTTTGGGATTCAGGAGGAGGAAAGAATAATACTGAAAAATACCAGATAGTTATCTCAGGATTCTCAGCCTAAATAGCATCAAAAGATGCAAGGCTGATTATTTTAGAGTGAATTTTGACTAGCAACTGCCTGATGTAAATCAGTTTTGAAGAGATGTGTTTGCTGAGGTATTCACAGCCTTCAAGCAGGTGAAAAATAATAGGAAAGCAAAAAGAAAGATATGAGCCCTTTCTTGTTTCTTTTTAAGGACCAGTGTAAGTTGTGCGTTGCTACTTAAGCTACAGACTTTTGCTGGTACTTAACTTGCTCCGAAGTGTACATCTGCTCCCAGATTTATACTAGTATATAAATACGGTGGAAAATACTGCAATTGATTTTAAGATTCCAGCCTGCTTTCATCTTATTTGTATACAACCATGCAGTGAGGTCTTACAGCTAAAATCTTTCGCAATTACAAAAATATTTTTTTCAGCATCTCCAGCACATAGAAATTGAGCTGCTGAAGAGTTGGAGAAGAATAAGAGTGTAGGCAGCAAGTACCAGACCAATATGCGGACCAGAGAAATTGCTCATCCATTTTTAAAATAGAGGCCTATTTCAAAGTTTAGTTTCAGAAATTTCAGAAGTAGCCCTGTTAATAAATCTTAAGGTGAGTTTGAGGCACTCAGTTCTTTTGGTTTCTCAGCCTAAATCTTAGGTAACAGAGACAGAAGTAAAATCTATATTGGCTGAATATTAGGATGGTTTTGTTATACATTTAACTCTTTGCCTGGTAAGGGGTTATTTTTTCCACAGAAGGTATAAAGGAGTTTGAAAGACATTATTGTCTTTTTTTAACAATACTTTGTTTTGTAAAATATATTACTCAGGTGGCTCATAAAAACTTGATGGAAAATGGCAGCCGGGAACTGAACATTTTAACTACACTTACACAAGAAAAGGGAGTGTGGAAGAACCCAGTATTGTGTGGTATTCTTTCCCAGGAACAGTTGGACCCAGATAAAGGTAAAATTTAAAATTATGGTTGTGATAAAATATGCCTCATTTTTATAATACATTGAAATATTAAGATACATGGGAGTTTTTTATTTCATATAGTTTGTGATAGTTTATAAGCTATGTAAATATACATGTAGCATTGTCTGAATTATTAAGACAGTATGCTCATAGGAATATACAAATAATGTTGATATTTAGCGTAAAACATAATCATACCTTGAGATCTCTTGCCATTTTCTTTATAAGTCATGTGAAGGGAGTTTACAAACAGGCTAATTTAGTTGTACCAGTATACAAAAATTACTTGACACGAACCAAAAAATTAAAAATTGCATATATATATAATGAGAATGACATTTACTCAGTTATGAAATGCCAAGAGGGCCATTACTGAAGACTCATTCAGACCTGAGTTCTAAGAATGGCTAACAGCAGTTGCTGTCCTGATATATTTTTTCCATTGTTGATGATTGCAATTCAGAAGTGGTATCGTCGTGTTAATAAGTCTTAGCTGTATTTTTGATTCTTTGCCTAATTGGTTTTAGAAACTGTATGAAGTGTCACACCTAAGCATCTGTGACAGAGCTGCACAGTTCTTACATCAAGTAAACTCGTTGCTTTTGCTGTTTGCTTCCCTTCAGCCTCATGCCTGCTTATTTATTAACAAGTAAACTGTTCTTGTGTCTTTTAATGAATGCATCATAAGACATGATTCATTAAGCTGCCATCATATCTCATCTTCTCTCTGCTGTAGTGTCTGTTCCATACCATCTTCTAGCTTTACTGTCCCATTCCTCATATGGGGAACCAAAGGTTTATTCAGCAGTCAGTACGTAGGTGTATTGATTTTCTGCTTCCTTCTGCATTCCTTTCATAATATCTCCTAACATTGCACTTGCTTCTTGACTGAGCAGTGAACCAATGTTTTCTTAAATCAGGACTAAACCAGACATTTTTCTTCCTTGAAGATTAGAAGGCATTTCAATTTTAGGATTTTCTCCAACACACTGCCTATTTTTCTGTATATACGGTTAGGACATTTTTTCCCACATGAAAATAATTTTGGTGTTTTTATCAACATTTTAATTTTGTCTGTTATGCCACATGATGGATTATTGACATGTTTTTACTACTCTGCTTTTGTTAGCATGCTTTGTCACCTTGTTCTCTATTGCCCTTTTCCAAATGTTTATAAAACTGCTGCATGTGGGCAGAGGTCCCTGGAACAGATTCTTAGGAAACTCACTGAAGTTTCTTTGGGTTTTTTTTCTTCTTCTGTTAACCGATAATTTATCTGTACAAGCATCTTCTTTTCACTACCAAGAGAGGTTGCTATGTTTAGGGATTTGAGGGACTTCTTTTGTTGCAGTTAGAAAATTATTTGTTTCTCCTTTTATTCATATTTCCACAGCTCCCTTGGATAAGTCCAGGAAATGTATAATTTGGTTTTTGGTTTGGGTTTTTTTTTTTTTACAAAAGCATGCTTACCCTTTCACAAGATTTGCATTCTGGCGCTTCTTTTAATTATTTATTATGCATCTAATACAAATTGTGGATTTGTATGCAGTTTTCAGTCCCCAAGAGTACTCCTTTATGAGCTTCCTGTCAACCACCCTCTAGCCATCATAACAGTAAGATACTTGTAAGAGAGAAGTTTAATGAATATTTAACTTGCCTTATAGTTGAGGCTTTTTAAGAACTTCCTAATGAGTTCAGCATTGGGTGAGGAGCACACAGGACAGCAAGATTGTAAGCATGGACTTCAGAAGACCTAACCTTAGAATCTTAGCGATTTTTTTTTGAAGAATCCCATGGGAACAGGTCCTGCAGGGAAAAGGGGTCCAATAGAGCTGGTTGATATTCAAGGGTCATCTCTTTCAGGCTCAAGAACGATGCATCTCTGTGAGGAAGAAATCAAGCAAAGGGGGCAAGAGACCTGCATGGATGAATAAAGAACTCCTGTCATTACTCAAGCATAAGCGGGAAATACATAGGAGATGGAAGCAGGGTCAGGCCACTTGGAATGAATATAGAGAGGTTATCAGAATAAGTCAAAACGAGACAAGGAAGGCCAAGGCCCGTCTGGAATTAAATCTGTCCAAGAATGTCAAGGACAAGAAGAAGGGCTTTTTCAAATACATCAAAAACAAAAGGAAAACAAAGAATAGTGTGGGCTCATTACTAAGTGAGGGAGGACCCTGTTAACAGTTACTGAACACCTTCTTTGCAGTAGTCTTCACTGACAAGGCCAGCCCTCAGGAATCTCCAGCACAAGAGACCAGTAAAGTGCCTTCTCAGCAAGTTCCCTACTGACACAAAGCTGGGAGGAATGGCCAAGACCCCAAAGTGCTGTGCCGTCCTTCAGAAGGACCTCAGTAGCTGGAGAGGTGATCAGAGAACTGTCTGAAATTCATCAAAGGCAAAGGCAGGGTTCTGCACCTGGGGAGTAATCACCCCAGGCACCAGTCCAGGCTGAGGGCTGACCTGCTGGAACGTAGCTCTGCGGAGAAGGACCTGGGAGGTCCTGGTGGGCAATAAGCTGTCCGTAAGCCAGCAGTGTGCCCTTTTGGCCAAGAAGGACAGTGGTATCCTGGGGTGCTTTAGACAGAACACTGCCAGCAGGACAAGGGAAGTAATCCTGCCCCTCTATTCAGCCCTGGTGAGGCCACATTGAGTACTGTGTCCAGCTCTGGACCCCTCAGTACAAGAGAGACGGAGTTCCTGGAGCAGGTCCAGTGGAGCACTACAAAAAAGGGTTAAGAGACTGGAGCATCTCTCTTACAAGGAAAGACTGAGGGAGCTGAGCCTTTTCAGCCTTGAGAAGAGACATTTGAGTGTGGACCTCACCAATGTCTCTAAGTATCTGAAGGGAGGGCACCAAGAGGATGGAGCCAGACTCTTCTCAGTGGTGCTGAGCAATAGAACAAATGGCAACAGGCAGACACTGGTGCACAGGAAGTTCCTCTTGAATATGAGGAAGAGCTTCCTTACTGTGCGAGTGACCATGTACTGGAACAGATTGCCCAGAGAGGTTGTGGAGTCTTCCTCACTGGAAATATTCAAGAACTATCTGGATACAATCCTGTTGTACTGTGCTCTGGGATGACCCTGCTTGGTCGGGGAGGTTGGACCAGAGAACCCACTGTGGTTCCTTCCAGCCTTAACTATTCTGTGATTCTGTAGTGAGTTTGTTTTTGATGGCTATTGATTTTATTAATGTTTTCCTGAAAAGTTTTTTACAGACATTTCAGGACTCCTTTTGCTTCTGAATGTTGTTTATTCAAGAATACTTGTGCCTTGGAGTTGACTAACTGACTCCTGTAACAGATATTACTTCTATCAGTGCAAAGGTTGTTGTTAAATATCCATATTTTTGTTTCTCAATTGACAAGCTATTTCTAGCAATTGCCATCCTCTGTAACACTGTATTATTTTGTGTCATCTTCTTGCTAATTTGGAGGATATTTTAGTAATACCAAAACTCCATTGTCCAGAGAACTGTTTTCCTTGTTTGTAATCCAGCACTTCCACTGTTGTACTGCTTACCCTCTTTCAGGGGACAATTGTCTCTTAGCAGTCTTGAGCCTTAACTCCGGTGTAACAGTCTTTGGAACATTTATAAACTTTGCTTACAGGACTTTGGTTTTGTTCTTAATTTTGCCTTTACCGCTTGCTATTTCAGAAGTTTCTGAGTATTTAAGCAGTCAGCTTGTTACACTGGGATGTTGTCATTTGGCAGATTTTATTTACTTGATCTTTGTATGATGGGTAGCATAAACATTTGTCTGTTGGTGGTGAAATGATTTGTTCACATTGGAGGTGTTATTCTGATCATCCTCTTAAGCTTTTGCTTCCTCTATTTGTTTTGGTTATTCCTTCATGTTTTTTTATTTTTTTCCAGTCTTAGTAGGCTCAATTATGACCTATGCGGAATCCTTGACATAACTGAGTTTTAGGTCAGTGATTCTCTCTTCTGGAGGGCTTCTGTTGTTGACCCTTGAAGGACAGTTTGCCTCCTTGCATCTCCTGTAGGAAGCACAACTAGGTGTCTGTTTCATCTCAGAGACAGATCCTTTGGAACTCCTTTATTTTCAAATTGTACTGACTGAGGACATAGTGTTAGATAAGTTCATGTTCTCTGACCACACGCCACAGCTTTTTCATTCTGATTACAGCCAAGGAAATGCAGGCTTGTCTGAACTGGGTTGTTCTCTTGCTTTCCTAGTTTTAAAAATGGTCTATTGCCTGGGTTCCACCTAAATTATGAGCAGGAAATACTGACTTCCTGACTGTTCTCTGGGTGCTATGTCATTAAATAATTACCTTACTCCTGACTGCACTGGGCACAGCTCAGTTTTCTGATGTTTTCTCTAGGGATTTGCACTAAGGAGCTCAAAAGAAGTAGAGGATGGATATCCAGTTGTTTGAAGCAGTGTTGAGAACAGCACGCCTGTCACTGGTTTCTTTTCTGATGGGTATTGCTGCATTACTACAAGATGTTGATACAGTGCTATGGCATAAAATAAGTAAAATCTCTCTTGACCTGTACTGCAGGAACTACACGCATGCAGGAGATACAGGTTTGTGTTTGTGTGCACACATAAGATCTTTTCACATTGGAAATACTCTGCAGCCACTTGATTTGCCACCTGCTTAGGTGACAAACATTGGCATGGCCCTGGATTTTCAGTGTATCTCTGATCACAAAAGTTGGGAAACATGGCTTAAGTTACCAGATTCTGTGCAGTAAGTAAAAGGGAGTCTTCTCTTGGGAACTATTTTATGCTGATACACCTCTTGAGTTGTTTTTGAAGAAAAGTCCTCTCTTCCTCTGCAAGTGAAAGGTGAGCATTGGCATTTGTGACTGTACTTGTTCCCATAATGCTCTTCTGTACTGTATGGAAGACTAGCATGGAAATGAGTATTTGGATCCCTAATGAGCCGAGGAATATATTTTTTCTTGTTCTTGACTGGTGACTCCAAAGAGAATTTATTTGCAGCAACTGAATTGCCAGTAAGGTCTTTGCTTATCATCTGTGGACCTCCTGAGTGGACATCTGTAGTTGATAGCATTACTTGCGATGGCCATCTGAGAGATTTCCTGAGAAACTCCTTTTGAGCTTCCTGAGTCTGTTTGGCACTGCGTGATGGATCAGTCTAGGTTAATTTAAGAGTACCCAGGCAGTCTTCCACTTATGCAGTTCAATGCTGAAAGGACAGATCCTTTCCTCAGTTTCTCGTTTCTTCTTGTTTCTTGCCTCTGTCCCTTGCCTGTGTCTTTACCCAAAAGGACCCATAACAAGATGTGACTAAGCCTCCAACTTCCTGATTGAAATTCTGGTTCCTCAGCAGTATTACCTCTTAAAAGTGTGCTCAGGATCTGTAAACTACTTGCTTGTTCATGTGAATTTACTTTTTTCATTGCCTGAACCTGTTTCCTTTGCCTTTAAAGAATGTCTGTCAGTTTTGGGAGTTTTGTCCGTGTAGCATCATAGACATTTTAGACTTCCAAAATGACATAATCCCATTGGGTCCCTAGGATAGCAAAGTACCAGTCTTCTCAAATAATATTTCAGAGATCCCTTGGTAATGTTCTTTGTTGTAGACCACTGCTCTACCACTTTCCATCAACCTCAGATAGGGAGAAAAATTAGTCTCAGGACCAAAGCAGAAAGAAAGCTGGAAAGATACCTTGTACATATAAAAGTAAAATCTCTTACGCATACCATTAAATCCAAGAAGGCAGTACTAGCTGTGATCACTGCCTAGTCTGAAAGTAAATGGTTCACCTGCTCTACCATTCATCAGCTGTTTTTCTGTTGCTGTCAGACATTGCATTGCATTTGCATGCTGACTGGACCTGATATTACTACTTCAGGTTTCACCCGCATGACTACTTTTTTTATTGACATTTCATATGATGAACAAGAAGTTCATGTATTTGTAGAGAGGAATTTTCCACGTTTCTCAATTTTGTTAATTGGTTAGAGAAGGAAACCTTACCAAGGTTGTCTTAATTCTTTATGTCATATTGGGTCTTTTGTCTTACTGGCCTCCTTCTGAACTACCAGATGGCTTAATTTGAGACTAGGACTGATGTTAATCTGGAATTGAAGCTGATTTGAATTCATTACAATCAGAAATTAAGTTTCCTCAAGTTGTGTGGCTGTCCAGCCTTATTTTTTAGTGTACCATAGACTGAAAGTTGAAGTATGCCTAAGTGTTTGGGGTTATGCAATAGCCTATTCAATGTGAAAATACTCTACTACTGCTCTTCCATCCAAAATTTCTGTAAGTGTGGCTTGCGCTCTTCAGCACAAACCTCTTCTTCCACCCTTGAGATTGTCATTTTCTTGCAGTGGTGGTGTAATCCTTAAAAGCTGTCATTGGTGCCTCCTCAGCTGGTACTGAGGGTGAGTGGAGGAACTGTCTAAAGGAAAAGAATCCCAGATAACCATACAAAAACCCAGGCTATCATGTAGTTTTTTGATACCCGATTCTGACTATCCTTAGAGATTTAAACCTGGATGCCAAGAGTTACATTCTTTAATTTTTCATAAGTTTAAATGTGGTAGGAAGGCTTCTGCAGAATGTCCTACTGAAAAGAGGATCAAGGATACTACCATCACTGTTCAGGGATTAACAAGGTGGATAACAGGCAGAATTTAACAGCCAGCATGGAACTATTTTCGGTAATCAGAACATTCGTTACCAGAAGTTGAATAATACCAGCAGCCTCACTTTGGAGAGAAAAAACTCAGGTATTTTCATTCTGGGTATATTCAAAGCAGCCCGCTGAAACTTCTTTTACGGTTTCACCAAACAGTATGCCATCATAGAAGCATCCAGGATTGGTGCTTCATTCAGCAGAATTGTGCTGAGTTGTTGTTTGCATGAAGGATTCTGAGTTCCAGCTCCTGGTAAATATGAAAGTGTTGAGTTCAGTTCAGAATCACCCACACTGTGAATGCACATGTGGAATAACACCCTGAAGATGACTGAAGAGGTTCCTGACTAGTAACTGAAGTTCTTTGAGATGGGTTGCCCACATGTACGTTCACCTCCTGGTTTCATCCTCTTTGGCCAGAGCGAGGTTGAGAAGACATAAAGGTCTGTGGTAGATAAATCTGTACCTACCCTACAACTGATGAAGGGTAGAGTAGTAGAATTATGAGTGCTTTATCAGGCAAATGTTCTTTGCTTTGTGCTCTACAAGTCCTCCAGTCAGCCAAAATGTGACATATGTAAGGAGTGCCTACCACAGAGAACCTTTTACTGCACAATTGTGCTTGGAGGTTATTCCTGCTCTCATGTGTTGCTAAAATATGGATTATTTCTTCTCTGTTTTAATCCATGCATAGTATAAGCATTATCTGTAATAAAAGTTCATAGTCGTTCTTGCAGATTTGGCATAGAATCACTTGGTAGTAGGACCTGACATACCAGCTATGAGAGATTCAAGGGAGTAAGAGGGGAACTGTGTCTAAAAGATTATATTCCAGTATCTCCAAGTTAATTTGCTGAAGTTAGTAGGTCATAGTGCCACCTGTCAGTTGTCATCTGCCTGTCTTTTTTGCTCTCATGTTATTTTATATGAATTTTGCACATGCCTTGTACAAAAAAGTTTGCAAATTTCAGTTAATGAGGGAGCATTGCACAAAAATTACATTTAGTAATTTTTCCAAGAATCATTCCCATTAAATGCTTCAGGATTTGTGCTCAATTCAGCGTCTTGTGCTAGTAAAGCCCTTGTGCCTGAAAGTGTTTTTATGAGTTTACAATTGTTATGGTAAGCTAACAATTTGTCTACAATAACATTTGAAATTGAAGTTGCAAGATAAAACATATTTATAAAATGTTAAAAAACAAACCCCCCACGAAACCCTCAAAATTTTATCCTTAAGGTTGTTTCCCAGCATAGACTGTAACCTCAGCACTGTTTTTTGTCTAAAAATGTCATCTGTAGTTCAGTTATGAAATAAATATAATTAAAATTCATGTTTTGAATGAGCTTTCAAATATTAAACTTAATGGCTATAATCACTTGGATTAGAATAAAAGCTTAAGAGCTAATATGTAGCTTTAACCCTGAGGTCTTCCTATATCTTGTTGAGAAGATAACAGAAAATGTTCTGATGCTTATGCAACATAGGCTGGCTGAAGCAGTAAACACTAAAGGAAGGGGATTACTGAGTTCTAGCAGATAGAACATAGAGTCTAAAATATTAAATCCAGTAATTATAATAATAAATCAAAGTGAAACATCTTGTGTTACCAATATAGCTTAAAGTCTAAGGTCTTCCTGTATCTTGTTACAGAAATAAGGTAAAATGTTCCAATGTTATTCCAGTCAGACTATCTGGGACTAAATGTTATGGGTGAAAGGATTATTGGAACCTGGTGGAGGAAGAGCAAGGCTAAAACTATTGAATGTCATTAATCACTGAGTCATTTGTGGGTGTACAAGAGTATGAACGTTTTTTATAAGGCATTGGTAATGACATTAAAGGAACATTAATCTGCTGCTTAAAAGGCAAATGTCCTTTAATACAAAAAATGGCTACCATCTACCAATTGTCTGTTAGTGCACTCTGGTTTTCTTTTGTTCCTACACGAATAAAAATCTGGTCATAGCTTCATCAGCATGGGGAGAGGAAGAAGGAACTCATATCTGATTTGAATATTCTTACACATCAGTTAACTATTGTTGATCATTTGTAACAGGGCACAAGGATCCTGAAAAAATAACTGGGAAGCTGGTTGGAATGATAATTCAACTGTAAATCTGAAAAAGCATGAAAGATACTGATGGGGTCTAACAGGCCTGATTTCTGCAAAAGGCTGTATTTTCTGCCCTAAGATTTTGTGTGCTAAAGTGATAAAGAACACAGTTGACCTAATTTCAGTTTCAAGATGGACTTTTAGTAATATTCTGTATAAGTAGCTAGAAGGAGAAATCATGAGATAAAAAGACAGCCTTGAATCAAAAACTAACTAGGATGGGAGGAAGCAAAGAATAAAATGAGATCATTCTTTTTCTTTTAGTAAACCTCATGTTTGGTATATGAGGACTCCAAATGCTAGAGAGAGAATTTTTTTGCATGGTGAAAATACTTCCATCAAGACGAAACAGGACTTTGAAAGTCAAGAAAACATAAGTAAGCAGGCACATGATTTAAGTGAAATTCAGGGCGAGTAAATTAATATAATGAAGGTTTCTACCAAAATGTGTCAGAAAGTGAGCACTGCAAATGCCCAGAAGGTTTTGGGAAGGGGTGATGAAAATACTCAAAGGCTGGAAGAAAGCTCATTTAGAAAAGATAAACATTTTACCCTAATGCTGAAAGTAAATAATGAATCTGCTGTTTTTCACAAAAGAATGGAAACAAAAAAAAACAGTAGAAAACTCTCCTGGTTTTAAAAGATTTGAGAATATGTAATGAAATTAAAATGTGGATAATCGAAAATCAAAATATTTTTTTATGCAGTGTATATCTGTCTTGTGGAAACAGTTGCCACAGGGAAGGGTTGATGTCAAAAGGATTAAACAAAACTCATCACTCTAGGTGTCTACTTTTAATAACTGACTTTAAATATTTTGAAGGTACTATACTAAACCTCATGCTTCAAAGCTAAAACAATTTTGGTCTTGAAGATCTGGATTAGACCTGAGATGTGTATTTAAGAATAGGACTGTTACTCTGTTCTCCACATTTTTTTGTAGGATTCTTATGCCTTCCCATAAAGCACCTGGAGTTGAGTTGTTAGTGTAGACTACAGAGTTTAACTCTGGTAGGAGCATATCTGAAAAATACTGTTGAATACCTGTGTCTTTTGAGTTTTAATCTGTGCACAGTCAAGTGTATACTAGATGAGCCTCTTTTTGTAGGAAACTTACTAGTATTGAAAAACTTTTAAAGACGTTTGGCTGCATTCTGTGGATCTGTATGCAAAATATGTAACACCAATAGAAAGCAGTTTGGATACTTCTACACTTGTCACATATATCCTTTAATAGCAATATCTTTAAAAGGCAACTATTAGCAAAAGTGTAGCACAAATGTACAAAGGACGTGAGAGCAGTGGCTTGGTGTTGTCTTTCTGTAAAACTATAATTAAATGGTATATAAATATTTAATATTTATATGCTTTCTAAATCTGTTTTGTGTATCTGTTTTGCCAAGAAATTAGAATTAATTAAAATCTGCAAGTAGATAAAAGGCCTGTGACAGGGAATTGTTATGATAAACAAGTACAGTTCACACAGAAGCTTTTTCTCATCTTTGCTTCGTACCTTTTGTACCTGTTTTGATTTGTATAAATTTTAGGGGTCAACCATGAATGAGTAAATGCCATCTGTTAACTCTAACATGCATATAATGTTTTGGCTTTTTTTTTTTAAAGTGAATGAATTTTTAGTGTCTGAAGGCCCTGTCCTGCTGGATATGCGTATTAAACACCTAATGAAAACAAAGCAATTAACGCAAGCTACTGCCCTGGCAAAGCTCTGCTCTGACCATCCAGAAATCAGTGCAAAAGGCAATTTCAAACAAACCTACCTGGTCTGTCTTTGTTCAGGATCACCAAATGAAAAGCTAATGGAAGAAGTAAGTAAAAAAATGAAGAATTTTTTTAGGCTCATTTCTTTAATGATAATACAGTCACTAATCATAGGCTTGTTTTCTGTAGAAGGGGTTTTTCTTTTAAAACATGATCTAAAATATTTTTAGTAGTTTGTTTCTTCATTTAAGTTACTTCTAAGCTGAGTAGTAATGACTGAATTGAAACAGTTGTGAAAGGGTTACTGTTAGGTTGCTAATAGGCGTTTCTCTGCCACAGCTTTGTTTGATTTTGCTTGAAGTATTTTAAAACTCTGCCCCAGATCCCATTAGTAAGGTGAAGATGGTTTTCCTACTATTTTAACTATAGCTTTTTATGTAACTAATACACAGAATGGGACCCTCTTTAGATCCTACTTGCAGTCCAGAGGATAAATGTAACCTCTTTTAACCCAAATGCCTGGGTGCAATTGAAGGTGAAGTCAGATACTTGATCTGGTTTGTAATATAAAATCCTTCTAATTTAAATTCAAAAGTCAAAGAGGAGATGACAGCTTTGCTCTTTTGCATTGTTTCAGGTGGTATCTTCATTTCTCATCCCCACCCCCGAGTTTTAGCTGAGCTTTTTTCCTTCTTAAATGATAATTAACTGCAATTGTCACTTTTGTCTGTCTGTATCTCTACTGTCTTTTTGTTACTGCTATCTTTTTATGTTAATAATAAGTATTAAGCATATTGCAATTGATCTTAAAGAGATGAAAGCTATGCACTGATTTGGAGCTGAAAAAGTTTCCTACCTTAGATAGAGACTGAATGCTAAGATGACAGCTTCTCACTGAGCATGTTCTTCAGATGCCCAGTAGGACTGGACCTGTCTTGCTTTCCCAGCTCTAACTACTGCAAACCCTGCCAGAACAGGCTCAGGAGGGGATGTGACAGGGCTGTGCAATCTTGTCCTTGTTTGCTAAAGACACTCAGTGGAACTTGGAATTTATACCCTTGCAAATACAATTCCTTCATTACTCAGCCCCACAGCACTCCCAAAGCAGAATGGGCTCGTTCAGTGAATGAACTGAAAACCTCCTGGACAAAATAGCCTTGTTTCTTTGGATGCCATAATGTACATGAGTTCAAACTGGGTTATCACAGAGAACCTAATTCAGATATTTCCAAACTTCAGATTGCTTGGATTGCTTAGATTTGCAGCTTCTGATGTAGCACTGTTTGCAGTATTACTAACCATTTGGAAAAGATCATGTGTTACCAAGAGAAGGCAAATATGCTTTAACATGTCAGGGTAGACTTATGAACTGAGAAGGACAGACATTTTCTAGTGTGAGAAAAAATGGTTTAAAAAATAAACTGTAAAAAAGTATATTAGTGGTGTGGAAATTTTGATATTTGTGAGGCAGAAAAATAGCATTTGAGCTCATTTTCAGCTTGGTTTAGTCTAAGTTTGCTTCAATAATGTGAAGAATTCAGATCTGCAGTATGTGAAATGCTAGACTGACAGGCTTGATGATTGGACCTATACAGACCTTTGTTGGAAACTGGCTCCCTTATGAAGTCTGAGAGGCTGGTAAAGCTTTTCATGAAAAAAAATTCCTTTATTCTAAGTTTAGTTTGCCATATTCTTCTCAAAGCTTTTAATTGATAATCCTTGTCTGAGATGGGGTACTGAGCAAAGTAGACCTTTGGTCTAAATTGCTATGAGTCAGGCTGTTAATATCAAGAAATGCAGTTTTCTGTAGAAGATGACTTTGAGGTTATTAAACTTCAAATGACATGCAGTGAAAGATTATTAGTATATTCCCAGTCACTTTAGAAGTAAAAATGAGTAGTTGTACTATTCAAAATTGTAGTTTGATTGCTGGAGCAGTAGCTGAACCCCACGGTGCCCAACCCAGCTGTGCTATCGCCTTACCCAAAGTACCAAACTACCTGGGTGTTTGGGTGAGCGCGTCTGGTTCTTGCTTTGGGTGGTCTGTGATTTCTCAAGACGGACTTCCCACAGTGCTGCTGTCTGGTCAAGCAATTCTTCAGCTACTGGTGTCAAAGAATAAATATCAGCATGTCCTGCCAGATGCACTAATTGATGTAATCAAACCAGTCTGCTGAGAATCAAATTAAACAGTGGTTGTTATAACAAGTGCACTGATTCAGAACTAATACAGCTGTCTGGTACTACTGTGCAACTGTGGTTTTTCCTTTGATTTGCCATGAAACTAAGTACTTGAACAAATAAATCATATTCTGGAGGCTGTAGTGTTCTTCTAGAAAAGCATTCAGTTGACATGCTTCTTACTCTACAGCTTTCCTTTTCTTCATATCTTTCAATTTTTTAAAAATACTGGAACATTTGTGTTAAACTTCAGATTCATTAATCACTCAGCTGTTGTATTAAAACACTAATAACATCAGTGACAAGTAAATTGAGTTAGAATTTCAAGTACTTTTATTTCTCTGTTAAGCTGCAACTTAAAGTTAGAAATCTGCATATCACAATTATCATATTAGTGTAATACATATGAGTAGTTAATGTATTTTAAAATTCTTAGGTGACTGGGACAGTAGATACAAGTAAGTCATATGTCTGAGAAACAAGTTTATATTCACTTTAATAAAACAGTTTTTCTGGTTGCACAGTCAGTTTTAACACTGTCTAGAAATGTACTGATTTACTTTAAAGCTGATCTCTATCTGATTGCTAGATATTCACCAAGTTCTAAATTACTGTCTTTTTGCAAAGGCTCAGATGACTGTATGTCTGAAAATGAAACTGCTTTCTTAGTCTTGTTCTTTTCTTTCCTGCCTTCTAGATTGCAGAAGTAGATTGCAAAGATGCTCTGGAAATGATCTGTAACCTGGAATCTGATGGAGATGAAAAAAGTGCTCTAATTTTATGTGCAGCATTTCTATCTCGCCAACTGCAGCAAGGGGAGATGTACTGTGCCTGGTGAGCTGGAGTCTTGTTTTTGTCTAGTGGAATAACAATGTAGTCTGGGGAAGTTAGAGCTGATATATAAGTCATAAGTGAACTTTCTTCAGCTGATAAAATCTGTAAACTGAACAGGAAGGAGATAAGGCTCTTGGAAAGCTAAAAAAGAAAAAAGGATTTTGCAAGATTAGCTTCCATTATGAGAATTTGACGGCTGAACATATGAGGCAAATACCAATAGCTGGTTAATATTTTTTCTCTAGAAATAAGAAATTTAATATCTGCAGGCAACTAGTCGGCATTATGTCAACATTTAGTGGATAAGTACTCTTTCCATCAGTCCTCGTCCAATAACACAGTGTTTCTTTTTCTAACACTTCTAAGAAAGAAGGAGCTCTTTACTACTATAACCACAATAATAAGCTAGATGAAGGTACTTATTGTTTCAGGCTTGCTTTCTTTAATGTGGGAAAACATAACTGGTCTTCGGCACCTGTTTGAGCGGCGAGAGTCTGAATTTTCCTCTGCTAACTTGCAAACCTGTACAATCCCCAAAGAATTAGCTTTGTGTATCTCCTTTTTGTGAGAAGCAGCAGGAGAAAACTGATAGTACAGGATTTTGCTTTAAGAGATTCTGCTAAAGTTTGGGGGGAGGGGTTACACCATTCCACAAGGTACTAGGTACTCTTGAAATAGGAAGAATGAAGTAGTGAGGTAATGTAGATAGTAATTACTGTTTGGCATTGAGGGCTAATTTCTCACTAAATCACAGTCAGATTCAGCTCTTAAAGCAGAGCAGAGCAGCGTGAGAAAAAAAATGTATTTACCACAGAGAAAAGACAATCTTCTATTGTAGTTAATAATTATGAAGAGTTCAGAAGGGTACAGTCCCAGTCAGAGTAAACTACTGTGCAAGGCTTTTTTTTTTTTTTTCTTTTATTTTTTCTTTTTAAGACCATATCATGAGTCTGTAAATCATGTAGCATAAATTGTGGTAATACTGGTTTTATTCTGAACTGACTTTCTGGAATTAAGTCATTGTCATCATTTTGAAATTTAGATAGCGCGGGTATTTTAATTTAAGCTTTTCCCTCTAAGATAAGGTGTGAATAAATTCAGATCTTTTCCTTTCCCAAAGACAAAATGGAAACTGTTCTCAGCCTTGCATTTCTTGTGATCAGATCAGTGGTTACATTGCTGGCCCTGAAATATTGTTCTCTTGTTTTAGGGAACTGACTCTTTTCTGGAGTAAACTGCAGCAAAGGGTAGAGCCTTCTATTCAAGTGTATCTAGAGAGATGTCGTCAGCTGTCTGTGTTAACTAAGACTGTTTATCACATTTTCTTCCTGATTAAAGTAATTAATTCAGAGGTAAGGATACTCCTGAAAGAATATTTTTGGCACTTTTAACAGAATTGTAATCAGGAAAATTTATGAAAGCTGCATGGATGTCCTGTCTTTCTTTGTAGCGTCAACTTTGGGGCAATCCTAATTGGTTTTAGGAAAGCTGTAGGAACTTTCTTCTGCAGGTACATTATAAGTTGATTCATTTTGAATTATTAAAGTTTCCTTGTTCCTTTGGAAAAAAGCATGGGTGGGGGGCAGGGGCAGTAAACAGAAAAGCTGGACACCAACAGCTGAGATGAAGGAAACACTGAAGGTGAAGCTGTAGCCTCTGCTGTTGTCTGTGTCCTCTACAGGATGTGTTTTCTGTAAGCAGGCCCTGACATTCCATGTTATTACTTTCTGTATTTTAAATATTACAGAAAATGGAGAGGAAAAACTTAGGAGGAAAGGAAATGAAGGGTGTATATTAATAGATAAGAAAAATAAAGTTACAGAAAGCTTAAAAAAAGAAACCACAAAAAAGCCCTCTTGAATTGCCACTTAAGAATGCATCTTATTTTGACAAATTAAATACTTGCTGTTTGTGGACTTAGATCTAATGTTGTATTAAAACTGTTCATCTATCTCGGCTAACATAATTCATCTGATTTTCTTAATTTCCTTAGTAGTTGCAATATTTAATGTTGATAGCTAAATTGAATTTAGAAAGCTTTTTAGTTGGAAGATTTCTGTAAGTTGGGATACTAATTCTAAGAATAAAAATTCCAATTTTCCTTTTGCAGTGTTCTGGTATGGCTAGTCATGGTCTTCTAATCTTAAAGGTTGTCTTTTTCCAAAGATCTGAAATAAACTGGAATTAAAGAGTGGGAAGGAAAGTAACTTTCACAGAGTCTTGTGATGTTAAGAGGTCTGTCTGCTCCATGCTATATTGATTTTTTTTTTTTCCAGTGAGCAGTGGATCATTTAATTGATGGCAGAAATTTGACATCATTTAAGTAGTAGACTTGTACATTCATAAATTCACTGGACTTCATTCTCATGTATACCACAGCCTCCCTGTGCAGCCCTGGCAGTATAAAGAGGTTGTAAAGTAGAGGTAAATGTAAATGATGTTGCCTGAAGGTATGAATGAGAGAAGACCACATGACCTTTGGAACATTCAAATGATGGAATATTTAACTATACTTAACTGTGCTTAATGCTTTCAGTTGGACTGAAGCCATGTATTCATGGTCAGTTGACTTTGAAGTGGCATAATCTTTAAAAATAAAAATAAACCTTTTGACCTTAAGTAATAACCAAATTATAGATCTTTCTGATGATCACGTATTTTTCTTTAACTGTAGCGCTTTTTACCTTTAAATTCCACCCAGTGTTAACGCTCCATAAAAGCTCATCTGCAATAACTGTGACATAACTGACAGGCCTTGTTTCATGGAAGAAGCTCAGTCTTGCTCTTGTGTAAACTGAACACCTCTAACATGCAGTTCTAAGTCCTCAAGAATGACAGAACATAAAATTAATTTGTCTTTTAGTTGTATGTAAACTTCCTCATTTTTGTCATAGCCTGAAGACAAATTATGCAACCTAAGGAATAGCATCCAGAGACAAACCATTATGTTTCTTAGAGTAGAAAGTATTGCTGTGAACTCCAGGTGCATTTTTTCTGACACTTAAGATTGAATAATGACATTTTTTACTTAAAAGTATAGAAAGGGTTATGATAAGATGACTTAGTAAAATTAATCTTGCTTTACAGATTGATGGTGCTGGACTTGCAACCTGCATTGAACTGTGTGTGAAAGCATTGCGCTTGGAATCCAGTGAAAATGCAGATGTCAAGATATCTATTTGCAAGACTATCTCCTGCTTGCTTCCAGATGATTTGGAGGTTAAACGTGCTTGTCAGCTGAGTGAATTTCTTCTTGAACCCACTGTGGATGCATACTATGCTGTTGAAATGCTATATAATCAGCCTGACCAGAAGTACGATGAAGAGAATCTTCCAATACCAAATTCTTTGCGCTGTGAGCTCTTGCTTGTACTGAAAACTCAGTGGCCTTTTGATCCAGAGTTTTGGGACTGGAAAACTCTAAAGCGTCAGTGTCTGGCACTAATGGGAGAGGAGGCATCCATCGTGTCCTCAATAGATGAACTAAATGATAGTGAAGTTTATGAGAAGGTTGAGGATTGCCTAGAAGATACTAAAGAAACTTCTGTGAATGGTCTTGCTGGCCTTGATGAAGCTACAAGCCTTCTTAAGGGTATCAGAGATGAAAAGCAGAAAAAGAGAGAAATCAAAAAACTCAGAGAGAGGGGGTTCATATCAGCTAGATTTAGGAACTGGCAAGCTTATATGCAGTATTGTGTGTTATGCGACAAAGAATTCCTAGGTCACAGAATAGTTAGACATGCACAAAAACATTATAAAGATGGCATTTACAGTTGCCCTATTTGTGCCCAAAATTTTAATTCTAAAGAAAACTTTGTTCCCCACGTAACTTTGCATGTTAAAAAATCGAGCAAGGAGAGACTGGCTGCTATGAAACCATTGAGGAGATTGGGAAGACCTCCTAAAATAGCAACTGCCAATGAGAATCAGAAAACTAATTCTGTATCCAAACAGGAGCAGCGACCCATTAAGAAGAACAGCCTCTATTCAACAGACTTCATTGTGTTTAATGATAATGATGGCTCAGATGATGAAAATGATGACAAAGATAAACCTTACATACCAGAGATAGTGCCAGTTCAAAAACCACTCCCTGTTAATGAATTCACCTGCCCTGTAACATTTTGTAAAAAAGGCTTTAAATATTTTAAAAATCTAATAGCACACGCAAAGGGGCATAAAGATAATGAAGAAGCTAAACGTTTTCTTGAAATGCAAAGCAAAAAAGTGATTTGCCAGTACTGTAGACGACATTTCGTAAGTGTTACTCACCTGAATGATCATTTACAAATGCACTGTGGCAGCAAGCCTTATATCTGCATACAGATGAAATGTAAGGCTGGTTTTAATAGTTATGCTGAGCTCCTGACACACAGAAGAGAGCATCAAGTCTTCAGAGCTAAGTGTATGTTTCCTAAATGTGGCAGAGTATTTTCTGAAGCCTATTTACTCTATGATCACGAAGCACAACACTATAATACTTATACCTGCAAATTCACAGGCTGTGGGAAGGTTTACCGTTCACAGAATGAACTGGAAAAGCATGTTGAGGATCACAACAAGCAGCCTGAAATAGAGCAGGAGCCTGAAAACCAAACTAATCAGCCCGATCTTAGTCAACCTTCTAAAGCTGATGAAAATACCAGTGGAGTTGCCATTAAAGAGGAAATGACATCTCCTCCAGCTGACAACCAAAATAGTTCCACTGAAGGAGAAAACGTTATCTGGAACCAAATCAAAGCAGAGCCAGTAGGGAATGAAAGTGTAAATGCATCAGCGAGTATTCTGGAACAAGGTGATTCGTTGCCTAATGCTGGTTCAGAACAGTCTCCTATGGGTTCAGTGAAAACAGAAGTGACACTTCCAGCAGGCAGCATGAAGCTGTCTCTTGTTAACCAGAAGATCCGAGATAATTGTGCAAAAAGAGGCAAATTGGCTGCTACTGCCAGCAAAGTAGATACCACTAAACCTGGAGTCCAGCTGTTGTGCCCATCAGTTGACTCTTGTCTTCCAGTTTTCCAAGAGAGAAAGGAAGAAGACTGTCTCAGTCAGGCTCAGAATATTAAAACTGTTTCTCTGACCTCAGACACACTAAAACCAGAAACCCTTGAATCAAAAAGCTTGGAAAGACAAGTAAGCATTGTAAATCCATTCAGCATGCAGAATCAGACAGGATATCGAAATAGTGTACCCATTTCCAAACTTGAAATTGAAGACAGTATTAAAGCTGCAGCTAATCTATATAACCTGCCTTTAAAAACTTTAGAAAGTATTACATTTATTCCATCACAGCCTAACATAAATACCTCTCTAGTTCCACCTGTGTTACCAGCAACCCCCGTTCAAAAATTTAATTGTCAGGTTGAGGGGTGTACGCGAACGTATAACTCGTCACAGAGCATTGGCAAACATATGAAGGCAGCACACCCTGATGAATATGCAGCTTTTAAAATGCAGCGTAAAAATAAGAAACCACGAAAATCCAGCAATCTGCAAAACGTGCCGAATGATGAAAAGATTGTGTATCTTACGCCGTCGCAAGTGGGCAATTCCAGTGGTGCTGCTTTTACTGCACAGAACAAATCAAATTTGAATCCTGCCTGTTCCAGTCAAGTGCAACATGTCACAAGTACTCTTTTCCCAGCCCACCTAGAAAATTTGGCCAATCCTATGTTGCCTGTAGTGGAAAATGTCATAAATCCAAGTTTGTCTACTCGTATTAAAAGTGAGCCTGAAAGTGTTCTATGTTCACCAATAGAAAATCTCTCTAGTGGAACCTTACCTTCTCAATTGGATGATCTGGCAAAAACAGTTATGCCTCTGAATATTGATGGCAGTTCAGATCCTTTTCTTCCTTTGCCTGCAGAAAACGGTCCAATGTCTCTCTTTCCTTCGTCAGCAGAGAATCCTCCAAATTCAGTCTTCTCACAACTGGAAAATAACACAAACAGCTTTTCATTGCAGCTAGAGGGAAACACTAGTTCTGCTTTCCCAAAAGAGGAAAGTGTTGATCAAATATTTCCATCACGACTGAGTAATGAAAATAATTTCAGTGAAACTGGTCCTCAACATCCAGCTTCAGAAAAGGACAAAAAAGATCATGGCCGGGGCCCAAATGGGAAGGAAAGGAAGCCAAAGCATAACAAACGGGCAAAGTGGCCAGCAATAATTAGAGATGGCAAATTTATCTGTAGCCGGTGCTTCAGAGTTTTCACTAATCCTAGATCACTTGGTGGTCACTTATCTAAGAGGTCTTATTGCAAGCCCCTTGAAGGATCAGAAATTTCTCCAGAAGCCCTGCAGGCTAATGGACAATCTTTGCTTGCCAGTATGATACTTTCTTCAAATTCATTAAACTTGCAGCAACCACAGGAGTCTGCCTTCAATCCAGAGACATGTTTTAAAGATCCATCATTCCTCCAATTACTTGCAGCTGAAAATCGTTCCACAGCCTTACTGCAGACTATGTTTCCCCGAGCCAATGTGACTAATTTTAATACTGGTGGGAATGAGGAAGGAAATCAAATTATTAAACAAGCCTTGGAAACTGCAGGCATCCCAAGTACCTTTGATAACACAGAAGTACTTCCACGTGTAGTCACAACGAGTTGTGTCTCTGGGACGACTCAGATAAATGCAGCTGTTCTCCCCAACTCGTCCGCGTCCCCTCTGCTGCAGACAGTCTGTAACCCCAGTACCCTGCTAACAGACCAAAACAGGACCCTCAGTGCCAAAATCCCTCCACTAAACGAATGCAAGAGTTTGCCTGTTTTTGCAACAGAGGACTTAATGCTAAAGACCATTGAAAATGGCTTGTGTCCTAGCTCATTTTCTAACACTGTTGCAGCAGCACAAAACTTCGCAGGGAACAGTTCACGAGTGTCAGTCATAAGTAGTCCCAAGAATTCTGGATCAAGCAACTTGAATAAGAAGGGAACCAGCTCGTCAAAGAGGAAGAGAAAAACGGCTACACCCCTGCTTGTGCCAAATACATCACAGAAAGTAGCAGTAAATAATGCAACAGTGATGGGACTTCTAACCAAAAGCACTGAAGGAAACATGCAAATACAGGGAGAAAGTTTTCAGTCGAACTTGCTTGCCAGTTGTGGCTCTCAAGCAGTGGTAGAAAATCTTGCACAGAAACTCAATAATGTTGACAATCAGTTATTCGTGGCCAGTATCAAAGAGAATTTCAAGACAAATCTCGAGGCTCATACAGCGCTGCCCCCTTTAACAGTAAAAACTGAAAATGGGGATTCCCAAATGATGGCTGTAAATTCTTGTGTGCGAGCAAATTCAGAGGAACAGATTTCAGAAGACAGTGTTATGCAGAACTTTGAAAAAACCCTGGAAATAATCAAAACTGCTATGAATTCACAAATACTCGAGGTAAAAACTGAAATTCAGGATACTGTTGCCGCTTCAGGACAGAACTCACACATAAATAATGCACAGGCTTCTTCGGAAAATTCTGCACCTGGTGTAAAAATACCCACTCCTACACAGTTTTCTGTGCACACAGGAAATATCACTGCTGCAAAGGGTAGCTCTGCTCAGTCCGAGACATCTCAGAAGGATGATACTCAAATGTTGGAAATCTTGGAAGGCTTGCAAAAACTGAAGCTAGAAGATGACTCTCCCATTCACATCTCTGAGACTGTTTCCCAGTGTCCTCCAGCAGATACACTAGGATCAGCAATTCCAGTTGTAGCAATTGAAAATAAGCCCCTCATTCAGATATCTCCAGAGGCAAGTAACATCCAGTTTAGTGATAGAGTTAATAAACCTTTTGTATGTCAGAATCCTGGCTGCAATTACAGTGCTATGACAAAAGATGCGTTATTTAAACACTATGGCAAGATTCATCAGTACACTGCAGAAATGATACTAGAAATCAAGAAACATCAACTGAAGTATGCGCCGTTCAAATGTGTTGTACCTACCTGTCCAAAAACATTCACAAGAAACTCTAATCTCCGAGCACACTGTCAGCTTGTACATCATTTTACGACAGAGGAGATGGTAAAATTAAAAATTAAAAGGCCTTATGGCAGAAGATCTCAAAATGAAACTGTAAACACAGCCCCACAACCTGTTGAAATAAAAACTGTGCAGACATTAGTAATAGAAAACAAAACTGTAGCTCCCTTGGTCAAAGAAGCTCAGATAAAGGAAGCTGTAGAGCCTGTAAAAGTCTTAGAAAAACTTCTGCCAGAAAATAATATTCCCGAAAGACTGGAAAAACCTCCCCAGGTGGTTTCTGTTCCACTGGAGCAGCATAATGCCACCTCTTTTGGTAGTACAGAGGCAGAATCCAAAGCACGCAAGGCTAGGAAGTACAGGAAGGAAAAAGAGGAGAGAAATGGTAGGAAGCCCGTAACAAAATCTCTGGAGTTTCCCACTCGATACAGCCCTTATAGACCATACCGGTGTGTCCATCAGGGCTGCTTTGCAGCTTTTACGATACAACAAAACCTAATCCTTCATTACCAAGCTGTGCACAAGTCAGACCTTCCTGCCTTCGCTGCTGAGGTGGAGGAGGAGAATGACCAAGGCAAAGAGGAACGAGAGGAGGTGGAAACCAAACCTGCCATCAGAGAGTTCAGGTGTGAGGTGAGTGACTGCTCTCGCATCTTCCAGGAAGTTACCAGCTTGATACAACATTATGTGAAGCTTCACAACATGACCCCAGAGCAAATTGGAAACATGAAATCAGCCCCAGAGGTTGGTAGGTTTTTTTGTGACCAGTCTCAGTGTAAGTCTTCGTTTACAGCTTATCTTAACTACGTTGTGCATCTTGAGACAGATCACAGCATGAAGATAAGACCAAACAAAGTAGAAGATGACGGTGTATTCAAGTGTGACTGTGAAGGCTGTGACCGTATTTATGCTACTAGGTCTAACCTCTTGAGGCATATTTTTAACAAACATAATGATAGGCACAAAGATCATCTAATAAGACCCAGGAGGCTGACACCGGGCCAGGAAAACATTTCAAGCAAAGCAAATCAGGAGAAACCATTAAAGTCTAAACAGAAGAGTCTAAAAAACAGATCGGGAAAAGAAAGTAACAGGCTGTCAAAACGAAAGAAAAATGTGAACTTGGAAAATAAAAACTCAAAAGGAATACAAGTTCAAGAAAATAAGGCTTATTCGCTGAAACGCGGCAAATACGTGTATTCAATAAAGGCTAGAAGCGATGCCTTATCAGAATGTACAAGCAGGTTCATAACTCAGTATCCATGTATGATAAAGGGGTGTTCATCTGTAGTCACAAGTGAAAGTAACATAATAAGGCATTATAAATGTCACAAGCTGTCCAAAGCATTTACTTCCCAACACAGAAATCTTCTTATTGTATCTAAAAAGCACTCTGTCTCCCAAGTAAAGGAAGCCTCTTGTGAGCAAGAGGAGAGTGATAAAAAACCTGATGTGAAAGAGCCTGAACCAAGTTTGATAGTGAGCAATAATGATTCAAGCACAACTACCTTACCACAAAAGGAAACTGAAAAAGGTGAGAAGGATGAAGTGGATGAACTGACAGAACTATTCATTACTAAACTAATCAATGAGGATTGTTCAACTGCTGAAAGTCAAGCAAAAATCTCCACCACTGTAAATAGTGACTTGCAGGAGACCAGCTCCTGCCCCTCAGAGAAGCAAAAATCAAACAACCTGAAAAGAGCAAATAAAGAAAAAAATGTATCTCAGAATAAGAGAAAGAGAGCTGAAAAAACTGAGGAAGCACTGCCTGTTGACGTGAGTAGCGTGCACAGGGAGGAAGAGACTGCTGTCGCCATTCAAACGGCAGAGGAGCAACCTGCGGCTTTTGACTGGAGCTCATTTAAGCCGATGGGGTTTGAAGTGTCATTTCTCAAGTTCCTCGAAGAGTCTGCTGTGAAACAAAAGAAAAACACTGAAAGAGACTACCATAGTGGTGGAACCAAAAAAGGATCCCATTCGAACTCACGGAAATGCAATGAAAAGACCCCCGTAGCAATTGATAATGTCACTTGGTCATGTTCTGAAACTGAAACCTTTGTACTGTTTGCCAACCCATCACAGCTTCCATGTGGTGACAATGTAAAGATAGTTTTAGACAAGACTCTTAAAGACTGCACTGAGCGTGTGTTGAAGCAACTTCAGGAAATGAAACCTGTCATCAGTTTGAGAAAGCTCGAAGGACGTTGGGAGGATAATCCAGAGATTATAGCTGCAAAAGTAATTGTTTTGGGTACTGAGGAAGGGGAATCAAAATACTGAAAACCTAATGTGTTTAACCGTGACCTGTAATAGAATTTATTTTGAATAGGAAGCCATCAAGCATGCTAGTAACTGTGGAGCTCTTTTATTTTGAAGTGATTTAATATAGCAAAAAACATGACATAAGTCATGTAAATGTCTTATTTGTTTTTATCCCTATGGGACTTGAAGAACAGAGTAATTGCTTCAGTTTTGTAAATACTTGATCAAGACCTCAACTTTCTATCAGATTGTCCTTTCCATAAACTAAATCTTCGTGAGTTGTCTGTGATTGGTATCTTTCACCAGGTTACTTCTCATGTATAACAGTTCTCTTTATTTGTAGATACATTTTTTTGTATATATTTATTATTGTAAATCATTTGCTGCCACCAGCAGTCTGTAAGTCTAAACTATTAAATGACACATTTATATTCGGAATTTTAATTTGTAACTAAGTGAACAAGTTTTTAAAACTGTCCTTCAATCATTTTAAATTAAGAACTTTTGAACTAAAGCTAGCTAAGTCTGTCATATCCAGTTTATTTTGCATAAAGCATTTATTTACAGAAGAGGAGCTGGATAAGATCACATTTCATAGGTCAAACATACTGACACACTCATTTTTGTAAATTTTAACATCCAGTATCTATGGATGATATTCATATGTAGTTAACACATAAATATAATAGTTTTCTGATAGCTACATTTTTCATTGCTTTTAATTGGATACAAAGCATTTATGATTCCATAATAAAAATGGAAATGTGAATAAAAATAGTTTGCTACATTGGAGATTTAAAACAATATTTGGTATTAAAGAATCCGTTGTGAATGTGATAGAAAATTAGTAGTGTGGAGCAGTGTATATATTTGAGGTGGTGATTTGTGAAGTAGCCCAGTATTGCCTTAAATAAAAACACATTTCATTTCTTGTTTTATACATGTGATCTTATAAAGGTTATTTTTGTTTCTGTAACTTAGATTGGTGTATAGTTTAATTTTTGTTAAAAAAAACAAAACAGAACAAAAAAACTTCAGAAACCGTTTTTGTAAATAGTGGGTTTATAAAACAGATGGTTTATTTTGATAATACCAGTTTGGTATCTATCTATAAAATACACGAGTCCTTATGCCATACCATTAAAAGCTAAATAAACAAGGCACTTTCTGAAAGGGAAGTGAGATTGTGATCTTACAGATAAACTCAGTGGTTGTGCTCTCTTGATGGCATGGGCTCCCTTTGCGCTCTTCTGCCTCTTGCTGACTGTACCTGGCACCACTCTCACAACCTCTCTTTTCCACACTGGAATGAGCCTCAGAAGCGGTGCTGCTTGTAGTGCCCGGGATTGGAGCAATTCCTCTGTATGCTGCTAACTGAAATGACAGGTATCCAGTTTGAGTAACCAAAAGTATGAATGCGTTGGTGGGAGCTGTTGGTACCCAGGAGTCTTCAGTGTTGGTTTTCACATGTCATCATGCTTGACTCAGATGGGACAAGCCAGCTGGATTGTGTGGTACCAAAAATTTTTCTTGGATTATTCTCGTTACTGGATGTAACCTACCTTCAGTAATATAAAATAGTCTTTAACTTGGGTGAGATTGGCTTGATTTTTATTTTTTTTCCTATAAACTTGTCTTGCCATGTGAAGCTTTGTATTAAATGCTACACTTGATTGCTCTTAAGCTATTCACCTGCAATTTTTGACAGTTTTCCTGAATATCAGTCCAGAGGGCACATTCCTACAACCAAATGAAGTGACTTGTTGTGAGAGTGACGATTATGTATGAATCCGTGGAAAGGCAGTGGCAATTCAACTTGGGCATAGCCCTTTCTTTGCTTCATGGTGCTAAATTGCCTACATTCGCAGAAAGCCCGTGCTTCCATTTGAACGGAGCCCATTGGCTCCTCCCGCTTTTGATCCCTCCCAGGTGACTAAACTGAATTCTGCCAAGTTAGTAAATCAAAGGTGTTGTCTGAGAATGATAAAACCAAAACAAATCCTTGCATTTTAACTCTAGGAGAAATCATGATAATTGTTACAAGCACACAGTGCCATGTTCTACCTACCTACCAGAGGCCACGTGGTCCCCCTGGATGAAGCTGCTGTTGGATACCAGCCTTGGTGATTGTAGAGGGAACTTCTGCAGGGGAGAAGAGGGCAGAGATCCTCTGCAGAGGATCCACAAAGTTTGTCTGAAATTGTTTTCAGCTGTACCTGGCCACTGCAGTCACTGTCAACAGATCTTGCAATTGTTAGTCTTTGGAAGAATTTTGTGTTGTGTGAGTTGAATAGTTTCGGCATTGACATTCCTGATGATAAATTCCGCATCATTTGCAGTTCTTGGACTGAATAGCATACAACTATTTAGCTACACTGTGCTGTACTAGAATGCCATTTAAAAAAAGAGAAAAGGGGAAAATTCCAGTGTTACAAATATCCAGAAAGTAATTTCTGATGTGGATCAGAATGTAGGGTCTGACTTTCTGAGAATGAAATATTTAATACTGTCTCATCCCAATCCCAATAAAGTAGGTGCTGTACCTATATAGTCAGTGCCTTCCATGGCACACTCCCTTTTAGGTGGGTACTGAAACAGGTAAGCTAGCATGGAGTTTGTTTCTTCCTTCTTTAAAGAAAGTATTTTGAACTTAAAGCAGGGGAACAAAGGCAGAGTCTGATTTAAGATGTCACAGACTGCAGAGGGCACTCGGGTTTGGTAATGCCACCTACAAAAGCTCCCGAGGAAATAAAAACAGTATTTGCATTTGGGTGTTTACCTTGGGTGATGTAGAAAACCTCCTGCTCTGGCAGCGGCAGGATGCCTGAATGGATGGCTTCTCCAGAGCCTGGAGCTACCCCTGCCCTTTGGGCTGCTGGGCGGGATGGGGTCCCAGCATATCCAAGCCCAGCTCTGCCAGCAGCACCTCAGCCTGCAGGGTGCCCCGGCACCCAGAGGGGCTGCTGGCCCCACCGCTCAGCCCCTCTCTGTCTTCTGCCTTGCCTTTTTCCTCCCTCTGTGTCTCTGCCTCCCAGATTTGTCACCTGTGAGGCATTCAAGCAAAGGCGCTTTCTTTTAACCCCTCGTTGCCATCAGGAATGTGCTGGCTAAAACTGCAGTTGGTGCTGATGGGGAAGCAACCAAATCGAGGAGTCTGGCTGGATGCAGAGAACAGACTGTTTTGTGGTTGAAAGTCACAGTCAGCCTCTCTTGTGGTTAACTGTGTTTATAAAGAAATCTGCTGTTGTCTGAGCCCTAATTCAGTGTAAAGAATATTGGGTTTTCCCTTGTATGTTTCAGGGTGGTCCTGAGCAGGACGGGGGGATACTGTGGGTTATAGTGGGATGTCGAATCTATGGCTGTTGGATAGCAAGCAAGCAATGCTTGCACAGGTAACACTGGAACCAGTCGTTGGATCAGGTGAGGAAAAGTATTTGGCTAATTGTTGAAATTAGTTTCTATGCCAAAGAGTTGTTTGGGGCTCCCACCTGTGCGGGCAGGGATACACTACCAGCTGAGGTTTAGGTCCCCTGAGCTGGAGAAGCTCCTGCTCAGCTTGGCTGGAGCCTTGGTATGGAGAAGGTGATAACTGTTAAAGGGGTGGGAATCGGGGCCAGTGGTACAGGAGAAGGAAGTGGAGGGAAGAAACTATCAGCAAATAGGGAAATATTTTTCTGTGTCTTTTTTCAAACCTCTTCTGTCCCAAGGCAAGAAGCTTACTTGGATTTTAAAGAAAATGAGAGTCTTATGTAAGATGTGGGTCTTTTGATGTTTGCAGGGATGTTTTGAAATACGAATGAGGTAAATATTTTTGTATGAATGTGCATGGAGTGATCACATTGCTCCATTACAGTATGTGCTTAGATCAGCTTCCTATCAATTGCTTATATCCTTCAGAACATAGCACTTGAATTAAATTTTTTAAAATGTCTGTTTGAGTGACTCAGAAGTTTAGGGACCAAGCCTGTAAACTCATTTGAACCAAAAATGTAACAGCAAACGCCTTCAGGGATGTATGGATGAGTGAAACTTAATCTGGAGAACAAAGGCGTATAAAGGTGGGGAAAGGGCTGTGGAAGGGAAGGAGCCAGCAAAAGACCAAATGGTGGCCAAGAGCAAGGGTTCAGAAAGCAGACAAGTTTGTTTCTGTTCTCTCAGGTTAAGTAAAATCTGACACAGCTGCCTTGTGTGACACTCACTTCCTTTTCATCAGTGCTCTGTCCAACACTCAAATTCTGCAATGTGAAGGCTACTTGGTGGTTTGCTGTGAGTGAGTCAGGGGTTACACAGACTTGGTCCACAATAATTTTTCAGAATACTTCTCATGTAAGGTACTGGCTTTGTCAAAACTGAAGTATCCTCCAAGACTCAAAATGTTGATTTTGGAATTTATTTATCATTTCATGGCTGTTGGAAGATAGAATTTAAAATAAAACTTTGAATATACATTCCAAAGAATTAGAGTCCTTGTTTCATGGAAAAATTATTGGTCTAAGTGGGAATCTGACCAGCCACAGAGCTTTATGGGATGCTCAAAACCCCTTCAAACCCTGACTTGATACACATTTTTATTAGAGAGCAGCTAATACCAAAATTTTATCAGAAACCTGTGTTGGCTAAACTGTGTTTGCTTCTCTTCATTTTTGCTCAAATAAACCTTAGTTTAAAAACAATAAATCTTTTTTCATTACATTGCTGTCCTAAAATCTGTCCTCAGTAATTAAACCCAGACATTTTAGCAACCCTTTTTTTATTTGATAGTGTTGCCCTTGTCTTAACACGATGCACGAGGGTACAAAAAAAGCCAAAATAATCTTGGGTTTTGCTCTCAGTTACTGAAACTCTGGCAGTCGCAGTTCCACAGGGCTCATGGGCAATGGCATTTTCTGGTGGGTTTTGTCCAGTAGCTGCAAAAGACTTTCTGACTGGATTTCTGTCATGAGCCACATTCTGTGTAGGTAGAGATTTAACAGGAAGCATTCTAAATTGTCTAAAGCGCCTTGTCTTGATATGGGCACGGATTCAGCGTCACTGGAGATGTAAAACTGCAACTGGCCACAAGCTGGCAAGGTGGTATGTGAGGGACTGCTGTCACTGCTAATTCATAAGCAGCAAACATCCTTCCATATCTTATAAAAGTAGTTTTATTTTAAGGAAAAGGAAAAAAACAACCCAACTTGAAAATTACAGTCAAAAGCACATAGGTTATTCATTAGTTCTTTAATTCTGTAACTGCTACCCCAGTACTCATAATGCTAAAGGGTGCATTTTGATTAGGCTCAGTATTGATGTCTGTCCAAAGGTCTTTCATGCCATCAAAAGAAGGAGAAAACCATCCTGAAATAAGTGTTTTAAGGCACTGGTTTCTGTTACCCTAGAAGTCTAGGTTCAACAGAAGACACAGCTAATTTCTACCCCTTTCCTGTTACCCCAAATGATATGCCTAACACAGAGCAGAAGTGTGTGGTATTTAAGAGATACTCAGAAATGTGGGGCGAGGGACTAGGTGATTCTTTTTTACTTTGTTTCTGCTGGAGGCTTTTCATAGTTTTAGATTTCACGTGTTCTTCTACAGCAGAGAAATCTACTGAAGGAGATAATACTACTTTCAGCCTTACTAAAGGGACCGGATTGCAGGCTACTCAATACTGGCTACTGTTCTGCCGTGTTGTGTGGTCTGCATTTCACTACTCAGTCCTAGGGAACTGGGAATGATCTTTTAAATGCCACGGCCACAGAGCAGAAGTCTAATGACTTGGGAGCTGCTTGGGGCAGGTGACCAGGAGTTACCTCTATACCCTGATATATGCTGCTTGCACAAGTTTGAGCAAGTGCCTTTTCTTACAGCATGCACTCCGATGATTAATGCCCTAAAAATTGTAAAGGGCTCCGGTACTTCCAGAAGGAGGTGCTCCATCATCAGCTAAATAACAGTCTGTGTTTATCACCATGAGCTAAACTGAATACCTCTTCTTAGTGTTTTTTTCCTTTTTTGAGATGGTTTATAGTCCAATGAAATGGGCTCGTGACCATCCAGCTCATTTCAAGGCACCAGCAACCTCTCTATGCCAGCACTTTCCCATTGTTATCTCAACAGTCATCAGATCCACCCACCTGGCAAATGCAGCACATCCCCTTTCTGTTCAGCTTCTTAATCAGTCCCAGGTTCTCCCACTTCTGCATATAAAAAGCCTCTTTTTGCTTGTATCAAAGCAATTCCGTGTAATAATATTCAATACACAACTGTGAACAATTGCTTCAGCATGATTTACCTTAAGCGTCTGTTTATATTAAAACTTATCAAACTTCTACACTTCTTGTTCCAACATAAAAAGATCTCGATGATTCTATGTATGACATACTTAATGTAACTGAATTTATCAGCTCAAGTAATGGGGAACTAATAGAGAAACTATTTCCTCTGTAACTATCCTTTCAGTTCTGTAAAGCACTGATTGGAAAAGCAATTTGCCAAGCTCAGCTTGTGTAATGGGAGGGTGGTGCCCAGCCCTCTTTCAAGTCAGCAGGGAACGTTTTTCATGTTCATCTTGTTTATTTACAGGCAAAAATGAAGAACTGTTGGGGAACTGTCCTGCAGCTACTGCTCTGTTGTAAGTGGTGATTTCTGATTTGCAACAGTTGTTTTTGGTGCCTTGCTGTTTTTTCATGTATTTCTTCAGATAACATTTTATGGAGTGTTTGAAAATGAGATAACTCAATTCACTTAGATTTAATATGATGCACAGACAGGAAGTTGCCACCAGAAAATAGAGGAAAATCATCTTCTCTGTAGGTTTGGAAATATAGCAGTCTACAGTATTTGGACATGGTCTTATGTCGCATTTCACAAGACGTGGTATTTTGAATCCGTTGTACAGTTTATAAAACAGAACAAGAAAAACTATTTCAAATCCTGTTTTTAAAATGAGGCTGATTAGATAAGTGCACAGCAACCCACCATCTATCTTTCCTGGATTTCTATAAGGTTTCTGGTTGTGTTTCTCTCTGTTCTCTCTGTAAGCAACATGAAAAACAACCAAGAGTGAAGGGGTGGAGACAATGATTAATTGCAAAGCCCAAAGTCTGATGTGGGAAACGGGGAAAAAATGGTCAAAGCAGACATTTTCACAACCAGGCTGCTTGATATTGCATTCAAATTCATCATGTTCATATTTCCAGATATTTTCTGCAGCTGCAACATAAACCAGTAAGCGGAACATGAACACAATGGCCACCCAAATTCTTCCAATTCCTGTTGAGTATTTATTCACTCCACTCAGCAGATCACGTAGGAATCCCCAGCTCATTTTTCTCTTCAAGGAAAGAAGGAAATGCTGTATCAAAGAAACACAACATCAGAGAGATGCTTCCTCTTGGGTGAAGAAAAATGAGACATTACTGCATCATGAAATGTAACCAGTAGCTGAAACAATTTAAAATTATTAGGCATTTAAAAAGGAAAACAACAAGCCGATCTTATTTCTGATAATTTCCGATAATTTATCTTAATTCTGATAAATTTCTGATAACGTTATTTCAGATAACGCTCTGAGGCTATTAGACAAAATTTATTTGCTGTTTAAATACATCTTTCAATTAGGCAAACTGTCCTCTGTGAGAAATGTGCCAGTTCTCCCCAGGGGTTTCCTGACTCTCAGATAGAGCTTTGTCTGGCAAGTTCAGGCTCACACTCTACCACTGAGATACATTTAACTTAGTCCTGTCATTGATGCAAATGCTAAGCACAGTCAAATCAGATTTCACTTTCAAATGTATGTATAGGAGCCATGTGTCCTAGAATAAGCTGACTACAAAAGTGCAAATTTATTTCTTTTTATCTGAGGTCTAATTTCTGGGTAAACTTGTGCAACATTTTAAGTCCTGCTTCATTGGATTTTATTTGTTGTATTTTGTATCATTACTCCAAAAGTGTGTGTGTGTGTGTTTGTGTATTACAGTTCCTTACTCACACAAGTCTTCCTCTGTCCTAAATCTGAACCTCTCTTTTGGAAGAGCTGGATAAGGAGCCACTGGCAATGAGACTCTTGTCAAAGTCAAAAACAGAGCTGAGATAACCACCAAGAATACAGAGTCACCTTTCCACCTGGCCTTATGTCCAGGTCTGAGAGAATCTTTGAGGATATCAAGCTCCTTTGTTTTGTAAGAGCAAAAAGTAAATTCCCAGAACACAGAATGTCTGGGAAATATGAGGAGGGAAATCAGAAGTTTCCAGATCTTTGTGTTCTTTTAATGCCCTTATCCCATCTACTGCTCCTGCAAGCTCCGCCTAGCAGGAGAGAAAATGTACCCCTCTGTGGCTGCAGTGACACATAAAAATCCTGCTGCTGTAGCTGCAGTTACTGCTGACACATGAGCAAGTTCATCAACTGGCAAGTGTGCAAGTTTGAGTACAAGCAGTGATCGGGCCACAGCATCACAAAGCTTCACAGAAAAGGTTCTCAGGCATTGGAACAGGCTGCCCAGGAAGGTGGTGGGGTCACCATCACTGGAAGTCTTCAAGAAATGACTGGACGTAGCACTTAGTGCCATGGTCTCGTTGACAAGGATGTGATCAGTCAAAGCTTGGACTTGATGATCTTGAAGGTCTTTTCCAACCTAAATGATTCTGTGATTCTGTAAAGCTCAGCAGAGATTGAAAGCTCAGTACTTCTTCTGCTGTCTCTTGAATACACAACCCATCATGACCTCTGCCTATGGGCAGACTTCTGCTGGGAAGCAAGGTTATCTGGGTATTCCTGCCTTGCTACCATTAGAGCTGATGACTTACTTGAGGAGCACAGGGACAGCTGCAGAAATTAATATATTGCTGATATATACTGGAAGGAATGGATACCAAGCTACTCCTTTATGCTGCAAGTAAAAAAGAATAACAGGGAAATACAAGTTAGCTTATATGCTTTCAGGCATGTTTGGAAGGGTAGTGACTGTGAAATAGCTCTTTGAAGAGCTATTTCAGTCCTCCACATCTGCAAACAGAGCTCAAGCAGAAGTTTAAACCAGGTTTTGAAGACAGCAGCACTAGGGCTTTAATGTTTTATAGGGAAGTAACACACAGTCACTGCATGAGTCTCAAAGGAGCTGAACAGCAAAGCATGACGATACCGCTGCATGATAAAAGCATGGGCAAGGAAACAAAGTGTTCATGCGAGCAAGTGGGAACGTGAGCACATATGTGTGCATCTTGTGGATGGGCTGTCCTCTGAAGGAGATGTCATGGAAAACCTCAAGAGGCCCTTCCTGAGATTTTAAGATGTGCACAAGCACTATTGAAGGGAAGACTGAATTTTGTTGTTCCATGTAAAATGAGTACGGCTTAAGGGGGCTTTTGCTAATGGACACAATAACTGCACCTTCTCTTTCTAATGTAAAAAGCCTTATGTCACCTATCAATCCATGGCTGGAAGTACACCAATTCTGAGCCTTCAGCTGAACGGAAATGAAAGATAAGCTGGGTCACCAGCAAGGCACAAAACTCAGTGGGAACCAACATTGGAGGAAATCAGGCAGTGGAGATACCCAAATACAGATTGCAAAATTTACCTTGAGATTTCTTTTCTCAAAGCTGAGCTGCTACTTCCTTACCTGAGCAGCAGAAAGGATTAGAAAAGAACCAGTTTATACTTTGCCAGTCCCCCATTGAGAAGAGTGATGGGAAGGGAAAAAGAAAGTCCTACCCAAAAAAACCCAGAGGTCGAGGCCTTGACTAAAATCTCCAGCAGACTGTGAGCAATGGGCAAATTCTAGCCAGACAGAAGATTGTATGGATGAAATTTCTGCAAAGCTATTTTGAAAAAGAGCAACACATTCTGTTACCTAGTTGTCTGGTAATGAGGCATCAGGGATTTCACAGAACTGAAGATGGTTCCTGATCTATGTGCTCTGTTGAGGAGAAACAGGAATCTGTTAAAGGACTGCAAGGCAGGTCTTGTGGCCAGCAGTGCTTGTCTTGTGGCCAGCAGTGCTTCTATAGCCAGAACTTTGGTTATTTTTTTTTTTTTTCCCACTTGCAGCCTTCACATGATATTCAGAAATGGCTGTATAGGACAACCTTCAGCTACAAGCCTAAAGGGCCACAGAGCCTGTTTCATAGTATTGTTTCGATCGTAACCAGCACAGCTCCTCTATTCAAAGGAGCTGCAAATGCGCCTTTAAAAGGTTACATTTGCTTTATGCACCACTGTTGCTACAGATGTAGATGTTAGCTGATGCTTTTGTATCCTTTGAAAATACAATTAATTCACTGAAGCATTTCAAACATATGAAACAGAAAAAAAAATAAAACAGATTTCAAAGATAAGGAGTTACTCAACAGGTAAGCAAGAGAAAATTAACTTCATGGGACAACACAGGCACAGACTGATATGAGGTTAAGTTAGCTGAGGCTAGAGAAGACAAAGACATTACACGAGCTGTACGAAATTCAGAGCAAGGTGGGGATTCAGACAACAATAAAAGAGAAATCCTCCAATAAAAACCACAGTTGAGCAGAAGGAAAAATATGACAGTGGTATGAGATTTTGTGACATTTCTAATAGGGACAGTACACATCGAAGCAGATGCTGAGCGGTGTCAGGGTGGGACACTTTGGCAAAATTATATTCTGGCTAAGCCAAGGACAAGAGAGGGAAAAAATGTAAAGCAAATCTTTGTAGCTGAGGAGAGATTTCAGCCTTAGCATCCAGAGTAGGTTCATTTTGTGCAGAGTGAATCAAAGAGGGTCAAGAAGGGAAGCTGGCTAAAGAAATTTAGTAGATTGTGGAAAATGTTGGTCAGTTTGCATCAAGGTAATGCCCAGTGTTAAAGCTACCAATGAAATTACTCAAAGGTTTAAAAAAGCTACAAAAGGGTCAAAACAGGATCTATCTGGCACTGTGGACACAAAGACCACAAAAGAGACTTGGCCTCTATTGGAAATTGCAAAAGAGGCACTAGAGAGTCTTAAACAGTAGAAGATAAATTATTTAACAGAATCACAATATTCTGAGTTGGAAGGGACCCACCAAGTGCTCAAGAAAACATTGAATGGAGCAAAAAGTGAAAAGCAGGGATTTGATGTTAGATTTGCTTCAACCCTCTGCTCGATACACATCTACACATGCACACCCCAATTTGGACAAAAGCTGAAGATTAGAAATAGGTTTGTTTGTTGTATTCATTTCTAGCTGCAGTATGAGTGATGAGCATGAGAACAAGTTCTGCCAATCAGTAAAAAGAGTGGGTCACCTTTCTTGCTCCTCACATACATCATTTATTCCCTAGATGTGACTTAAAAACACCCCCCACCAATATACACACACATTTTGTCCTGCTCACTAGAGACACAAATGACCAGAAGAGCCTCCCCACCCCCTGGTTACCCTCAGATGTATCAGTGACTTGGTTTCCCCACTTGGGCCGGGCATGTGCTCTGCTGAGCAAACAGAGTAACCTGAATGCACCATTAACTTCTGAGTGCGCTGACTGTACTTTATTGAGTAAAGTGTTTGAATAATGCTATTGTCGTTGAATATATTCATCAAATATTCATTTCTGTCATTCAGTGAGGTCTACAGAAGATTGGCTAATGTACACTGAGTAATGCATCCTTTGAAAAGCACAGTGCTCCGAGAATTACTTCAACTAGATTTCAATCAGCTCTGCTAATTTAATTACTTTAAAAGCAGAAAAGGTATCTTTGTGTGCAGTAAAATGGGGTTGGGGGAAGGACAGTAAGAAAATGCAAGAACAAACTGAATAACTGGAAAGGAAGTGAGGAAAGCATCCAAAGTGTTAGAGGCACAAAGAGGACAGACAACTTGGAGCTCGGAGAGGTGGAAAATTACAGGAAGAAGCCACAATATTATGGGAAATGGAGGTGAAATGGTGCTAAATAAGAGAAAGAACACAAGCCTGTGAACAGTGGATCTATCAGTTCTGCACAAGCAAACTGAATTATCCTCACAGGCTGAGAGATGGAAAAGCTCCTTTCTCATCTAAACATTGCTGGGGAGTATTTTTCTCTATCTACAATATACCCTTCTATAATATATAACAGGAAGAAAGAGAACTGTAAATGGCAAAAATGATAAAGTAGAGAGCGAAGTAGAAATCACAGAGGAGGATACAGGATCATAAAAAAGCAGAGCTGGTAACAGTCTTGAGAGCTCATCCTCTCCATTTTTTCATACACTTTAATCAAAACAACATCACAGCATTTCTGGTTGGGTTTTGTTGTTGGGGTTTTTTTTGTTTGGTTTGGTTTGGTTTGGTTTTTATCCCAAACACCAAGGAAAAAGAAAAACAAGCATTAGCACAATGGTTTCCATACACAACCAAACAAATAATGAAGCTTAACTTCAGATGTTCATTTAGTAACTGCATTTTCCCTTATCTTCTTTGTTTGTTGATATAAGGAAGTGTGTACCCATTTTATGGTTGCTGGGTCTTTGTTTCATGGACTGCTTACTGCTTCCTTACTGACTACCAGAGGTGTGAGGTCCACAGGCTGAGAAACACTGATTTACTTTGTTCTCTGGCTCTAAAAAGGCTTAGTTGTGCAGAAACTATTCCTGACAGTTCAATCTGTTCACTAGCATCCCCAGCATGGTGCAACTATTCAGTGCTCCACTAGAGAAGATGAGATATCACGAAACCTCCTGGTAACACCAAGGAGCAGTGTAATTCTATTCAAAGTCACACAACCAAGCTGCACATGCACCAACTGTTCAAACTGTTGCACATCTGCAAAAGAAGCTGAAAAAACATTGCTACCAGACACTAACCTTGCAATGCCTTTGGTTCCTGTTCAATGGTGAGAGTGCCAAGGTAATCTCCAGGTCCTTGTGAGAGAGTCAACAAGAGAAAACAGAGGTCATAAAAATTGACTTTGCCTTCTTCGGACAACTCATCTCTTATCACAGAATAAGTAAAGCTGTAACATTAATATAGTGTTGTTATTCATTGCTTTTTAAGGCTCTTCAAAAACAAGCCAGGTAAGGCTTGGCAACCCATGAGCAAACATAGCCCTCGTGGCCCATGTGCTGGCCAAGTTGTTCACTTCTGCCACGACAGCTGCTAGTGGGTGATAGTGTAGCGGAGTCCATGGTTCTCAAGCTGATGGGATCCAGAAGTTTCCCACCTATTTCATCCTTCAGATGCTTCCAGTGGAAGTGGAGGCCCCCAAATGGCCTGGCAATAGCTTGCTCTTCTCTCGTGGGCAGACAAAAAAGTAATACGTAGACACTTATGAATGAACTTCATTGATATAAACCCTTCATTAACATGTAATTAGAAAGGAAGCCCTATCCTCAAAACATTGACAACCTAGACAAAGAAAACACATGCTGTTGAGGGGGAGATGTCCACCAGAGAGGTTTATCCGGCATCATTCAGCACACCAGAATCAGAGCTATGGATAGAACCATGATCTCTCATAGCCCAGTCCCTTCCTTTCACCTTAGCTTACTGATTATAACCTCTCACTGTTTTATGCCTATGATTGACTTTTAAATCCTTGGAGCAAGAAATAAGCCCTTTGGTACATTGGGAGATAAACCTCTGATCACTGTGATATTAAAGCAGAATTCCACCAATAATTAAATAGTGCTTAAAATATGCATGTGGTGTGAAAAAACATTAGCCTAGGTATTTATTTGCCAACCAACTACAGGAAGGAAAAGAAAAGACTAGATGAAATAAGGCTCAGCTGGTCATTTAGCATCATGCTGGACCTGACTGGTTTGGCTTTTACACCTGACCTGTGCTTCTACAGTGGCTTGGGACAAATCTTCCTCTCTGGGCTTCAGGATCTTAGCTGGAAAACATTCGCTTCTCTGAAAATATAACTTCTAAACTACGTTTTCAGTGGCTTCATAACCTAAAGTATGCTTGGCATCATTTTTTATAGCCAGTGGTGACAAAATCCTGTTTTGTTTTGTATTTAGGAAAACCACAAACACCACTCAAACAAACAGCAGCTGCTGAGTGTGATGTTTTGCCAGCTGTGAATTGCTGTGGTCTCTTCTCCGCAGCAATGAATGGGTTTTGAGAGAGGGCAGACACAGTACACTGTTTTCTTTGCTACTTGGTAAACTGTAATTAAAAAAAATTAGGCTCAGAAGTAGCCAAAATTACTAAATTTTTTAAGTCATGTTTCACGTACACAACTACAACTACATTTCTCCTCACCTTCATGCCAAACAGACAACCCATTTTCCCCATGCTTTCCTGATGTAACCAAAAAAACTTTCTGCAGCAAATGATCTTCAACATTAATAACTGTTCCACTCAGACTACTGTTACTGTTTTACTTCTTTAATCAACTCATAAAATAAAAAAAAAAAAATAAAAAAAATTGAAAAAATCAAAAGATTTCTACTTGAACAAGCAATCATCAATGGCCCCATTACAACGCTTAACTCTGTAGTAGTTACTGCAGTAGTGCAACAAAAAGAGGATTATATCCTTGGTTTATGCTGGCCGATGGGACACTTTCATAAGGCTATCATCAAGCCTCTTTGACATCTGAAAAACAAACTATATTTTATAACAAGAAACTCTAACTTACCTGTGCCTCAGTGAATGATTACAGCTGCACCCCAGCTTTCTAGTGGAATTAACAACCAACAATACATTTCCGAGAAAGGGAGTTACTCTTTAAGCCTTGAAGATGGAAACTGCTTATCTCCTAGGTAATATAAACTAAATGAGTGAAACCTGATCATCTCTCCTGGCACACTGCTCAGTCCAGAACCATAAAGCGTCTTGTATCATCAGAAAGATATGAGGAAACAGTGGCATTTATTTGAAGTCATGGGATTTATCTGCACCTTTTGAGCACTCATCGGCATCAGCTCAAATGCTGCACACTTTGTTCTTCCACAGTAGTGGCGGCACAGCCTGAACACATGTGTGCTGTGAGCCTTAACTCCCACCCTCTCTGCTCTTTGACATTTTACATCAGGTTTGTATGTTGTGTTCTCTTGGGCAAGTTAACTGCCCAAAAAACACAAACACTCTTTTAGGCACACGTTACTCCTAACAATACATTACACAATGCACAGAAAGGCCCTTCTCTTAGAATTTTGGATCAAAGTGGTTCTCCCAAGAAAGTGAAGCCTGGGTTTTGTTATTAAAGTGTATTTTGGTTACTCTACATGCTAATCAATTCCCACATTGGACTAGGCAGCTGAACCGCTCCCCACCGGAAAGCCTATAACTTTATTTTAATAACAAAGCAATGGAATAAGTGTTTATGTCCTGCTTTATGCATCTTATCGAGTATCAATGCTTTGGTGGCTATTTTTGCCTGGAATGTGGCTGTACTGCTGGGTAACATTTAAAAATAACAGAAAGACTGAACACCTTGCCTCTTAAATCAATTCTTCACAGTATAATTTATTTAGCTGAAACTTACTGTGACTTTTATCCATGAATTTTATGTGACTATTTGGTAGTCTTATGGAGAGGAAGGTATCATATCCTAACATGTGACTGAAACAGGACCTTGGTACCTGAGAGAAGCTGATGCCTCCAGCGTGTGACTGAAGGTGCCAGAGCTTGGAGCTGGACTGCAGGTCCAAACAAAGTCTCCCAGCTGCCTGCCAGGTGAGCACCTTCCTCCCAGTACTGCTGCTGAATGCCTCACAAAAGCCACAGATGGCTGAACAAGGTCCAGTTCACATCAGTAACTCAAAGGCTAAAATCACTGTAGGAATATTGTGATGACCTGTAATACTGAGAAAATTAAAATTTAACTTCAAATCCAAACTTTATTATGGCATTAAAGACATCTGAGCAATTGTAACTGTCCTACAGAGATGGAAAAGAAAAAAAGTCCCGAGAGCCTTTTAAACTGTATGGTTACGACCCTATTACTTAAATGTCAAAGCTGTTTAAGCATCATTATGACACCCAGAGTTATATCTCCATCATATCTGGTATATAAACATTAGACAGTGCCACTCGCTACTGTATTTCATTAAGAGGAGCTGGAGGCCACTGAGCAGCAGCAAAGCCATGACATCATGGAAGTATGCAATGAAGGGCTACAAGCTCTTAGAAGGGAGGGGAGAGGAAGGAGAGGTGGTGAGGTGGCTCTGTACATTAGGAAGTGTTTCAGCTGTATGGAGCTCAAGGATAGTGATGATTAGGTTGGGAAGCAATTCATCAAAGATGAAAAGGATACATCATACAAAGGATTTTTATGGACTACAAACAAAGGACTTATACAGCGTGGAAAGGCAGGATTTACTATGAATGTGTAATGGCCTTTGAAAACATAAGGTTTTTGCTTCTGTAATTCCATCAGAAGTACTTATGGAGGATTATCCCCAGTACTTCTCCAGCGCTGAATAAAAAGGAATGTGACTAAACATTTATCAACTTTGATGTTGAATGAATCTTTGAATCAGTTGGCATGGTGGTGTTCAGTCAAAGGTTGGACTCAATTATTTGAAGGTCTTTTTCATCCTTAATGATTCTACGATACTATGTGGTGGTATTTACAGATTAAAAGACAACTGTAAGGTGCAGCAAATCTGAAGAGTTCCAGGTAGCTGCATGTCAGAGTCCCTTACTACAGAGTTCATTCTGTTGAACCTGTGAAATTTCCACCCTTGTAGTCTTCTTAGGAGCTGTGTTCCCTGTCTAAGATCTGAAGAGTGCCTAGATCAGAGAGGGCACTGGAAAGATTTTAACTTATCATATCTTGACCTCATTGGGAGCCCTGGTGTTGGAGGCAGAGGTCAGTCCCAACTGCCTTCCTCAGCTGCACTGCCCTGCTTACATCACACTGTCTCACCCATCCAACTGAAAAACAAACTTCCTTCTTTTTTCTTTTCTGGCAAAATTAGTTTTCAGCTGGACTAAGGAGCAACAATGGTGTACTCCAAGACTGAGCAATTCTAAGACTGCAAGCAAGGAAGACCAGAGTATCTACAGCTGCAAACAGTTCTCCCCTTGTCCCTTCTTTTTGGAGATACAATCTTAGTTCAAATTTGTCTTTAAACTTGAGCTCTTAGGGCTGTGTACTGTTGTAGTGAGAAAATTCAGTGCTGCATATGTTTCTCTGTTCTTTGCAGTAGAAACTAGCCTTTTCTTTCCAGAGGGGATGCTTTGAGTTTTGGTATTATTCTGTTCCCAGTCAGAAACAATTTGCCTGCTCATTAATGAAAGTAGAACCAAACAAAGTGCCTTTTCCCTTCCATAATGAATTCAGCTGAAAAAAATTTATAAGCTTGATTGGTGTTTGAAGAATAACAATTGCTTTAATCTTTGCTGGAAGGCTTGTTTGTCTCTCAGAGACACAGCTGGCTATCAAGTATTATAGAAGACATACACATAATGTTACAAAACACAGAAGATTCGATCTAAGAGATTTTCATTTTTCAAAGGCATATTACCTTAAAAGTGTTTTGGATTGTAAGTGGTAGGGTCCCAACCACTGCATGCTGCTGCCTGAAAACTGCTTTCTTTCAATGGGAATGACACAAACAAGCGAGAGCTGCTGAAAAGCAGCATAAGGACTCTTGAGACTGACATGAGCAGTGCAACAACCACACAGAACATTCTCAATGCCACCCCTGTCTTGCTGGTCTGTTTGTTCCTTCTTATGCATTTATGTCCTTAATATGACAATACTGTTTCACATGCCTCAGTGAAACAATGGATCCCCTCAGCGTTAGCTGTGAGCAAGGAGGGGGAAGCCCTTCTAATTCCTAATTTTTGCTTTCCCTTCTCCCCCAGATTTGTTCAGGGGATAAAAAGAAGTCCCATTTGTCAACTCTAATTAAAATATTGTGAAACTCACAGTGTATAAAACATTTTAAAAATCAGGCAAAACAGGAATGCAGATACACACTTTACACTCAGATGTGAAAGCCCTAACAAACGTAGTGAAAGTTGTCCCTCTCAGTACAGGTCATACCAGTGCTGAAGTCCCACTGTTGATGCAAGAATAATTTTTTCTGCCCACAACAGCTCTGCAACTGTGTTTCTAAAGCACGGATAATCTTATCAGCGGCTTGAGGCACCCTATCTTTATTCTGAAGACAATGTGCAGCTCTGTTCTCCTGCGGTACTTGAAATAAGCAGGAGCCGTGAGGTCAATCAGCAGAGACGTGGAGGCACGCTGCTGCTTCCCGGACTGCATCAGGCTGGCTGTCGCATGCTAACGATGTCTGCGGGGCACAGCGTTGTGTTTGCTCTGCTCTCTACAGAGGCTCTGCTGCAGTTCAAACGATAAGGGGATGTGAGTCTCAAGAAAAGCAGAAATTGCTATTATGTTCTGAATGGCTATGGCATACAGCATGATACTGAATGCAGAGTCCCAGAGGAATTTATTTGAAAGGAAAATAAATCTCAGTAAAAGCCTTAGGTTTGGAAAACGAACTGGTTTTTTGCATGGTTACTTTTCAGGATAGATACTCAGATACTAAGACGATGGGTGACTCAGAAATATCACAGATGTTCACTATTTTACTCTTTATAGAGACTCTTTCATAAAAATTTGCCAAATAACTTTATAAGCCTTGAGGAATTGAACGTTTCAACATTCAATTGGGTCAGAGGATAGACACATAATATTCACATTAAAGATAAAGCACAGCACTTACCCACAGTCAAAAAGCAAAACTAGAAACAGTAAACAGTCCAAGCTTTTCATCACTGTGTGGTTAATCTGCTTGGCTGGCACATGCTTAACCCATGCCAAGTACCAGCATTCGGATCAAAACCCAAACTCTCTGCTTCTCTTTCTGCACATAAAGCTTTATCCCATAGCTCTTCAAAAGGAGAATATTTTCTCTCCAGCCAGTGGTGTTCTTTGTACAGTGTCAGATCTTCCCCTGTCAGTGATGTCTGGGACTTAGTTGTCCTTTTAAAAAAAGATGGGAAGTGCCAGAGAACTAGCAGCAATCTAACAATCCTTACCACTATTATATGGTAAATGTGTTCTGGCATAAACCCATCCTACCACAACCTGGAAAATACTATCATGATCCTGAATGACTTTGGATCAGAAGTTATATCTGCATGGATGGTACAATAACTGCTGGGAAGGGGTGCATCTGCTGATAAGCAAGTGCACTTTCTCAGTGTGGTGTTGTAAATGTTTTGCCTTCCCATATAAGATGCGGGGGAAAAAATTGCTTGGGAGCTGTACTCAGGACTTATCCTACAGTACTGTAAAAAATGCCCCTTTCCCTCAAGAAAATCAAGCTACCTTCCTAAAATCCAAGGCTCCTTGAAAAACCTCCCACTGGCTTCTTTCAATTAGACAAACATGAAAACAAACGCCAGCCGAAAGCTTCACTCAGTTTTTCTACTCAACAGTTTCCAAACAAAATCAGCTGTGAGGCATATGCCACCAAAACAATAGCTACCAGATTAGCAGATGGTATGCTGTGAATTAAATGTTGACACAAAACCCTGATACACCACTCAATCCTCTCTTGACACCAAAACTCATTTCCCTGCTATTTTTCTCACCTCATTATATTTGCTCACAACAAAAGAAATTGTTTAGATACTCCATCTGGATTGAGAAGGGACAAGTTAACCGGCAACATACTATTACTCTGCCATCTTTCAAAAGAAAAAAAAAAAAGGTAGTGTGATTACTTAAACAAACAAACAAAAAAACCCCAATCAAAATGAAAAACAAAAAAAAAACCCAACAACATGGAGCAAGTGTTTCTGAGAGTCTGAATACCTCTACATTTCATAGAACCATAGACTCATTAAGGCTGGAAATGACCTCTAAGATTATCAAGTCCAACCATACACCTAGCACCACCATGTTCACCACTAAACCATCTCCACAAGTGCCACATCCACACAACTTTTGAGCCCTCTTGGGCAACTTCTTCCAACATGTGACTACCCTTTCAGTGAAGAAATGTTTCCTAATATCCAGTCTAAACCTCCACTGATGCAACCTGAGACCATTTCTTCTTGTCCTGTTTCTTGTTACTTAAGTGAAGAGACTGCCCCCCACCTGGCAGGAGTTGTTGAGAGTGGTAAGGTCCCCCCTGAGCATCCTTTTCTCCAGGCTGGAAGACACCAGCTCCCTCAGCCTCTACTCACAGGTCTCGTGCTTCAGAGCCTTCACCAGCTTCCCTTCCCTCTGCTGGACATGCTCCAGTACCCCGGTGTTGGTCTTGCAGTGCGGGGCCCAGAAATGGCCAAAGCACTCCAGATGTGGCCACACTAGAGGGACCATCACCATCCTGCTCCTGCTTGCCACACTATTTCTGACACAGGCCAGGATGCCACTGGCCTTCTTGGCCACCTGGGCACAGTGCTGGCTCGTGTTCAGTTCAAATTGTGTTCAAATCACTGCCAAGATTTATGTTCTTCCCCTTCTGCCCCCAGATGCTCCACCATAGTCCTCTTGATATAAGGTATCAATAAAGAACTAACACTGAGAGGGTTAATTGAAATAGTTGTAGGGACTTTTGCTGAAGTCCCAAAGAGAGACTGCATGGTTGAGGCCATAAATAGCTACAAACATACAAACAGGGAATATGTTATGGTTGCTATCAGTACCTGGCCTTGAGGCTTCTAAAATAGAATGGGCACCATATGAAACTAAGACAAATCAGGAAATACGTCAAGAAAATAAGATAATTGTAGAAGTTTGCTAATTAGACCATTTCAAGTTGCCAACAAAACTGGTTTAAGTTACTTTTTGAGCCAAGTTGAAAAGGACACAGCGAGGAAAACCCACGATCTTCATCCCCAAGACCCCCCGAAGACCCCGGCCCAGGAAAAATGGAAACCAGTGCACAAACTCGGATGGCAGGAGCGTGAGGCAGAGAAAATGGAAAATACTTCTCAGAACCGTTTAGAATAAGCCTGCCTTTTCTAAGAAAATAATGTATATGTGTAAAGATATAACGAATATGCATGTTTTAACTGTATTTAAACCAGCCTGTGAGCACAGACAGGTGTGCATGTCTTTGGTGGAGCAATCCCCCATGCACCCAGCCATATATCTTTATATGCATTATTTTCTCTGTGTCCTTTTCAACTTGGCTCAAAAAGTAACTTAAACCAGTTTTGTTGGCAACTTGAACCGGTCTAATTAGCAAACTTCTACAATTATCTTATTTTCTTGACATATTTCCTGATTTATCCTAGTTTCATATGGTGCCCATTCTATTTTAGAAGCCTCAAGGCCAGGTACCGATAGCAACCATAACATATTCCCTGTTTCTATATTTGTAGCTATTTATGGCCTCAACCATGCAGTCTGTCTTTGGGACTTCAGCAAAAGTCCCTACAACTATTTCAATTAACCCTCTCAGTGTTAGTTCTTTATTGATACCTTATATCAGTATGAGAGCACAAGGGACAATGGCCTTAAGCTGAGACACGGAAGATTCAGATTAGACGTCAGAAAAAGATGATTTCTCACGGTTAGGGTGGTCGGGCATGGGAACAGGTCGCCGAGGGAGGGAGGCGGTGGAGTCCCGGAGCTGTTTAAGGGAATGTCTGGACCTGGCACTGTGTGACGGGGTTTAGCGTTTCAGGGGCTACAGTGGTAGCGCCGGGCGGAGGGCTGAACCACTGGACGCTCTTCCAGGCCTACTCCATCCTCGCTGACCCCACGGTCTGTGCATCCAGCCCCACACCCCGGGCCGAGGGGCTCCGGCCCTCCCGGCCTCCGCCCGCCAGGGGGCGCCACTGCGCAGGCGCGGCGGCCCCGCCCGCCCCTCACCGGGGCAGCCGTTGGCGGCGCGCGGTGAGTGCGGGACGCGGGGGGAGGGGAGGGGGGGCACCAGTGGCTGCCCCTGAGGCGGCGGGAGGCACGCGTGGCCCGGGAGTCCCGCCTGGCCCGGGAGTCCCGTATATCCCGGGAATACCGCCTGTCCCGGGAGTGCCCGCCGGGCTCACCCCCTCACAGACTGTCCCCCTGGTGCCGGTGGCGGCGCCAGGAACCCCCCCGCCGTGCAGCGGGGAGGCGTGTGCCCTTGCCCTGCCCTGCCCTGCCCAGGGAGGACCGCGGCGCCGTGTCCCCCTCATGGCCGTGTCCCCTCATCGCCGTGTCCCCGTCACCGCCGTGTCCCCTCATCGCCGTGTCCCCTTCATGGCCGTGTCCCCTCATGGCCGTGTCCCCCTCATGGCCGTGTCCCCTTCATCACCTTTACAAGGTTGCCCCATCCTGCCTGGCCTTGAAGGGCATCCATAACACCTCTGGGTAGCCTGTTGCAGTGCCTCACCACCCTCACAGCAAAGAATTTCTTCCATGCTCTAATTCTTCTGTATTCCGACTAGCCTAGGTTTCCCCTCTTTCAGTTTGAACCTGCCCGGTGTGTGCACAGCTGAGACCTGAGTCCTAGGGCTGCTGGGCGGGTGCACCACAGTGGGGTGTGGGCTGTCCTCTCACATGTAAGGGTTAAAAAACCCCAAAAACAAACGTTCCCTGGAACTGTCTTTTTAGGCTGATACTACTTGGTCCACAGGTAGCTAAAGCATTAACCAAAGCAAGTGAAAACCCCCCAGCCCACTACCAGGAGATTTAGATACGCTGTATGAAGATATGGCTCTCCAAAAGTTAATTTTAGGGTGCACAAAATTAACTAATGAAAATTGGTATGCTTAAGCTGGGAATGTTAGGTGACACCAAAGGCAATCATTAATACATACGTACACAAACTAAAATTCATGCTGTAAGAAGACAAACTGAGGGCGAACTCATATTCAGTGAATTTAGCTCTTCCAATTTTTTTACAGACATGACATCTGTTTGTAATTCTGCTTATAGGAAGTATTCAACATTAAGTAAAATGTCTTCCACCAAACCTCCAAGTGAAAATGGAACCCCCAAAGAGAGAAAACCAGGGTTGAGGAGCGTTCAGACAACTATGCTCTTCCGAGCAGTGAACCCAGAGCTCTTCATTAAACCTGTAAGATGCTTGTTATGAGAGAAACTAAATATGCTTGAATAGACACAATTGCTTTAAAGTAATAATCACAATTCTGTGTGTGTTATATAACTTGTCATGCAAACCACTCAGAAAGGTAACTAAAAATATTTTTACTTTTTTCCACTCTGATTGTTAAGAGCCCAGACATTTCATTGTTTATTGAAGCTTTTATTTCACTGTTGTATTGTCTGGTTCTTTTGTACCTAGCCAAGCTGCTTTCAGAAAGACTGTTTACAAGCATATTACCCATGCAATTTGGCAAGTTAAATAATAGGAGTTGTTTTTAATATTTAAAAGGGAAAAAAATCATAAAATGCAAACTTTTTTGATATGAAATGAGGGGATTTTGGGTAGCTTTCTGGTATTTTTGATTTTTCTTTTTCTTGCTTTTATAATTAAGTTGATGATCTTCAGGTTTTATTTGCACTTGCAGAACCCAGAATGGAACGAAATTTTGTGCTTATAATAAAAGCAGATTTTGTGATAATAATACAAAATCTGTTTTAGAGGACTGTAATCAAGGTTGCTTGGCAGAAGCAGAGTGCATTGTCCCAGTAGTATACCCAGATGAATTCTGTTGAAAGTTTGTAGTAGTGACCTTTAGTAATTGATTTTGGCTTGTTCATTCATGCTCAAGCAGCATTTTCAACCAACAAAATACAGAGCACTGGGCAATGTGCATTTCTGTCTCCAGAAAGGATCTTCTTTTCGAAAGGGAATTCCTTTTGCTATCAGAAAGTTCAGTCTGAAAGAAGACAGGGATGATTTTTGCAGTTGTTGCAATAGTTCACTGTTCACTTTCTAAGCTAAAATAGAAGAATGCAATGTTTGAGTTGAATGAAAAATATTTTTACTAAAAACATACACTCTCTTCTTATTTCTTGTCAGAACAAACCTGTGATGGCATTTGGACTGATAGCAATTAGCCTCTGTGTGGCCTACCTTGGTTATTTGCATGCAACAGCAGAGAATAAAAAGGACCTCTATGAAGCAATCGACAGTGAGGGGTCCAGGTATATGAGGAGGAAAACTTCCAAGTGGGACTGAGAATATAAGAAAGGAGATCGGCAAATGAGTCACAGAACTTTTCAAGGCAACTACTGTGTTTTTTCTCGTTCCACTGAGTAATGGGTAAATGTCTCTTGCTATCTAATCCGATTCAAGTTCCTTTATAAAATGCTGTGCCTGTACAAATAAATTGCAGTAAAGATACATGTGAACGTAAGAGTGATTTTAAGAATTGCTGTCTGCAATCTCCACACTATGTCAGAAGACATGAAATTTCCTTGCACTTGCAGTCTGATAAATGCCTTAGAAATTGATACGGTAGTTAAGCTCACATCTCTCTTTGCTTTGGTTAAGTGAAATAGGGGTTTGTCTTTTATTTTTTAAAAACAAAGCATAATGTATTGTCTGTGAAATGAAAAATTTGATCTCTTGGTCAGTTGAAAGTTGATAATTGGTGCAAGTAAAATAATTTTAAGGCCAGAAAGATCTGATAAAACAATTGATTGGTGAAGGGATTTTATTTAATAAAGGAATCTGTAAAATACCTGGCAGTCGATAGGTGTAACTCCAGATTGGCCAGAGCTTGTGCCATGTTCTTGACTAGGCAGCAGGACTAGCTTTGTTTAAGCTCCATTCAAAAATTAAATTTCTCTCTGTTGCAAAGTAGGTTATATAACATTAATGTATTATAGGTTACTGAGCTCAAGATAAGGAATGGAAAGTTTAAAATCCAGAGATGTTGCTGAGAGCGTGGCTGGAGGGCAGGTGGGCATGCTAGTGTTTCCCAGTCACATGTGGGGGTCCCTTGTGAGCCTGTGAGTAAACTACAGGTGAGAGTGTTCCTGTTCTAGCACAGAGGCCTCTTCCCATGAGCTTCCCCAGCTGCTTCTGGGTGCCTGCATTTCCTAGACAGTGTCCCAGTAACCAAACTCCAGAATGTGGTGGAAGGGTGCATACAGGCTGTACCCTATTTCCACCACAGACCCTTGAACTGACATTCTGTTTGCGTTTTTCTATTCAGCTTCTTGTCCTTACAGCTGCATCAAGGATTCCTAGGAAGCTAGGAGATCTCAGGCCAAAGAAAGAACAATCAGGAACATCTGCTTTGGCACTCTGGCAATTTCTTTGAGTTTTGTTAGTGAAAGATTTTGGTACTGAAGATAAAAAAGGTGACTGGCTGCCTTGAGGGACAGCAGTTGCTGTATGGGATTTCTCTGTATCTTCCTCTAAATCCTTCTCTTTGATTTTCCTCCTGCTGGTGTTTTATAGCTAACTGTATCCTAAATTCATCTGGGTCTTGGTTTGGCTACCTCCTTCCTGAGAAGGGAATTGTGCTCTACCTATGATAAAACTGTTTTAAAAAGGATGTTTTTACTGCCTTTAAAAGCAGATTCCCCTCTGTGAGTCTGGCTGCCTGACAACAGCAAGGTTCCTGGGCCAATCTAAAAGCTTGCAGGTGAGGAAATGACTTGCCTTTTGATTGGTGAAGGAATTTCTGGGTGAAATGATCAGATACTCAGAACTCTACATGCTGTGCATATCCTGTAGAATACATTTGGTCTGCTGGTTGCGTTGGACCTTTAGAATTAATCTGTTTTGTCACAGGATTTTACCTCTTTTCAGTTCCTTAGAATCCACAAGTCTCATGTTTGCATGAATTTAACTAAATTATTCCCAAATCAGTGCTACAGTAAGCATTTTAACCTGCTTTTCTTCAGAGTTTTAAAATACACAGTTAGACGCTTATACCTGCAGATGATTTGAAGCAAAAACCGCACTCTCTTACGTCCACATATTTGGGAATAATGCAGGATTTGAGTTCTCTAAATACTGAATTATGTCTTATGAAGCGAGTATGGATCTGGGAGTTACTGGGGAAAAGGAATTGAGGTGGGGAATGAAAGATGAAGGAGTGGGACTGACTTGAACAGGGTCCAGGCATGTGCCTGCCAATGACATCTCCTAGAAAAGCTGCCTGAGATGGGCCTCTTTGTTGGCTGGGGTCAAGTCCTGTTAACCAGGTTGCTTTAGAACTGCCCAGGTCTAAGGAAGACTGAGTATTTAGACTTGTCCTATTATTAAGGAGCTTCTCCATATTTAATTGTTGCAACTGCTGTACAGGTGGCTCTTAATGATACAAAAATTACATATAAAATGGAGATAAAGTAGTGTAAATACAGAGAAGAATGTAATAAGTTAATGGGTGATATAGTATCAGTAAAGGCATTTGCTGTTTTAAGTATCTGATTTATATCATAAGAACAATGTGTGTATAGGGATTAAAGAGAAGAAAATCTCACCCAAACAAAACTACTTTGTTAACAAGATTTTTTTGCTCAGCTCTGAAAGTATGGCACCCCTTATGCATCTGGACGATAAGCACACAGCACCAGTACAGTTTATTTTGTTCAACTTTTCTCAAATTTACTCTTCAATACAGTGGTAATTATCTAAAATGGATGAGAGCTGGCTTGACAGGAACTGTGAGTCAAAATGATTTCCTGGGCAGGGGCTCATTCAGCCAGTTCCTTACTGTCTGTGCTGGCTTTCACATCTTTTACCAAGAACAGCAACTAAATGCTCTGATTAAAATATCTGGAACAGTAGCTATTGTACTGCTCCTAAGATCTCCTTAGACTACATGGTGTGACTAGGAGTTGTTGGCATTCAACAACAAAAAACAATTAATCAATTAAAAGGCCCAAGCCCCCTGGGATGCAGCTTAACTATTGCCAGGTGAAGGTAGTTCTTAGTGAGCAAAACCAGCCCTGCCCAGTAATAGTTGCTGTGTAGGAAGCTGCTGAAGGCTGGAAGAGGTCAGTTCATAAAATCTTCGCACATTAGCTCCTTACTGCATGTTATTGAGTTGTCAGCATGTGTAAATCCCAAACTGAAGGCAAATGTTTCAGCTAACTTGATTAAAAGTAATTGCCAGTGATTTTTCTCCTCTCACCAGCTTGTATGTTTTCCGTAGCAACAATTAGTTTTGTCTGCAAGCAAAAGCTATCAGTAATAGAATTAGGACACTTTGGTAACTTTTACACGACAATACTAGAATACCACAGTGATTACATATGGACTCCTTTGTTTGTTGTGCAATGTGTTCAAAAATAACATGACCACCACCTTTCAGTGCTACTTCTGATCTGATTCAGGAATATAAGCCTTCCAGAACATGGTATTGCACTCATCATGACATACTGGTAAGTTTGTTTCTGAAATCCTTTCCTTAGCAACCTGAGATTTAGGAAAACTCCAAGGCTTGTTGAATATATACGTTCTTGACAGTCATGAATGCATTCACAACTCTGTAAGAAAGAACTATACTTAACCTGCTGAATATTAGTTAACTCTGGTATATTCAGAGAGGGGACAAGGTCAGCTGCTCTGCAGTGCATGAAGCATTCAGATTTGGGCATAATGAAATGTGAAAGACCATAGGCACGTAGCTGTAAGACTGTTGGCAAGTGTTTGCCAAAGCTCAAGTACTTTGGTAAGAACTGTGTTTGACTTCACATTTGCACAGATTATCCATGAACAGGACACAGCTGGGATGTTTTATCCTGAATCCTACCTTCTTACACCTGATTCTGGTTCCTGACCTTAGATTGAGGCTTTGTACAGCCTGAGGTTTTGATTTTTTTCATGGCATACCACAATGGTAACCTTAGCAGTGATGGAAAGCACATTCCTGTGTTTGAGGATCTAGCAAGAACCTGAAGTATATGCTAAGCCCAATTGTCATAGAAGTTTCTGATCAGCAGTGTAAAGTTTTGTAGAAATCATGTTGTGCGTTTTATTTAATATGCATTCTGAAGAGGGGTGTGTTTGGTTTCTATTTTAAACACTGCCAAGAGATTGTCAGTGTCCTGAGAGCCCTGGCAGCCGGGTGAGTGCCTTGCATTTCCTGGAGCACAAGGCTTTAGCCTTGCATTGACACGCACAGTGTGAAGCATGTCCAGAAGGCCAGATTCCTCTTTCTAAATTATTTTCTCTTTACTGCTTAATCAAATGGACAGCAGAAAAGCACATCATGCTTTCATTTCTGTGAAAACAGCCAGCATGACAGAACCATGTGTTTCATAACCAATGTAATTCTAAATTTAAGGAAAGAAAGTTGGATTTTTTTAATGCTTGCCATAACCAGGACCTTCATTCACAACTCTAGTGCCAGAAGAAGTACTTGGCCTGAAAAATGACTGGCTTTGTCTTTGTGCTCAATGAGATGTGAGCTTGAACTAGCTGGATTTTTAATTCACTTTCAGCACATTTTGCTTTTTTTATTGAATGAAATTATGGTCTTTGTTGCAAGTTCATTGTCATGCCTTATTTCAGTCAGACACAGAACTGACTAATAACATTTCTTAAGGACAGTTAAATACAGGCTTAACTTTAAATCTGCCCCGAAGGTTCATGTCCATCAAAGAAAAGTGTTTGACTGATTTGCTGAACCTGGATCCTAACTGGGGTGGAAGAGAAGAAAATCTGCCAGCATATGTTCCTCAGTGAAGCACACTAACTGTAGCTTTCTATTTGTATATATGCTCAGCACGTGCTTTTGTGGCTGTTTGGATATCTGAGAAAAGACTGGGATACACAAAGAGAAAGGAAGACAACTGCCTTCTGGATCTGAGCTTTCCTGCTTCCTGCACTGCTTCAAGAGGCTTTTTACGGCTAGAGCATCCGAGTGCTCCTCAGCCAGGCATTACACAGTATGTCTGACACCTGTCAGCCTCAGTCTTGCAGCCTCCCACTGGCTGATGAAAGGCACACAGAGGATTGCTGGAGCGTGTTGCTTTGGAATTTTATTTTATACAAGTTTCTAAATAGCTATCTGTTTATACTGCAGGCGGTCAGAGCAACGTGCTTGGCATCTCAAGAGGAAAAGCAAGGAGGTTTAAGTGGTTTAAAGTTTTTGACAGAGTTTATTCCATTTTATAGAGCTGTTTTCCAGGGGAGCTCTGTCTTTTGCTGTCATTGCATCTGCTGACAATAGCTGGCAGAAGCCCAGTTCCTTGTGTTTAACCATTCAATTACTTGCATCTGCTGACAATAGCTGGCAGAAGCCCAGTTCCTCGTGTTTAACCATTCAATTACTTGCCATAACCCTATTATATACCTTCCTAGACCTTGAGTGCTCAGGATTTGAACATACACCATTTGTCCTGATAATATTGTCTCCAGGGACTAAGCGCTGGGGAGCAGGTACGGAATTCTACAGGTGAAACAAAAGAAGTGGGAAATATAACTGAAGTAATTGCAAGATGTTTTATATTTGTTGGGGTTGGTTTCTTGAAGTTCATTTTAAGAGATATGTTAACAGCCCTCACTAATAGCTAGCTTGGAGAGGTGGTAGCAGAAAATTTACTCGTCATCTGTCACTCAATGAGTGATTGGGGTTTTAAGTGTAGGATAGTTTGAAGACATCTGCTTTCAGCTAATAGCCTTGGGAATGGCTTTTTGCAGCAGTGCTGGTGTAGCTGCTCCACCACCACTAATGATTTCAGTTAGGCCTCTTGTAGGCAGGTCATGTTCCTTTGCCTTAATTTTTGTTTTGCAAATGCTAGGGCAGAGGTTGGAACATGTAGCACATGAGGAGTTTTCCACTGAGTCTTTGAGAAGGAAAGAATCAGAAAATCTCATCAGAAAATCTGTCACTTAGTTGAGTATCAGTATTTGGACTGTGAGGGCCTTTGGCTCCACTCCTGAATCTTCAGGTGTGGAGTAAGATACACAAGCTTTGAACACCTGCAGCTTGGGTTCTGAGATTTATAGGGTTGTTACTGTATGTAAGAGTGTGAATGACTAGAGCACTTGCAGGTGAGTGGTTACATGATCTGAAAACTCATGTGGCTTGAGAGACAGCTTTTGGGCAAAAAGTGTGTGCCACCAGGCATGCAATATAATTTTCCGGTGTAAGGATTCACGTTTATCTATTCACACATGGTTGAAGCCTGGATGGCTTTAGGCGAGCCTCAGTACATTGATTGGTCTGAGATTTCAGCCTGCCTAAATGTCTGATTTGTCTTCACTGTGTAATAAGACTTCTCACAACATTCAGGAAGTATTCACTGAAGTTTTGTGTCTCTCTGATTTGTTATCTGTTGATCTGAAAACACTGTGTGGGATCTTGAGTCCGAGCTGAGGAATGTAAAGGAACTGGTCCTTACTGTAGGTGATAGAAAGTATGGTGAAAAAAACTCTCCATGAGCATTTTGTTTAAGGGAATTTTTAAGTGAGCAATCCATGCAGCCTTCTCTTTCTCATGCTCAAAAACAACCCCAGAAAACAAACAAACAAAAAAAGCAGAATAATCTCAGATATGTCCATCACTTTACCAAACTAAGAAGTGAAGACAAGTAAAGTCACTAGTTTCTTGTGGAACAGTGCAATTCATATAGGATACTTTGAATAGATATTTGGCACACTTTGGCACTATTTCTGACTGACATGCCTGTAAAACTTTACCTCACTGAATTATGGAAGCTCTGTGGAGAGCTGGCGTTCCCTGTTCATTTCCCCCTTTACATTCACATTGAAAAAAATCCAAGCTTCATGTTCACAGTTGTCTAATGAAATACATAAACTGCACAGAACATGCTGTTTTCATCCACGTGTCTGTGCATAAGGTAGCACGAGGGGCAATTCTGCAAGTAACGTGTCAGAAAACCAAAATGATGATGAAGTGTTTCAACTCTCCTTGAACAAACAGTTGAAGTTCTCTTACAGTGATTGATAAGTAGATTTGTTTTGTTCTTCTCTGCTATGAAGAGTCTAATATAATCATCATATACTCCTGCAATGCCTTACTGATTGCATGGAAAAAAGAAGTCACTCTGTCTTACAGGGTTAGCCCACTTTTTATCTGGAGTACAGTGGCAGCAACTGATACAGACCTTGGCTGTCTACAGGGGTAAGTCTTCTCTGTGGCGGACCTGAGTCCTGGGCACCTCATTTGTCCAGACAAGACCAAAGGCCCTTGTCAGTGCACATCCCAGGGCCCTCCTGACCTACACCCTTTGGGGGCAGCTTAAGATCTGGCCAGCTGAGTCTATACATATCTATATGCCAGCATGCTCTGGGATGGACTTAGTCATCACTGTGTGCATAGCACACACAGCATGTAACAGTTGTCAGACACTGGTGTTGCTTCTCATTGCCTCTTGGGAAGGGAAGAACGTTTTACTGCTTTCAAATGTTAGGTTGAAGGTGTGTTGGCTCCACTTAGAAACAGCATGTCCACTCAAGTCTGTGTGCTTGGTTTTATAGAGATGAAAAGAGCCACAGCTTGGCCTAAGTGAATAGCTTGGTAATATAAATGAATAGACAAGATAGCAAGTGGGAGGATCACTATGGAATCTGGAGAGCTGTTCACCATGGACACTGTTTGGTATTTCAAGGAAATATTTTCGCAAGTAACTAATCCTGATTTAAGAGAATTTTTTTCGCTTCTACATTTACTCAATGCATGATACTAGTTATGGCTGACTGGCAGGCTGAAAAAAAAGGCTGTTTCATATCATATAAATTTCTGCATGTCAGGTACTATGAGTACATGACCTGTTGGTAGCTAATAAAAATCATGAGTTCAGACATACACGCAAGCCTTTCACTGCATGAAGCAGAGACAGCAGCATATGTTTGTTGACTTGATTTTGTTCCTGTTTGAGAGAGATTGCAGCATAAGAAGTAACACTACACACTTTACTTGTAGTCTGATTCCAAGGAAGTGTGAATAGATGCTTTTTGACTGTTTGTCTGAATGCTGTAAATAAAGAAGCTTTCAGATAACATCTGGACGCTCGAGTGCCAGTGATGGCACATATTGACAGCAGAGTGCATGAGACAAAACCTAGAATGGGGAGCTGTAATGCAGCAGTGAATAATACAGAAAGCAGCATTTCACTATTAGTCATTCAGGAGATGTCTAATAATTGCCAGAAAGTACCATAGTCTTGGGAACAGTGAAACTTTCTCTCTAAGGCAATGCTATAAAAGACTGAAAAGTGGGTTGTCTAATTACTGTAGCTGAGCAGCTGAACTAGTAGAGAGTTGTGGAGTATGGCTGATAAGCAGCTAATTAATAGAGACATCTTGCTCGTTAGTCCCTCAAAGGTCTGCAGAAGAGCTCTGTGATGTGTTAAAAGGAGGATATGCAGATTGTGAAATCTCTGAATGCCGTGCGTGGAGAAATGAAGTGTGAAAGGAACTAATGATGCTGGTAGCATTTGGAGTGTGAGCGCACTCTGTCTGTGCATGTGAGGCAATTAAGGAACCACGGTGCCTGACGGGCAGCAGACCACAGAACGGTTACACTGTGCATGGGTGTTGTGTACCCACACAGATGTAAACTGAGCCATTGTGATATAACTTACTGATGTGATTTCTTTTGCTGGGCTTAATTAACAACAGTTCAATGTCACATTTGCTGCTAGTTGAAATACAGATAGAGAAAAGGAATATGAGTGACTAATCACAGAATGCATGAAGTGACTGGTGGGAGATGCAGATGCTGGAACAACTAGCATTAATGTTGCCTAGTAAGTACAGTACATGGGTGTTTTGGGGTTATCTAGGCAGGGTTCTGCCTGGGGACATGTCTGCAGAAGGAAAGACAAATCCTAGAAGGAAGACAGAGCCAACAATGACAGAAACATCCTGGGAAGTGAGAAAACCTGTGCCCTCTCCATTGCAGTTTAGTGGATTAGCAGTTAACTAGCTGTCCTGTCCTGTGAGCAAACTAAGAGGTAAACATCTTGACTAATAACAGCCAGTGAACTAACTCCAAGCCTCATTCTTATTATTTCTTTTGTGTACTTGGACTCTTCCAATATACAGCTGCAGTCCTTTGTTATGCTTTTCCTAAAGCTTGAGTGACTAGAGAAAAATCCTACCCAACAAGGTGCCTGAGCACCGTATTTTTCCATTATTTTTCTCATAAGATTACATTCTTCCTTCCTCTAATAAACTTTCAAAAGGGCACAGACACCTTCAGATTGTTTATTTGAAAACTTAATCCATACTATAAATGAAATATTGCTGGCTATTCCAGTCCATTCTATCTTTTCTCACAGCTTCTTGGGAACTTAAATTGCTGATGCCAGATTAGTTGCAGGGCTCTGCTATTGTTGCTGCTGGACACAAAAGCTGCAGTCCCTTCCCTGTGCTGCCTGGGTGATTCCTGGGTTTTGTGTGGTTTGGGTTTTTTGGTTTTTTTTTTACCTTACTTGCCATGTACTGCAAGTTTTAGATTTTGGAAAAGAATAATTTAACTCTAAGGCTAACATCTGAGCTATTTTGACTCTATACCTAAGGTGCTAATCATCTTTAATGCGTTTCTGATAGTCCCTCTTTAGTATGAGGTTTATAACCCTGATTTGTGGCCAGTTCTGATTTTCAGTGTGGATTTAAAATTCAGTAGCCTGGACTTTGTCTTAAACTTCGTCTTGAAGTTTCTCCTCAAAATTTCATTATGTTGGTGGGAATCTGATGCTGACACAGTTACTCTAGTGAGCACGTGAAGCCCTTCTGTGACATTCCCTTGAAAGTACTAAATATGTCCATCTGCCAGAAATGCTTATTTCTGGGTCAACTGACTAGACTCCACCTTATCCATAGAAGGTGTTTTCTGCTCTTCTGCTTCTAGCTGGACAATATCACCCCTCACTTTTGGTGAGTTTTCAAGGCATTGCATCTTATTTCTCAGTTATGAAGGACATTTCTAATATAAATATAATCTATTAATATCAATAAGAATCTCAATTTTAATGTATCCTTTCCTATATTTTGAGAAAACTCGTTTTCCTCATGCCATTGTATTATAAACACCTTCCTTGTATGTATGAAATTTTGAGACTTTCGAAATAAAGGTCATTGTAATAAGAAGAGATTTATTCTTAGGCTGCCCGGTCTAGAACACATAATTGCATTAAACCTTTAGAGATGACAGTCATGAGAAAGTGACTGAGGAGTCAACTCTCAAAATACTGTTCAGCAGGATATATATTCTCTTACATTTCCAGCCTGACTTCATAAACTGATCTACTTAAGCTGTTGTTTACAGACATAGCTTTAAATAGCCTTGGAAAGTGTCTCTTGAAGCTCCCAGACCTCTTCCTGTAAGCTCTAACATCTTACTTCTGAACACCAAATACTTATCCTTTCTGCCTTGTGACTTTCACTGGCCTGCAAGGATGGAGGAATCAAGATGCCAACACTTGTTAAGTAAAGTAAGGTTGCTAGTTCTCCCTAGCCATATTTTCTAGATTCAAAGTATAATTCCGAGTGTTCAAGAGGTTTTCATAAACCATGAATTCAAACAGAAATGTTCTGATGTGGTGCAAGTAACCCTTATGTGAGTAAATACATCACTGCTGTGGTTGTGTCCCATTCCCTTTAACCTGACTTCTAACCCAGGAGATGTGGTGACAACGTGACAGGTATGTTCCTTTGTCCTCTGTGTCACCGCAGTGAATCCTGGTTGGACTACCTGGATACAAGCATATTTTGGCTTATGAGCAAAATCAATTTAGTCTAAAATCAAAATTGTCCATGTGTTGTAGTAGACAAGGGCTCTTTGAGGAAGGGGAAAGTATAACACTGAAAAGGTTCTGCAAAGGGAGTTCTTAGTGCTTCTTTGAATCTTTTCCTTAGTTCATTGTTAAGCAGGACCAACAGAGAAGGTTTTGTGAAACTTCACTGAAAGCCAATGCTCTCTCAATTCTTGTTTAGCTAGATAAAAGTACAGCACACTTTCTTTTGGGCACTCACAGTATTTAAGGCACTTTATAACTAAGGTTGTGTTACAATCTTTATGGTAGCACACATGAGTGCAAGACACTAAGTTATAAATCCAACATTTATACAGCTTACCAGGTGCTTCACCAGAAAAAGTATGAAAAATCCATAGCAGAAACTTGTGGAGGCTCTTGCCAAGTTACAGTAGAAGCTGTTGTGGTTGAACATGCATGCAAGTCCCCTGAAGACGGGCAGTCCTAGAAAAAGGAAGGTGTGGTTTATGGCTCTTACAAAGAGGACCTTTACAAGGAGTTGCTGCCAAACACTACAGCAAAAGTGTCAGAAAATATCTTTGGCCTGCAAACTCGCTAATCCCAAAGAGCCAGGGTGCATGTGTCACAGATACATCAAAGCACTAAACTAGGCTTGAACCATTTGCACCATTGGCAAGGATAGTAGCAAAATGCCAGTTGGGTCAGCTCTGAAGCTGAAGTGTTGGTGTTCCTCAAGGTACTTGCAGGGCTGCAAGGCAGCACTATACACAGGAATCTTTGGGGGTAATTCTTAGTACAGCCTACCCCTGTTTGTTCAAAAGGAGGCTTTTCTCATTAAAACTGGAAAGTTATTCTGCACTTGGAGCTACATGTTGGAAACAGATTGTGCCCCTTCGCTTTCTGAATCAGGTCATAAAAGTACCCTCACCTTGCTAAAAAAGCATTAGCAGTACCTTAAAGCAAGGCCACATTTTCACATCAGGAAGTGTCCCATAGTAAAATTGGATTAATGGATTGACCTTCCCACTGGCTTTTATTTTGGCTCAACTATTTGCTATGCTGCTGTGAACTGGATTAGAGACATGAGTCCACTTTAAGAGGGGACAGTTGAGAGTTCAGGCAACACAGATATTTGTAGATCTTTTGTTATAAAACAGGACCTTTGCTCTTGATTCAATAGAGAACAAGGTAAATGCTTGCTGGCATGTTTAATGCATTATCATTAGTCATGTGGGGAATGCAGAGGAGGATCTGGCTGCTGCTGTAGTGTCTGTGTTTAGCTTTTCTTAAACTCTTTTATCTCTGCTACTGTTTTGTGTTGTTTGTGGGCTTTTTGCACAAAACTTGTTTCTCCACTAGAAACTAAAAGTCACATTAGTGATCCTTTGTGAATAATAGTTTGGACAAGCCTAGGTTTAAAGTTAACTACCTGAGGTGTGTTTCTTTACAGGGCAACTCTTGAATTTCACAACAGAAAATAAAACAAACTGTGAATGTGTTTGACTTCTGATTTTGATCTATAAATATATTTAAACTGAACATTGCATCCTTGTGCTAATGAAAAACCAGAAAGCAGAGACTGTGATAAGGAAGAGGAGGCAGTTCAAGGAAATGAAAAGTAGCTGCATCTCTCATTTCTTAATGTGTTTAATCAATATCATAGAATACCTGTGAAATTACTATTCTTGTAAGCCAATGTTAGTTGTCCATTCTACTTAGGGACTAATTTAATATAAATAGTAATTTATCTATGGATAATTGATAATGGAAACTGGGTAACATTCAAGAATATATCTATGCATTCAATAATATCTATATCTTGGTTATTAAACAGATTGTGTTCTATAGAAGACTTGCTGAGCTCTCTTGGATAAAGACTTCTAAATGGTTTGGAATGCTGTATTTGTTAATAATAGAAATCTGATCTCCATCACAAACTAGAATGATCCTTTTTTCTGTCACAAACCATATTAAATGAAATGGATTTCTGTAGCCAAGAGCAGAAACTTCCCATGCCATCTCACAAACCATGTGAAAGAAACTGTGTTTCAAAGCATGACTCGGATAAGCCTGTAATACTGGGTTCAGTTCAGTAAGCTGAGCTCTGTAAGTGAAAGTTTGGAATTACTAACTTTGCTGCCAAGGGAGAGTTCTTATTCTTTTAATTCTGCTGCCAAAAGGGGTTGTATTGGCAGGTACTGGAGAGTTCCTGGCTGACTTTGCTGGAGACCTTGCAGTGTTACAGAAGCCAGCAGCCACCCAGTCTGCTGCAGATGGGACATGAACTGTGATTCACGAATATTATTGCTGGTCAATTAAAGATGCACCCGTGTGGCTGAGGCCTTGATCTGTGTCTCTGCTGTGCAAGCTGACACATCCTCTTGCAGGTTTGCCAATTCTGAGCTGAGCTCTGTAGAGACCATCCTCTGCAGGGCTTTCACTGAGAACAATGGGGAGTTGGATTCCTTTCATAGCATGATGTGGGACCACTATGATCTTGCCAGAGGATTCCTGGGAGGCTGCCAAAAAGACAGCAAAACTTTCTTTTATTCCATTCAGAAGGAAAATAACCTGGGATTCTCTACACACACCACACTAGCAGAGTTCTTTCACTATGTGCCCCCAATCTTTTTAGCTTTGAATCCAAGGTTAAGATGTTGGAATGTACATGGTTCAAAGATTCTCCTGAACACAAAGCTTCTAATACTGTAAAAGCGTGAGAGCCTTAGTTTCATCTGTTCCTGTGCTTGGTTCTATCTAAGCAGCAATATGTCGAGTGACTTGGAGTGGGTCTTGAAAGTCTGGCAGTGTAAGAGGACTTTCATGGTATTGAAAGACTGCTTGAAAGAACTGAGCTCATTTGGAAGTGAATTATATGGGTCCAAGTCTATAAGCCCTGGAAGTTTCTAAAGTCCCTGCTGCTTGCTTCTATTTCTTTTTTCTTAGCTAAAATTATTTTTCCTTTACTAAAATAATTTTTCCTGTGAGAATACTAAAACTGCATATCTTTCTTTTGCTCCAGTGAAAAAACCAACTTTTTTTGTTACTGTAATCCTAAACATAAAATCAGTACACATCTTATTTTAATTGCCTTGCAGCCTTACTTAGGACAAAAAGATCTGTGCTTCTGCAGTTTACTGATCTCTTCTCACCCAAATGCTGTTACAACGACAGACTGGAAAACCTGAGAGGTATGTTACTGTCTAAAGCCCAGGGGAACACACAAATCATTACAACCCCACAGGGAGAATGGCAGCTGGTGGTGGCTTTTTCTTGGTTCTCATTATGTTCCTGTCAGGCCTCTTCCCTCTTGGACCCAAAGTATTTTGGTAAATCCAGTTTATGGCATTAAGGAGTGCCTGAGTTTGAACATGCTGTGTGGATTTGTCACTGTGAGCAAGGCTCCCAGCACTACTGCAAGTCTTCTTCCACAGCTCCTGGCAATGATGCTCTTACAGCACCTTCTAGTGAACTATTTTTTAAAAGTAGGAATTGTCCTTGCATTAAAAAGTCTTGCAGGATTGCTGCTGACCATAATGTGCTGGAAAAGCTGGAAGTCAGCTCGTATCAGTGTGACTTTTTACTGAGGATGGAAAAACTCTTCCCCTTTACTTGCAAGCTATCTTAACAAATCTGATTCGTGTGGACCAGAGCAATAGTGAGTTCTGCTGATATTCACAAAAGGATTGACAACAGTTACAGAGTCACCCTCTTGAATATATGGTGGAGGCAGGAACTTGAATGTCTTGCAGCAGTTTCTTTCTCCCCCCCTGGAAATGACCAGTGTCACTGTATGTGCACACGGAGTATGTGTGTGGAGGAAGGAACCACAATTTTTTTCAAAGAATTTCAATGTTTTGACTAATTTACTGGAGTCAGAATCAAGGAAACCATAACTAGCACAGAAATGTATGAAAGGTGGCAGACTAACATCTTCATGGAATTACAAAATCACATAGAAGCACAGAATAGGTAAGGTTGGGCGGGACCACAGTGGGTCATCTGGTCCAACCTCCCTGCTCAAGCAGGGTCATCCTAGAGCACATTGCACAGGAATGTGTACAGATGGTTCTTGAACATCTCAGGTGAGGGAGACTCCTCAACCTCTCTGGGCAATCTATTCCAGTGCATGGTCACTCGCACAGTAAAGAAGTTCTTCCTCATATTCAGGTAGAACTTCTGTGCATCAGTGCCCATTGTCTCTTGTCTTATTGCTTGGCACTGCCAAGAAGAGCCTGGCTCCATCTTCTTGACACCATCCCTTCAGATACTTTTTATATGGATGAGGTCCCCTCTCAGTCGTCTCTTCTCAAGGCTGAACAGGCCCAGTTCCCTTGGCCTTTCCTTGTAAGAGAGATGCTCCAGTTCCCTCATCATCTTTGTTGCCCTTTGCTGGACCTGCTTCAGGAGCTCTATGTCATATTTGCATATGCAGTCATCTCTCAGCTTTATTTCCCCCTCACACATAAAGCCCCCACGTACGCATAGCCCATTTTTCTTACCTATTGTCTTTTCTTCTTATCTTCTTGACTTCAAATGGTGGAAATGTCGACTCTGCTACCTTCAGTACAGGTAAGAGGGAAGCATCTTTCCTTTAGCTGCAGGCCTCTAGTTAGCCCCAAGTCTTCCACAGGACATGGAAACAGCTTTTTCCTTCACGTGCTGGTCAGAAGCCACTTCTGCAGCTCATTGTAAGATTCCTCTGAGTTACCAGGGTAGGGAATTTTTTGACAAACAAAGTAGCCCACAGATGTGGCTGCTAGGAAGAGGGGATGCAATGCAGGAACAGAGCAAGAGGCTATTGCATGTGTGCCCTAAGTACAACAGTATTCCAGTCTGGTATTGTGTAAATGTTTGATCTGCTGCTCATGTTTTAAGGTGTGGCTTGGGCGGGTTCTACTTGATTGGGACTTAGACAGGTTTACTGCCAGATAAACCCATTGATATGTAGTCATTAACTCAAGCTTTTGGGGAAGTTTGACATTGTAGGTGTTTTCCAGGCAGTTCTAGAAGTCTTATGTAGAGAGGATACAAATCTTAGCAGTCTGTCAACTTTTATACTTCCTTTTGATATTTACCCATTTTTCTAGAGTCCATTATCTAGAATGCTGCGAAGCCTCCAGTGTAATCAAGTGGTCAAAGAAATGACCATTGGTCTTTCAGCAAAACATTCCTCCATAGTTTCACAGGTACTTTTGGAAGCACTTTGCGCATTAAGAGTCATCCACAGAGCTGAAAAATGCCAGTGTGGGCTTCATTCAAAAACTCTTACTCTAGGACGAAAAGGATATTCCTCAGGACTGAGTAAAAGAGGATGTCCTTTTGCAGAGCAGTCAAGCTGGCTGGAGAGGTTGAAGGTCTTCTGAAATAAGTAATTACATCAAGTGCAGCCATCAGGCTTGGAACTGACACAAAAATCCTTGCTTTGCTCCAAATGTCCATTTTTATAAATCTGTAAAATACTGCTTTGGTAGTGTAGGTCAAAGCCCAATCCTGAATTCTGTCTTTATGAAGGACACTCAGGTCAATGCTTAATGTGTTGCCTTTTACATCTCATCCTAGAGGCCACATACATTATAAGTTATTTCTATCCCTAACTGAACTCTGAAAAGAGGTTGTAAAAGTTCTTGGATGGAAGTTCTCAGTGTGTGCAAACTTAAAGACTGCTAATGTGATGTTTTATCAAGACAAATTATTCAGTCCTTCAAACACTATAAAACAAAACTTTTACAATCAGGTTAGGTTGATAATTGAGAGACTAAAGGAACTATACTTACTTTAGAATAGAGAAAATACGTGAAATTGAGGTAGGAGCAGCACTTCAAGATCACTACTGCTTAAACATCAGCAATATGGTGACACATGAGTAGGGAGAATTGTATGAAGTTCAGTAAGATGAAAAAAGCCAGGCTACAGATAAAGCCCACAGAAAACTAATTAAAGCCACAAATGAAAAATAAAACAAGACCTTCCTTGTCTGTCCTATAAAGCTGACCATACCCAAATCATTATTCAGATGACCCAGCTTAATAATTTCTAAGAAAAACAATCCTTTGTCCCTTTTTGGGGGACTTAAGATTGAAATAGCATGAATCTACACATGTATTAAGCTAGAACTAACCATGAAGAATAGTATAAAGAAACTTGGTTGAACAAAGAGCATTATGCATTATGGTTAGCTGGTTCAAAATTTGTTTCAGTAAGATAATCCTGTTTTCAAATGGAACAACACAGGAGTTCAGCTAGTCAGAGAAAATCAGATTTTTAACAGAAATTATTGTGAGGTGCTTTTTTTTTTGTTGTTGTTTGTTGGTTGGTTTGGTTTTGGGTTTTTTTTTGGTGCATAAATACTGTGTTTAAAGGTGTTTGGCTTAACTCAAAAGACCACCTGACAACAAATTAAATTTTCTTCTAAAGTGAAGCCAAATATTCTATATTAGAGGAAAAAAAATCAAACTCATATTTTCAGAGATTTTAATGGATTATCTACAATACCTCTTCTCTCACATGCAGAAAGCCCACAATTTGCAACACTGGTGTGGGATACTCATCTAGGCAGGTGAAAGTTCTTACACCACACTCAGAGCATGATGTAAGTAGTTGTTTCAGTTGTTTCATTCTTGCTAAGAAGGAAAGCTAAGAATTCTGAGAATTGAACAAACTATATGGAGTTCAACCCTTAAAGGGCTGCTTGGCTCCAGCAGAATGAAAATGAGAGATTTGCTTTCCTCTCGTCCTCCCCCTAGAAGTCAGCAAGGGCACTTCTCCTGGGAGGCCAAATACTGGCCACACCTTTTCTTGGTCTATGTCTGGGTGGACAGAGTCCAGAGTCCAGAGTCTCTTGTTACTTGGGCTTGGACTGAAATTTGGACTACCAGGTAAGAGGCAAGAACAGGAGTGGAAATCAGGGCATGTGATTTCCCATCAGTGAGCAAGTTCTGCAAGGACATAAGGAAAGCTGCCATCGATAGAGGCCCAGGTCAGGTATATGAAGTTTCTATTTCTAATGCAGACAGCTATCTAGTTGAAAGACATTTAAATACTTATTAGGAACTCTGGGCTTAGAGATATTTCTTACAGCTCTCTGCTCTTGGTTGATGCTTCAGAGCAAGACAGCTATTAGCATGCTGACTCCCTCACATGCAGGTATCCATATGTGCATGTCAAGATGTGTGTAACTTAATAATCTTCCTCCCAGGCACCACTACAGGTATCTCTAGAAGAAATTATGATTAAAATGAGACTTAATGTTGACAGAAAACCCAAGGTTGATGTGTAGAAATGTTTCTGCCTCAGTATGAAAGGGAGTATACCGTTGGCTGGTGACACTCTTGAAATGATGACTGCCTTTGGCACTTCAAGGGAGCAGGGCATGCTCATGGCAGAGGGCCATGTCTTTTACATTCTTGTATCTCCACACGGCCATTACCGAGGAAATGCCAGAAGCAACAAATGGAACAGCTTTCGCAGCAAGAACTCAATGTGAAAGTAGGGATTTTCTTTCTGCTTTTTCCAATAAGTCCTAGATGTTGCAAGTGACCAACCTAAAAGAGCTACCCAGAAGCAGGGTTTTTTGGAAGCTGTTACTTCACACTACATTTCTCAGTAATGCAATGTCTTGCTACAGTACATGAGAGGACTTGTCTTCTACATCTATTAATAGTGAAAACTCTTTAAATCTGCTATTATGATTTAAGTGTGCTCAAAATGATCTGTCAGCAAATCCACTTCTAACTGCCTCAAAACTGTGAAGGATAGATGTAGTCTTCCCAAAAATCATCTGAGCTCTGTGCTGTGGTGCACTGGAGTCAGTCTGCAGATCTCTTTGGCCTCCAGCTTACACTTTGATAAAGGCTTGGAGAAAACTCCAGTTTCACTTCAATCATTGGAAGAAGCTGAATGGGAGGTCAGAGTAACTTAGCATGATAAACTGTCCTAGCAAAGGGCTTTCAGAATTTCTTTTGAGACCTGCCTTTGATTCAAAGCAAACCCAACTGTAGTTCCCAAATATTTGTGCATATGAAGAAGCAGGACTTCTGCCCTTGTTTCAACAAGATGGACTTTATGGCCATCTCCAAATCCTTTTCATTCACATTTTATTTCTGTAATTGACTGGTTCCTTCTACATCACAGGTTTTCTGTACTTGTAATTTCACAAATTGGTTTCCTATCACCTCAGGCTATTTTCTATACAAATATTCTTTCCATTTCTACTATCAAGATTAGCTGACATGCCAGGTTGAAAAAGTTATCACAGCTGGCCAGTGCTGAGTATCTGAAGAAAAGTCTTAGAATTAATTTCTAAACTAAAAGGTAAGAAAAAGTGCTAATTCAGCAATATTTCTGGCTTTCTAAGTGTTACCAGGCATCCTATGATGTTAAAATAGGACTTTTTTCCAGTCCTTAGTGCTCCTTTTGAAGATTACTACAAACAGACACAGCTCTCTAAAGTGTTCTTCTGACAAGTATTCAGCACAAATTGACAGGATCTTAAGAATTAATAGCTGCTTTAGGAGAGAGGACTTGCACTGGGAATAGAACTGCTTTGGGGAAACAAAATTCAGAATTTTGGAGAAGAGTTTGAAATCTGCACGTAACTGCAAGGGTATCCGTTTGGTTACCAGCTCATTTCTTGACATGACGAAAACACTGCAGGGAGGGCTCTAGAGTAGTGTGGTAATAATCCTCTTGCCCTCCCTGTCTGATTCACTGATCATTCCCTTCTTTTCTGACAGATGATTTAAGAGCATCATCTTTGTCCATCAGTGAGAAGCCTGTAACTGGATAAAAGTGAGCTGAGTTTACAAACTGTGGAATAACTACATTGCCATTATTAGTGCATTTTTCTCCTCACACTAAAGGAGTCAGTCACAGCAGGATATTTGCTGTAAGATTCTCTCCTTCATCTATTTATTGAATAGTTGTAATTCTGTAACTTTGAAAGAATTTTCTGTAGCCTGGACTGAGAAGAAAGTAATCAGTCCTAGATCTCCTGGTGAATCCCATGAGTGTGGGGTGCTGCCCAACAACTGATTCTTACAATTGCTCAGCTCATGGGAAAATTACTGCAGATTTTTTTTTCCCTTCTATTTGCTTTTGCATACGGGCAGGATTTAGGGCTGTTGCAGTGACTCATCTGAACACTGTACAAGGAGGTGGTCACCTGTAAAAATATATTAATATTTCTGAATAATAATCAGGCCCAGTTACTATATAACCAAACTATGAAATAGCAGCGTGTGCTTTTGGCCAAACTACAGCTCTTTTGAAACATAACTCAGCAGGAATATATGGCAACTTCATACAGATCAAGTCTGTGGTTAATCCCGGGTCTAGTTTTGAACAGATTTTGTTAGAGGGATGATTAATGGAAAAAGGTCTTGATTTTGTTACTTTTATAAATGCCTTTAACTGAAATGTTAATATAATGTTAATATTGTTTAGGAGCCTTAAGTAGTGATTCATTTGAATACAGCTGAATAACCCATCTTTTGCAGGAATTTCCAGTTGAGGCACTTGATGATGGTATGTCTGGAATCTCTCCACTCCCTCTGCACTGCAAATGCCAGAGCCCTCAAGGTTTGAAGGACAAGTAATTTTGCTCTGCACCTTTTTCTATAACACAGCAAAAGCAGTGTATCCATTGTGCTTGCTAAGGGATCCAGGGTAACAATAGTGCATTTATTAATTGGGTTTCTATGCTTCTGTGTTTTTTTCCAGAAATGTTCAAATGAAGGGTAAACTTTTTGTGTGCTGTGTTATCTGTGAGTGATTTTTTTTTTTCTGTTTCTAAATTAAAAGCCAAATTGGACTTCTTTGTCCGGCAAAATTTTGCTACCTTGGTGACACTTTCATCATGGGGATAACTTGTATTCCCTGATCTCCGTTCCCTGTACAGTGAGTAAGTTTAAGCTCCCTGTTAGGTAGCCTCAAATTGTAGTGAAAGTCTGATATAGTGGGAATTAGGGGTAGACACAGCACTAGCATACCCAGGCATCCCTTCTTCACTGCAGAAAAATGATGGAGCTGGGAGAAGAAAACAGAGGAGCTGTCTAACATTCCTTCCTCATATTCCAAAAGGGATTGTTAAACCCTTAACAATATGTTAAATAATTGCTGTAGTTGTCTTCTAGGATTTCTTTAAATGTAAACCATTATTCTGAACTGTGCCTCAACCAGCCTGTAGTGGTTATATACCTACCACTTTTATAGCTTTCCAGGAGAGTCATGGAAGCTTAAATGGTGCTATCACTGCATGGTCTTGTGTGATTATGTCCTTAAAGCTGAGCTGGTCAGCACTGGTGGCCAGCACCACAGATTTGTGCTCCAGGCAAGGCAGCACAAGCACAGAAGCTTCCAATTGTTGATATGCAGGTTTGAAGAGGAAAAAAAGAAATTAAAAATACTTGTACCATAACACTCTTAGCTTCGAAATTTAGTTTTATTGTGAACTGACAGACAAGCTGAATAAGGTGGCATGGCTCATCTCTCCTCACAAAATGGATTTCTGACTGTGAGACTTCTATGTGGAATAATAAAAGCCAGATGGACTGCGTGTATTTCCGTCTTGAAAGAGACAAGGCTGTTGATTACTGTGTGAAGACAGGCTTTCCTTGCACTGCTCCTTTGGAAGACCCAGGTGTAATCAAGTGTATCTCAGTTTCTGTGTCAAGGTGCAAGGTAGTTTCAGGACTCTGAAGTCTAGCAAACAAGAACCTGCATCACACAGCTGATGTTTTAATTTCAGAGATGAGGATAGGGACACTAACTCAGCTTCTGCTTGGATCCTGCATTGTCAGCTGTTAATCCCTGCACTTAGGTGTATCATCTTCAAAGAGCTTTAACTGGTGCCTTGGAATGTTTATGGCAGCAGGAGACCTCCAGGCCAAGGGGGTGGTGCTCACTCACCAGCAGGGCACTGAGTCAGAGCCGGCCTGAGTGCAGAGAGAGGCTGACTGACCTGGAAGGTCTCTTCAGGTGAGCCATGAGTGAGAATGACTGGAGGGTTAGTCATTGTGGAGTTCCTTGGTGAATGTCGCTGTGTTAATGTAGTTCAGACAGGCTCTTCCTCAGCCCAGCATATCCACCAGGCACAGAGCAATGGACAAAGCTTCATACAGCAATGTTTTTTGTCATCCTGGTAGTCATATCTTCTGGGCTGCAGGCTCTCCGTTCACCTAATGTGACTGCCAAGTGCTCAGGCTGTGCCCTGAATTCCACTGGTGAGTCATATAGCTGGTTCTAGGTTGTTTCATCTTCAGCTCTGTGGTGTAAGAGCACCCAGCTGCAACTTTGTCCCCACGCTAGCAAAATGAGGGGATGTGCAACCTGTTAAGTAAATCCCATCTTCTGGAAGTAGCTGGATAAAGAGGTGACTTCCTAAATAGGATAGCCAAGCTAATGTAATAGCAAACTCATCAAATAGCTGCTATGCTTTCCCATGAAGAAAACACTACAGTGTCAAACTTTACAGAAATTTAAAAACAACTGTGTTTTCCCTAACAGCTGTTCAAACTAATATGGGAAATCCTTATATTATAAGGATTATAATATATAAGGAATCTTTTACTGTCTCACTGTCAGTCAATGGCTTAGACAGGCCGCCAGGGGGAAGAGTTTATCTGTCTTTCAGGTACCAGACCTCCATTCCTAGAGCTGTTTAAAACTTAACACTGATTCTAGGAGAGAAATCCAACTGCTTTGATTATGAAACAGTGTTCTGCAACCTGAAGTCTTCAGTAAGTTACAAATAAGTCAAATTATTTTCTGTGCTTTAATACAGACTGCAAACATTCCTTGAAGCTATGCTTTTCTCTGGAAAATAAATAATTGGCTGCCCCTTCCTTCCTTTCTTCCTGCCTACTTGCCTGCCTGCCTGCATTTTGTAACTTTTGTATTCTAGTGCTATCTGAAATACAGGTTAATACTACTGAAATGCTTAAAACAATTAAAAAAAAATAAGTTCTTAATAATATTTATTTAATAAACTAAGCTGTAAATGTATTGTTCTTCCTTTCTAGTCTGCAGCCTAAAAGCATATAGGTATTTGAATGTCTCCTACTGGGATTTATGAGTGTGAGCTGGCACTGGTGGCTTTTCAGAAGCTCCATATAATGTAAACTTCTGCAAAAGGAATGCAGTAACACTGTAATATAGTCACTCATATTTATTCTCAATATTTTGTGTTTTGAATTAAGTGCTCTTTGGTACGCAGATATCCTACTGACAACAGCAAAATTGGATTTTTCAGTGAATGTCAGTTATTTCAATTGAAGTAAGATGTTCTTATATCTTATTTTTCCTCCAGGAAATAGTTAAGCAGCCAAATATGACTGTGAATATTGCTAACTCAGATGGGGGCAAGAGAGATGTTAGGGTGTGGTTTTTTTAATTTAGGATCAAGCACGTGTTTACAGAGACAATCTCCCCTCAGTCCTTACCTGCTGTGCTTTGGCTTGTATAGCAGAGCAGGCTTTAAGCATGTGACTGTTTTGGGTGAAATTAAACTTGCAGAAGGGCTCTGGGAGTGCCTCTGATGCACGTCAGCCACAAGCTGGTCCCAGCTGCTGGGACCAGACTAAAACTATTCTGAAGCAATAACCACTAAAGTAGGTATGGTGTGGCTTGTCTGGTCCTCAGCACCAAATGCCTTGTAGAGATTGTGTTAATTGCAAATGTAGACACAGATACGTTGAAATAGTCTGCAAATTGTCTTTAAAAGGTCTTTAAATTGTCAAGCCAAAATTGCACAATTATACAGACTCTACATGCATACTAAAAACCTGGACAAATCCTACCTATAATTTCCTGCTCTTCTGAAAAGTGTTTGTGTACTAAGCCTACGAATTTGTCAGCAATAGGCTCGGACAGTTACAGGTTGGGAACTGGCTTTTGCAGCTGCAAATTCCACCTCCATCTCTCCTGCACGTAGTGTTTGGTTGAGCTCTGTAAAATTGTCCACTTTTTGCTGATAGTCTTTTCAGGAGGAAGTGTTACCGTCACTGCTTTGAGCACCAGGTTTTATCACTGACTTTTGAAATTTGCTTTTGTAGAGAGAAACCTAGTAGAGAAAAACTCTAATCCCCAGAACTATATCCTTCTCCTCTTGCTCCTCCCTACATGCAACTTCAGAAGAGCTGGTTCTTGAGTGATTTGTCAGGAAGCACAGAAGGTAATCTCTGTGATCCTAAACTCAGTAACAGCAACACACTTCTGCTCCAGGAAGGACCCTGAAAGCTTCTCATCCTGCAATTTGTGGAAAAAGAAGTCCTGTGTTTTTATTCTCTCGATGAAAGTCTTGCTATAATTACTGAGCCTAAGGGTATTGATTTTTTAAAACGTGAATGCAGAAAACACATTAAGAAGCCTCAGTAGCTGTGCTACTAAAATGAAAACTAAGATTTCACAATGTCCTTTGCAGGATTATTTTGATGCCTGTTCCACAGACCTTCCTAACGCGTGTCCTCCTTGCACTGTGCCTTTTTACACACACTGACGATGTAGATATAATCCTGCAGCTACTTGCTGGTTAGCATAGTATCATCTGAATTTTACTGATAAGAGTGACTTGTCTGAGGTCATAGTGAAAAAAAATTATAATCTCGATCTCATCATGATTCTCAGCAAAGTTCCCTCTGTCTGACAGCTTAAATCAAAGGGATAAAAATTCAATCAGTGGAAAACTGATGCAGCTTGTCAGCTGTTATCCCTGCATACAGCGTGGCTTTTGAGCTTACTAGATTGCCTTTTAGGGACATTTTTTTTTAATTTAATTAACGTGCTATTACTCTTTCCTCTTTCTGACATGAAAAAGCTTGAGTTAATTGCGTATTGACTAACTGAACTGGTTACAATAAGGCATTCACCCATCCAGTGGTGTGCTCACTGGTGTGTGCAAGAGCTCAGGATGAAGTTGGGGCCTGCTGGGCTGCTACACCTGGGGGAACTGCCATCTCAAGCAGCGAGCATGAGACCAATGTTGCTCTCTTGTTTGTGCTGGAAAACGAAGTTGCCTCCTCTGTGCTGCCTCTGCCTCCAGTACTCGCTGTGTACCACACAAACACATATTTTGTGTATACGTGTGTGTGCATATAGCTACATATTGTATTCATTTATATGTGTGTAGACACATTTATCTGTACTGGGTCTGGCTAGGATGGAATTAGCTTTTTTTCTCAGCATTCGCTGTGGTGCTGTGCTTTAAATTTGTGGTTTGTTTTCACATGGGTGTTTTGGCAGTGTGCTTGCATGGCTGGCCTCAAGGTTTTCTTTTTCCCTCTCTCCCCCAACAGCAGACCATTCATTGAATGGTTTGGGTTGGAAGGGGCCTTAAAAACCATTTAGTTCCAACCCTGCTGCCAGGTGGGTATATATGTTGTATATATGCCAGGGTATATATGTTGTGTATATGTGTATATATATTGTATCTATGAGTATATATGGGTAGAGAGGAGGGCCACAAAGATGATTAGGGGTCTAGAACATCTCTCTTACAAGGAGAGACCAGGAGAGCTGAGCCTGTTTGAAGAGAGGGAATCTCACTAATGCATATTAAATATCTCAAAGGCAGGTGCCAAGAGGATGGTGCTGGACTCTTTTCGGTGGTGGCTAGTGACAGGATGAGGAGCAATGCCCATAAACTAAAAAACAAGTTGTACCTCAACATAGGGAAGAATTTCTTTCTGTTGAGGGTGGCAGAACACTGGAACAGGCTGCCTGGTGGAGTCTCCCTCTTTGGAGACGTTCAAAACCCACCTGGATGAGTTCCTGTGTATCCCGCTCTCGGTGCCTCTGGATGGATGATCTCCAGAAGGCCTTCCCAACCCTAATGATTCTGTGATATTGAGGCACATATACCTATGCACGGTATGTATGTGCCTTTATACATACATATGCGTGTATATTTATGCATACCCACATACAGCCATAGCTGCAGGCGTCCAGCTTTTTTTAGGTGTTTTATGTGCGCCTAGATGTTTACATCCACATCCACACGCACTCCTAGGCCTCTACAGACCTGTGTTTGGCATGGGAACCTGCAGGAACACACCTCCCCGCCTCCCTCCGCGGCTCCCCCGGCGTGGGGATGCGGCCCGTCCCCATGGCAACGCCGGGGCCGCGCAGGGATGCGGGCGCTGCCGCCCCGCTCCGTCGGGGGGACCGCCGCGCTTTGGGGGCGGCACGGCGGGCACCCTCCGGGAGAAAGGCTGGAGTGAATGTGACCCTGCCTCTGCTCGCCCAGCATGGCCGGCCAGCTGAACGACAGTGTCCTCAAGGGAATAATCCGCAGAGTGGGGCTGGAGTGCGCTGCCCGCGGACAAACCCTCTCCGAAACCTTGGTGGCGTTCATGGTAGGCGCGAGTGACGCGTTCCGGGGGGGCGGCAGCCGAGGCTTTCGGGAGGGACGTGAGCTTTGGAATAGCTTTGTTTACAGTTGCCTGCACTGAGAAATTTTAAAGGGACGTTCAGTATACGGTCCTAAAGACCTGAAAAGGTATTTTATTCCTCTGGAATGCCGTCTGTGTGAATGTAAAGCCCCAGGAAGGCTGTAGGTGCTGAGTCCTGGAAATGCTCAGAGCTCCAGCTCAGAGCTCGCTCTTAGTTTTTTCTACAGGAAGATAAACTATTACTTTCTTTCTAAAGTGCCAAAGATAAATGTTCCCAAGTTTTAATAACGTTTCTTCCCACTCTGGTAAATGAACAAAAAGGCATGACACGTAGGTGAATATTTATTGCAGCATTTGACATTTATCTCTTCCCTCTACTGTGAAGGATTATTTTGTTTGTTTCTCCGCTTTGGCAGAGCCAGGTAGTATAAATGGGCTGAATACTTGAAGGAGTGGGCTTGCATCCTACTTAAACTGAAAATTTAGTGGAATCAGTCTCAGTGTTGTCCTCGGTAGACAACTTTAAGTATCTTGAAAACATACACACTTTGGCATCTCTTTGGAGACACAGCAGTGCTGCAGAATACAGTCTGAATGTGCCTCCAAGGCTGTGTCTGGGGGCTAGGCCCTTTTTTTATTGATGATCAGCTTTTGATAAACTTGTATGTGAATGTAAATGGTTCACAGTAGTACTGTCAATCTGCCCTTTTTTCCCCTGGAGGTGACACTGTGGCTTTAGAAAATACTTTGGGCTCAAAAGCAGTATTAATCAATTAAGCAGGAAAATTTTAAGGAGTGAAAAATCCATACAAATGGCTGGCAAGACACCCAGCATGAACACCAGTTGCAAACACGCACGTATTTTCCTGCATGCAGAACCCTATGGATTTTTTTACCCAAAGGGTAAACGTTTATACTGTTGCATATAACATCAAGTGAGAAGCCTATAAAGAACCATGATGGATTTTTATAAAACATTACTTAGGGAAATATTTTCCCAGGTATTTTTTTAAAGAAACTGTATTTAAATATTTCTCCGTTTGTCTCACAAATAGATTTTTTTTCACTTACGCCTGAGAATTGAGGTTGAAACTCATGGTAACACATAAAACAAAGTTTGTTTCATTATCAAAGATTGAAATGGTGAAAAAGAACAGTAAAGAAATATTGAATGCATCTGAGATTTTTCAGAAAATAAAAGATTATTTGCAAAGAGGATATTTTGAGTTGTAAATTAATATCTTTCTTTTGGCAATCTCCAGGTGAGAGCTGTTGTCTTAGACCCAAGAAATGACTTTAATATGGCTCAAATCCTTACAGAAAAAGATGTGCAAAATCTTATCCAGGTAATTCTGACATGATGTTGAGTCAGTACTTAGGAGCACCTCCATGCTGTATATGAACATTATTTGCTACCTGTTCCTGTAACTATAATTATGTAAACACTTTCAGAATTTTAGTGCTACTTTATTCTTATGGTTCTGTAGCTAGAGACTGGACTATGTGTGTCCTCATGTAAATAAATGCCTTATACTTACACATGCCTTATATAGAGAGAATGGTAGTGAGGAGGCTCTACAAGTGTTGTGAAACCTGTAGCACAGTCACTGTCAGTTCAGACAGTTCCCCAGAGATGAGAAAGAACTCACTTTCTGACTCTCTTTTTAGCTCTGTGTTACCAGACTGCTTGACACAACAAATCCATCCCTGAGCACAATAAAGATGCAAGTTTACTTTGATATGAACTATGCAAACCGAGGTAATTTTGAATATGTTTTCATAGAAGTTGATGCTGAGTTTGGAATTTTAATAACTCTGTAGGGCTAATAATGATTCTTGTTAAATGACTACTGGCTATAATGCAAAATAAAAATCCTAGGAGAAATGTACTGATGTTTCAGTATGGATATAGTAGGGAAAAAAATGTACATTAGATTTGAGATTACACTCTTCTTATCCTGTCTGAGAGATTTCCTGAATGTAATGTATTAAATTGCTTGAGAATAATTATGCTTTCAGGTATAGTGGTTAGCTGCCTTCATCAAGAAAAGCTTGCACTGCACCTTTGTGTCTGACCGTACGCAGAACTCTGCTCATGTATCTGAAAGAAAACTCAATGTTTTATTAATATCCCTAACTGAGAGATATTGAGTTATCTTGAACAATCAGTTACCGTTTTAACCAAGTATGTTTTGTCCTCATCAATGGTAATTTCATACAGTGTGAGAGTGGGAATGTGTAAGAAAAATAAGATGAAGAAAATGTCTGTGCTATAAATGTAACTTCAGATCTCAGCGGGACAGTGAAGGCTGACTGGGAAACAGAAAACACAGAACAAGAGTAGACATTAAAAAAAAAAATTAAATTCTGTGTGGGGAGATCATGGAAATGTTCTCTTGTTAGCATGGATTATAGCCAAAAATTAGTAGCACTGGGAAGCTGATCCTAAGTCCTCTGGACTCTATAAGCTGAGTAAGTGCAGTAAGTTTCTGAGATCCTGAGTAGTGTTCAGATTTGACCATGTAACTTCAGATGTGTATGAAATGCGTGTGTGTGTGTGTGTGTGTGTGTATGTTAGGTGCTGTTGCACACAGAGGAATCCAGAGTGCCAGAGACTTGCTGCTTAATTTGGCTTGAATGGTTCTTTGGCCTCTACTGACTGGTGTTAATCATGCTAATTATGTTAATGTGTAACTACTGGTTTTACTTCTAATGATATGGTACTATGAATGTCTCTTCCATCTACCTGTGCTTCAGAAATCTTAAGTTGGTGCTCTGACTGGAAATGAATTGCACCCTCTGTATAAGCCAAATTCCAAGGAATTTATATAGCACTTTCTAAGTGTCCTTCTTTCCTAGCTGAATTACTTCATGAGCAGCAGCGTGTTCTGGAAGGAAAATTGGCTCCTGTGGTCAGAGAGATCACAGACAGTTGTCCTCGTGTGCAAGAAGATATGGAGAAAGTGTATCAAAATATTGTTAGCTATGTGCTGCTGAGCTCTGGCCTGGGATCCCCAACAGACACTGAGGCTGTCAGGGAGGTAACAGGTCAGTAAACTTCCAGCTCTGAAACTGGGCTTTTCTTATTGAAAAGTAAAATTTCACCCTCTCTTTGCTGATCTTTAGATACAAATGTGGTAAACTGTGATGAATGCTTACTACCCAATCTCTCACTGCTCAGCGTTGAAGTGTAAATGTTCTACTTTCTGCATGTTTCTACGTTCTGCTTTCTTTGGGAGACGATATTTTTGCTTATTTAATTAATGACTTTATTTTCTTTTCCCTCATATTGAGGTTTTTCTTCCCCTTTGTAATGGTTATAGCTGCCTTGCAGAGTGTATTCCCCCAGACAGAGGTAACTACTTTCATCTCACTCAATAAGAAGGACAAAGAAGAACAGCTGAAAAATCTTGCCATGCTAGTCATGGGAATTCGGTTGTACAACAAGGAGTGCGGGAAGGGAGGAAGTAGCATTGATGACTGTAAGTAGACAACTGCTTTTGGGCTGTGTATTCCCAATTTTTTCTTCCTGGCCTTCTTCACTGGAGCTGCTCCACTAATATCCCATCTCATTAGAGAAACAGTTTTGAGTCAGGGCCTGTAAACCTGAAGAAAAAGTACATATTTGCTATTGATTATTTGTTTCCATGTGGGCTGCTACTGCAGGGAGCCCTACATGACTGATGTGGAAAGATTATATGTATTAACTTCATGCAACTAATTTACTTCACGATAAGTTGTTCCCAGATCCCTTGCCATTAAGTGAATTAAATATGTAATGTTTGCCTTTTAAAGCAGTTAATTACAATCTTTAAAGTACACTGTCAATCCATTTACAAATGGCTGTTGAGTGTGTGTGATGAGAACTGATAGAAGTTGCTGGGCCATTATCTGTATTTTGGTAATTAGGATTCTTAAAATGTTCTCAAAAATATTTTGCATTTTGAATCTTTCTGCTGCTTTAATAAGCAAAAGATGTCAATGGCCATGCTGGAATTTTTCAAAAGCTGTATTCAGGGTAGGGCAAGACTTTGATATTCCTTTTATTTTCCCTTTCCCCCCATCAGCCACATTATTTCTGTTAAGTTTACAATTAATCAAATAAATGCCTGGTGGAAATGTTAATGTGAGTGTCCATGTAGTATTGCAGCTCAGTGTGGAGACTTCTTTATAAGAAAGGTCTGCAGCCCAGTTTTAGGGGAAAACTTTTTATTTTAAAAGGTCAAAATTTCTGGAATAAAGGCTACAGCATATACCTCTCCTGATAAGAAAATTGTGCTTTTATTGGAAAGCAAAGTGCTTGCTGAGCTAGATGGTATTATTTTAAGTAAAACAGTGTAAGTAGGGACAAAAAATGTATCTACCATATCAGAGCAAGAAGTAAACAACTGTCTAGATGTTGGTGCTTTTTTATTTTTTCACATGCCAAGTGACACATTGATGGTGTTCTATTTTCATAATACATGCTTTCCCCTTTCTGTGTTGTGGCTGTCTCTATTTTAGGTTCCCTGGGCCTGGGTTACAGTGTGAGGGAACCTTCAACTACTGTGGTTATAAAAAAGGCATGATTCACAGCATATTGTGGTCTTTCTCACAGAATCACGGACTCTCACTGTACTATCTGTGGGGGTTGTAATTGATCAATATAAATAATGTGATTGGTGATCCTCTTACATTTCTTAGGTCACTGTAACATGAACTTCTTTGCGCTGACCTGTTTACATATCACTTTTGAATTGATGGAAAAAATGCCCTTAGGTTGGGAGATTAAATGGATGTCTTTATGACCAAGAACAACAGTTAAGACCACTAAAGCCTTAATTTCAGTGGTGGCAGCAATCTTGCTGGGATAGGGCTCTGCTTTGGTTTTTTACCCTGCATCCAGGAAAGTAAATCAGCCAAGTGTTAAGCTCTCTTCACCTGTGGTTAAACTGCTTGTAATACCTTTGCAAATTTACTTCCCCTTCTAGCTTTGTTAAATCTATCCTATCTGTGCCTGTGGGGATTTGAGTAGACATACCTCAAGCCTTATTACTGCTGTTCTGCTTGCTGATGTTACTATCATCAGATGTTCAACACACAACAAAGAGCCACGCTTAAAAATGTAGCTAGGCCTCCTTATCCTATTTCCTTGCATAGATGCCCGTTTAAATAACAAAACATTTCAAAACATTCAGTGTAATGGTTGCCTGATGTCAATACTAAAATTGTAAAGAAAAAACATTATTTATCGTATATTGTATATAAGCTAAAATAAGTTTCATTGACCTGTGCCATTTGGGGGAATTTGTGAGTTTTTTAAGTACTAACAGTGAATTTTAACAACTGCATGGGCATAATTTTTCATGTAGATTCTATCCTCTTTTTAATACTAATCTGACTCATTTTTAAAGCATTGTTAGACCTCATAGTGCACAGGAAATGGGAAGCCTGTTATTGTTATTAGTATTTTACAAATTAGAAAACTGAGAATTGAAAATTGTGTAGTTTGCCTGAAGTCTGGCAGGAAACCCATGTCAGTTGTAGCAACAGAACTGTGTCTACTGTAAAGCAAATTTTTTTACACACCTTGACTAGACTGTGATATTTCCACACCTGTAATTCTACATATTTGAAATTACTTAGCTAGTAAGATACAGTGGTTGAACCTGGTATGCAACTATTTAAAAATGCATGAATAGAAGGACAAAATTTAGAAATCAAAATTTTGCTAGAAGATTATTATGCTCAAATACTGCACTTTAACCATTTGATGATGTAGTTAGTTCTTTTTATACATATCTCATATTTGTTCCATATGAATAGTGCCAGCCATTCTGAATGAAGCCATTCCAGCAGCTGCACAGACTGTCGATGAAGGTCTTAATGCCTGCCACATGCTAGTCCACAAGTACACAGCTCTGGTGGAATCCATGCAGGACGACCCCCACAGATATATGCAGCTTACTTCTTTTAAATTAAGAGAAGCAGTATTCAGTGTGAGACAGTATGAGGCCTTCCTTTGCATCCTTTTGGTAAGATACCATCATGTTACGTCCTGTGGGGTTTTATTGCAGTTGGAATGTATTCAAGTTACCTACTTGTACAGGACAGAAATATAAGAAAAATAATTCAGAAATAAATGAAATAAAATGTATCTCTAGATAAAGAATCATAGAACCAGAGATGGTTTAGGTCAGAAAATACCTTTAAAATCATCTAGTCCAACCATTAAAGTGGCACTGCCAAGGCCACCATTAAACCATGCCTATAAGTGCAACATGTACACATCTTTTAAATACCTCCCTGGGTGGGGACCAAACCACTTCCCTGGGCAGCCTGTTCCAGTGCTTGACAACCAAAATTTCTGGGAAGAAAGTTTTCCTACTATCCAACCTAAACCTCCAGCAGTGCCACTTGAGGCCATTTCCTCTCATCCTATCACTTATTACTATGGGAGAAGAGACTGACACCCATCTGGCTAGACCTCCTTTCAGGTAGTTGTAGAGAGTGAGAAGGTTCCCTCTGAGCCTCCTTTTCTCCAGGCTAAACACCCCCAGCTCCCTCAGCTGCTCCTCATAAGACTTGGGCTCCAGGTCCTTCACCAGCATCTTTGCCCTTCTCTGGACATGCTCCAGCACCTCAATGTCTTTCCTGCAGTGAGAGGCCCAGAACTGGACACAGGATCCGAGGTGCAGCCTCAGCCGTGACAAGGGGACTATCACTTCTTAGTCCTGCTGGCCACACTGTTCCTGACACAAGTCAGGATGCCACTGGCCTTCGTGGCCACTTGGGCGCACTGCTGGCTGATGTTCAGCTGCTGCTGACCAGCACCCCCAGGTCCTTTTCCAAGCACTCATCTCCAGGCCTGTAGCACTGCAGGGGGTTGTTTGGACCCAAGTTAAGGACCCGGCATTTCGCCTCGTTGAATCTCACACCACTGGCCTCAGTCTATTGATCCAGACTGTCCAGATACCTCTGCGGGACCATCCTACCCCCAGCAGATCAATACTCCCACCCAGCTTGGTGTCATCTGTGAACATACTGAGGGAGCACTTGATCCCCTCATCCAGATCTCAAGGTATTAAACAGGGCTGGCCCCAATGCTGAGCCAGCCACCAACTGGATTAAACTCCATTCACCACAACTCTTCTTGTTTGTATATTGATACTCTGCCCCAAAACGTATGAGAGGAAACAAATCTCCTTGATCAATCAATAAATCATGTTAGTTTTGGTCTGCAGAAACCCCCAAAATTTATGGAATCATCAGAACTCTTTAAAGGATGTAATTTAAATTCTTGTTTTGTTAATGAAAAGCTTTTTATTTGTCTTTTGAGAAACTGCAGGGTTTTATTAGTCTTTATATTATAAAGCATTGAAAAATATTTCTCCTTTTTTTTCAGTTATCTTCATTGTGAAAACATAGAGGATTGTCTATAAAAATTACTAGTATATGTTTGAGTGAAGTGCCTGGTTTTATACCTGAACATTTAAGGAAAAATGTATTTTGTGGAAAATTAGGGTGCATTTCGTTCCTTAAACAGTTGTTTGAAAATAGTTGAATGAAGAGATCCAAGTAAATACTTATTACTAAATACTTTTTTTTTTGAGTTTTATACTTCTTACCTGAAGTAAGTTGTCTTTCCAGTCCGATGCAATTACCAGTGCTCAGGAAGTTGAATCACTGAATGTTCAGTTTGCAGCAACAATGATGCTGTTGAAAAACACAGTGCAAGATAAGATATCCATAGATTCCAAAGAAGTTTTTGTAAGTATTATGAATGGAACCCTCTTTTTTTTGTCATTATAAAAAATTATTAAAGTATTATAAAATACTTTGCTGGTGTATTTTGAATAGTTTGTGTTAAGAAGAAGGCTACGTTATTTTCTCTCTATTATAATAGTATCTGTGATTTTTGAAGGGGCAACTAAACTAACAGACTTGATCTCAAGGTAAGGTAAAGCAAAGTACAAAAAGGGAACAAAGGAATTAAATGGTATTTTACTGTAAGTGTCTTGAATTATTTGTCAGTATTTGTAGGTTTACAGGGGTTTTTTTTTGTGTGTAAATATTCTCTCCTGTTTCTTGCAGAAGCTGTAAGAACATAATGATTAGAAAAAAACAGCCCATCAGAGTGTGATTCTTTTAAAATTCCTTCAGATAGCAATCCCTGTAATTACAGTATGACTCATTGATACAATTTTTGTCAAGAAACTGGATTTCTGTGATGGGGATTTCAGTCTCTTCCAATAGCTTCTGAACCTGTTGGCAAGTTTCAGTCACATTTCTCAGAGTCCAAAGTTCTCAGAATATGTCATTTTCTGTGAATTTCGTGGAAGAAAGAACAACTAGAGAGACACAATTAGAGCCCTCCTAAGATCAAGTCTGAAATGGCTTGTGTGTTGTCTGGCCAGTGGGCAGGCAGTGAAGGTACCTCTGCACGACTGTGTTCTGTACTGTTTCACTCTGGCTGGGAGCTACAGGACATGGGAGGGAGGTACTGGGGGAAGAGGGAGTAGGTGATGTGAACTACTGGTATTATGAAGGAGGGTTCTTGATGACCCTGTGAAAACCTGGGCTTGTTATGCTGGCTTGGTGTAAAGGAAATGGGAGAGAAATACATCAGAAATTTGCTTTTCATGGACGAGCTCATTATTTTGTGTGGTATGTTTATCATTTTAATTCCGTGTAGTTAGCTGCTGAACCAGCATGCAGTTTGTACATAGATTATTTTTCATCATTCTAAGCTAATTATTAGAATGCAAAATAAAATCTACTGTGGAGGAGGGAGGAAGGAAGGAAGATCATGGCCCCCCACCTCCTCCCAGTATTTTTTACACTTCCCATAAGGGCATCTGAGTGGGAAAGTCATGGGAATGGCACTTTAACTGAGTGATCCTGCACTTCAGTTTATGCTTGTGATTTTATAAGCCATATGTTCTCATTTGAAGAACATACTCCCCTCTTGTCCAGCTGCTCAGAGCAGGTTTTCCTCTTCTACTGTTTCTTCATGGGGCTCAAATGACTGATACATGTTACCCTTCCCCCTAGGAGCTGTCTGCTGTGGTCTGCTGGTTAGCTGTTTTTTCTTCTCTGCTGAGGACAGAATATGTAATGGCTTTTGATTTCAGGTCTTTTTCAATCAAAGATTTCTCTGTTAACACACCATTTAAATAACTTGCCTTCAGCTAGTTTCTGAGAAGCTAGATCCTCTACAAAAGTAGAGAAGCAGGGCATTATGCCTTCTAAAAAACATAGGATAAGGCCTATATTTGTAGTAAACATTTGTTTTAGGAAACATAGTACATTTCATTAATATTCTTTGTTTATTCTGGTAAGAATGATTTTGATCTTGCTGCCCTTCCTTTAGTTTTTTTCCTTTTTGTAATCGTAACATTTCCACAGCATTAGTGACGCTGATGAATTCCAGTGCTGACCCTGTTGGCTGCTCTTACAATAATGTTGTTAACATGCATAAAATATGTTGTTAAGTGGGCATTTTAGATTTGTTGACTCTCTTCTTGTAAGTGCTTTCTGTCTGGTTAGATGTAACAGGACGCATTTTATGTCAGTCATTGAACTCAGCGTTTGTATCTAAGCTTATAGGCTCCTTCTGTATGTGTGTACACCCATATGTCGGCATCACTGCTGGCATCAGCAGCTTTGTCCTGAGTCCTCTACCACTCTGAAGGAGCCTGCACCCCTTCAATTTGACACACATGATGGCCAGAGGGCTGTGGTGCCAAGTCACTCTGGAGACAGGGCAGGGAAAGTAACAAAACAAAACAAAACCTGATAGTTTGTACACCTAGGTATAGTCTTGCCTCATTTGGTAACCAGTCAGGTGTGTTTCTTCTGGTCCTTGTTCCTTTTCACCTTATTTTCAGTCACAGGACTGTATGGCCAGTGAAGTGCTCAATTCCAAGCATGGTCTCAGAGTTACGTATTTAGGAAAGTCTTTGAAGTAAAATGTAGAAAAGTACCTTTCTGTCCTGTGGGTTGACATGCTGGATGTACGTGCTTTGGGCATATCTGATGGAAGCTCCTCTAAAATGCCTGGGAGTTTCCCTGAAATTTCTGGGTGCGGAAGGCCTTGGAGATCAGCCCTGCTTTGTTCATAGCAGAGATCGCTGTGCACAGCACTTGGGTTATGCTGCAGACATAAAACCAATACGAATTTCAGATCATTTTCTTTTTCTTCTAGCCTCTGTTTCTTGAACTTTCTAAAATATGGACGAGCTTTCAGGATGAAATGCTACTGCTAAGCTTCTTCACAAATATGACTAACAATCTGCAAGAGTTCTTGGAAATCCAGTCACAGCTTTTTCCTGAGGAAGTGCTAACACCTCTTCTGAGAGGAGTGACTGTGAAAAGTGATGAGGAAAGGATAAGAGAAACCATGGGTACAGAAAGTTAATACTTTTTTGTTTTCCTTCATTGTTCAAGATTTTGTAGTTTTAATTTTCTTTACAGAAGGTGCTACATATTCATTTTTTTAATATCCAGAATTTGCACAGTAAATGAAAATAAGCCTGGTAGTATGTAGATTTATTTTGCATGTAGTGTAGCTTGGGGTTTTGTTTTTGTATATAAAATTAAAATACAGCTACTAGATACAAACATACCTTACAAAAATGGCAAAATGATCAGAAAATATTTATACTTTCTTTAAAAATTAATTTCTTGAGTTTATTTATGCTTTTTTATATCTTTCAGAACTTCTGAAATGGAGGGGTGGGGGATAAATAGACTAATTTAATGGGCCTTTGGTTACAGGAAGTGTTTGTTTGTAAGGAACCAAGTTTGACACCAGGGAATTTGTAACGCATGGGTGGGTGGAAACAAAATAGAAGAACAAGATATTAGCTTCCTGTTGTTTCCCCTGTTTCTACAGAAAACTAACACTACTAAAGAAGGCTCCAACATGACTGATTTTTTGAATAAGTTCTCTTTAAAGGCAGAGCTAAAGTTTGGATTTTGGGATCTTGGCACTGCAGGTCATCCTGTGAAAATGAGAGTCATCTGGTCATCCTGTAACATTATTATATTTTAAACACCTGATGTTTTGATACTGAAATCCTTCCTTTGTTAAACCATTTGTTAGGAACCAGAGTGACTGTTTCTGATTTCAAGAACCAAGAATGGCTTTTTCCAGAGACTACTGAAAATTTTGATCAGTTGCTAATCCAATACCGTAGTTTCTGTGCACATTCAATTGGTGTGAAAGGCCTCACCCTACCAGGTATGCTTTCTAATTAGACATTTTCCATACTATATATGTATACCAGTACTAGGGAAAATGGAAAGGTGTTCTGAATGTATCCTCTCATGTCAAAGCTAGAGTACTGTATTTCCACATTTGTAATTTTCACCCCAGATAACTTATTTCCCCTGTTAAAGTATTTTTCTCTTTCAAATACACAAATAAACTCCTAAATAGAAGGCAGGAGGGCTTGGGGAGAAAGTAGGAATGAGCAAGCAGAGGCAGCAACAAGATGGGATGGATAAATGTTTCTTCCTGCTCTATTTCCCTCTCTATAACCTACAGTGCAGCTGAATACAGGTTTGTTTGTTGTTGTTCATGTGCTATAATACAAGGATAGAAAAATGGTAATTTCTTCTGTTTTGTCTATCCCTGTGTTGCAAACACATCCATTGATGGTTACATCATATGTATTTTTACATAGTCATAAAGTACTAAAAATCTCTGAAAAGAATGCAAAAAGGCACTTGAATAAGCCAACTGATTGTAGGAAATTTTTGGGTCTCTTCTAGGCTCATTTGTCTTGAAAGCATGCCTTATTTCACCTGCCTCAGTCTATGTTTTAAGTCTCTATATCCTTTATAGAACCTGTCTATATAGAATTTTTTTAAGCCTAGAGAAGGCTGAGAGGAAATATTGCCATTACTTGTCAGTATTAAAGAATTTAATGGCAATATAAATTATTTACACTTATTTAGTATTGCATATGAGAACAACTGTCCTGAGTTGGACTGAAAGTCTCTCTAGCCCTGTATCTGATTACTGGATGTGGACACTCATGAACACTTAAAGATTATGAGAAATGAAGTAGGAATGATCCTTCCTTAATTATATCCATCCCTGTTAGTGGTTATGGGATTTCCTCAGATAAATGTTGAGCCTGTAACCTTCTGTTGAATAATCCTTCATAGAGGTTTTTCATTTATCTGATTGATTTTTGAATCCATCTAGAGCTTTCAATGGGATATTCTTAATGTCAAGAGCCCCACAATTTATATATGCTGTGAAAAAGGTACCTCTTTCTGAGATGGTTTTAATCTCTGGTTTGATAATTTCATCAAGACCTCATAGTGTTTCTATTAGAAAAATTATCAAATAGTAATTTTATAGTGCACACAATTCATCATTTTATAATTCCACATCATAATATTTCTTCTCAGTTGTTTATTTTTGATGTTGAGGAGGCCTCTTTCTTTAACCTCTCCTTCTGTGAAAGGTATTCCAAGCCTCTGGTCATTCCCAACTCCCTTTTATTTGTTCTGTTGTGTTGGAACAAAATGTATTATTAAAAAGATAGTATCCAGGTTGTTATAAGGCTGGTTTTCTTTTCCTCCTCTGTTTGCATCCTAATAATTCCCGACATCCTTTTTGCCTTTTTGACTGCCACTGTGTAGTGTCATTTAGTATTTTCAAGACACTGTCTATAACAATTCTGGGTCTTTCATGGGCAGTGATATCTGAAGCAGAGCCTGCCACTGTCCCTGAACTCAATTTGTGTTTTCCTGTAAAAGTTATTTGGCCTTTATTGACACTTCATTTTCTCTGTTAATTTATTGTTCATCTTCTCAGCTGCTTTATCTGCTTCTTCAGTTAATTTCAGTGTTATGCCCTTTGGTACAGATGCACTGCTTATCTACAATCAGATGTTTTTTGGAGATTATGGGGGAAACATATGTGGGTATAGACTGGTTTCTTATGCCTTTGCTATAAATATTTTATCTTTCATGTTTTTGAGACATGCACTAAGGCTTGCCTGGTGTGAACTGATGAAACACAGTATTTTAAAAGCTTTCTTTCAGGGTTTTATTCTGATTTCAGAAAAAGAAGGAAGTGACACAGACTTGAGGGAAACACAGAATGTTGATTACAAGTGTGTTTTGTATTGGATATCATACTGTTCACTATCTATTTTCGGCTGGTTTTCTTCTCTCTTTAAGGAAACCCTGATATTGGAATTTTGAAGCACAAGGGGAAATGTTATGTTTTCAGTTCCAAAGAAGCTGCATACACCTTTGCCCAAGATCCAGATAAATTCATTCAGTTGAATGTAGAAAAAGCAAAAGAATATGCAGAGCTAATTCAATTGCTTGAGCTCCACCATCAGTTTGAATACCTTGTTCCACGTGCACAGGTACACACTGCCCATGCCTCTTGCTGAACAGCTATTGGGTCACTGGTTGTTCTGTCCTTCCTAGAACATAAAGGGAACAGAATGATTAATACCCATCTTTAGGAAAGAAGAATAATCATCTGCCTATCATACAGAATGGCCGAATGCCCATCTTTTCCAAGTCTTCAGAGTGTTGAAGAAATGTTTTCACTCAATGTCATTCTCACCTTATCTCTTCATGGGAGAATATGTAGATCCAAAGGATTGTGGCAGCAATGAAAACTGTTAGTTCATAGCTTAGGAAGGTCCCGTGTCTGATGTTTCTTTTCCTCATTTTTGCAAAAGTAGCTTAAAGGGACAGTAAATAAATGCAACAGAAGATAAGTCAAATACCATATTAACTGGAGTTTTAGCTTAGCAGTCCATCAGTGGATGAGGGTGCAGTGATATCTGGGAACAGGAGTTATGGAATATATTACAAAATAAAAGGAAACTCATTAATAATAAATGTGACAATGCTGCTATGTGAGATCCAAAGACTTGATTTGGATTCATAGACATTATGTGTGATCCACTGTGAATTTTAGGTCCTTAGCAGTAGAAAGAATGTCATCTTGAACTGGCCCTTAGTGTGAAAGATACAGTTTTATATCCTGGCTCTAGCAGAGATGTAAGCACTTCTCCCAGTTATGATTTGTGACATTTAGTCCATTCATAAAGACAAACTGAAGTTCCTGCATCATAAAATACTAGTGATGGTGGCTGGACACCTTTTTACCAAAATCCTGTGATTATTCACTTGCTCAGGATGTGGGAGTCTGAAATTCAGCTTCGGCCTCTGCCTAGCAGGTTTTCTGTAAGAAATTAAATCCATCAAATACTTAATGGTTTCTTCTTTTTTAGTAGGGGCAAGGGGAACAAAAATACTCTTGAATGTAAAAATCATTATCCACTTGTGGTTTGCAGGTCTCTATCTTCTTTTAAAATGTATCATATTCATATGCTATTTCACTTAGATGTCGGTATTCTTCTCATTAATGCCTTGCTTGGTTTTGGTTGGTCTTTTTTTCATCCAGGCCAGGATTGCAGACAAACATTTGATGAAACCAACTGCAAAATCTGACAGTAGTACTCAAACTGATACTCATATCTTGCCTCCTACTATTGTGAGATCCTATGAATGGAATGAATGGGAGCTGAGAAGAAAAGCTATAAAATTGGTTTGTATTGTTATTACCAGATTTTCATTGTTGGATGACATAGCTGAGAATAAATTATTCTAAACTTTTGCTCTTTGAAACATAAATCCAACTTTTTATTCAAAGACACACACTTTGTTACAGCTGTCTCAATATGGTTTTTTTTCAGACAGTTTCTCTCCTTATTTCTAGACTTCCTTCCTCTCTCACTTTTTCCATAATTTTCATGGGTTTTTGACCAGTGCTTCCACTGCTATATGTATTTATTTCAGATTTTTCAGTTGCCTTCGTTATGTAATAATAGTTTGTTGTTTATCACTGAATATTAAAGTTGTTTCTCTGCACTCAAGTCAATTTAACGGTTTAAAGACACATCTGTGAAATTTCTTTAAAAAAAAAATTGGTTGCAGAAAGGTTTGGGTCGCGCAAAACTTTATTGCAAGTTGAACAATTTATATTAATATTTTTCACCATCAAGTAAGAGGAGGAAAAATGCAGTAACTGGCAGGATGATAAGGAATACCTTTGGATGTATTTGACCCAGCTGAAGCTTTCTTTGAGCTAACTAATCCATCCTTGAAAGGTTTCAAAGCATGAAGCCTTTTTTTAGGTGTTTGTTAGGTTATTTTGGTAATGAAATACTCTTTGTTTTGTCCTGGTTCTTTATGTTTCATAAAAGCAATTTTTTTTTTTTTTAAATCAAAAAACCCTCTTTCCTGTAAACCAGAGAGGTAAGAAACAGAGCCAGCAGGCTTTCTGCTGTATATGTAAGGCACAGGAAATGTTTGTCATACTATCATGATGATTTTCTCGTGGATTGGAAATCACAGTCCATCCACAGAAGGCTGGCCACATACATAAATAAAAGCTTTTAAATTAACAGCATATATTTCAAAAACTTCTTTCTAGGGTTTGCCAGCACGTGCAGTTGTCAAGGTATAGCACGTGATTTTCACAATTCATTTAAAATGAACTTGTAAGTACAGGGAGTATTGCAGTTACCAGTATCAGCTGGACACAGAATACAGCAGGGTTCTTTTGGGTTTTTTTTCTGTGAAGATGTGCTGTGAAGGCCTGTGGTCTGCTGGGTGACCTATTTTTTTTTTCCCCATGAAATCTCTAACATTATAAAAGAAAACTAAAATTTTGGATTTAGGAGTCTTGCCAGTGTTGACTGCCTTATAAAAGATTCTAAGAAATAGTTGTTTCTGAGGTATATAAAGAAGCCAATTAGGTTTACAAGAGGCCAGGCAAAAAGCCTCCTTTCCTTCTGTAAAAAGGACAAAAGTACATAAATAAATGTAAGATGGGGTCAGTGGTTTCTCTTTAGCATAAGCAGAAGTGGGTGTTTTCCAATAGCTTATTATGAAGACCTTTCACAAACAAACTTGTAGCTCATTGGTTTGAAACATTTAGTGAAAGTCAAGTACTAAGGGTTTTTTAGCCTCAGCTGTCTATAGGACAGATTAGTGATGTGGAATTGAAATAAAAAATCCCAGATGCCTGAAAAAGTGTTTTGTCCATAGTAATTTGTAATATGGTAGTGATAAAACATATAGAATCAAAATGCTAAAATAACAGTTTACCAATACATCAGTGAATTTGATACTTTAAGGGAGCATTGGACGTATCTGCTGGTTTTATTAGAGGATAAGCTCAGACGCCTTTGGGGTTTTTTCCTGTTGTCCATACTTAGCCAGAAAACATGTAGTGGTATGAAATGTTGAACTATTACTTTGTTAGAGCACCTCTATGCTGTTAGGAGTAAAATTTTCAGCTCACATTTGTTTCTCTGTGCAAGCACAGTTCCTTACAGTAGCATACATTCAGTTTTCAAGAGGGATAAACTTAGCAGAGAACCAGTTTCTCATGCCCACTCATGTTTTGTCATTAAAACCTTCATAAAAAAACTTACTGTCTTTCTTCACATGTCATCTCTTCTGTAAGTTTCCTATTGTAATTTTATGTATTTTCCTTGATGACTCTGCACATAAGATTCAGTTGCAGATTAAGGTACAGAATGTGTCTATATACAGGTGTTTCACCTTCCATTCCAGCTGAGACAGACCTCGCTGGTGGAATCTGGAGAATATTTTTACTTGCCCTGATACAAACACCAAATCTGGCCAACTTTATCACTCTCCAGCTTCCACTGACTCCACTCTCTGCTGACTGGACTGGACTCCAGCGACTTTCTCACTTAAATTTAGGGGTCTGAATCCCACCACATGAGATTGTATTTTGTTTATTGCAATGAAAATATTGTGTCATATGATTTACAGTGGTTTACATCGTTGCTGACGTAGAAGGCTCAGTTGAATAAGGAACATCTTGTTGTTTCAAGTGCTGGCTTTGTAATATTAACAGTTTGTGAGAAGTGGTTTTGTGATTGTATCTACAGCAATTTCTGTGATTAAACAGAGCTTTAATCATAAAGTACCTTAGCTTTTGTCCCTTGTCAAGGGGTCACTGAGGAATGTTGTGAAAGAAGGCATTTTTTTTCCTTTTGTCTGATGCTTTGTGACACCAACCTGTAAACCTCATCACATCTGGTAGAAACCAGACAAAGGCTGGAAGAGCTCAGCATAAAAACTTTTTATTCTAACAAAACAAAAGCTCAGCACTTAACAAAATTTACAGGACAATGACCAATGGAAAATGGGATATTATTAAGAGACTCACTTAAAATTGTGTGGGCTACATACAGTGCTGTTCACACATCCTGTTAGTTCAGGAGTTAACAAATCACAGTTGCAAATATGTGTTGACTGTAGGATAAAGTGGGCCACATTCCAGGTTTATGAAGCCCATAGATAAAACAGGGAAACGCCTAAGTATATGCTAGTGCTAAAATGTTCAAACAAAATTTTGCTTACTCTGATTCTCTTTCTGCCTTTAGGCCAACTTGCGTCGCAAATTAACTCACGCCATGCAGACTGATCTCAGCCATATGAAAAGAGAGAACTGCACCCAAGTGTATTTGCCAAAAGATGCCGGCACCCAGACTAAGCGTGACAACTCGAGCAATGTACCCAAACCACAGGTTTTCTTGAAAGGTCTCCGAGGAGGATCCTCTCCTACTACTCATATGGTCAAAGTAGACTTAACAAGAGCAGTAGATGAAACCTAAGTGGAAATGAGAAGCCTGAAGACACATATTGAATGTGTATATCTGAATTAAGATACTAAAGATTTTGCTGTGTCTGTTGATTCCAGGAGCAGTTGGCTTGTTTCATTTATCTTACATGTTGTGGCTGCTGACTGGCCTTAACTGATAGAAATGATAAACCTGAAGCACACAGATTGCAAACAGCTGTTTTGAATCAAGATGTTCCCAAGGACTTCCACCTAAACTACTGTTTAAATGTGTATTGCGTGTTCTGGGATTTTCTTTAAGTTTTAATACAAGTTTTGCTTGTTGAAACTCTTGTCGTTAAGTGAAATTAAACTTATTCCAAGAGAGTCACCCAACTGTCACAGCTCCAGCCATAGAGCAGAATTGTCAAGAAGGTAAAACCAGCAAAATAAAACCAGTCTGGGCCGTTGGGTGTGCCCATTTGCGCAGTCCAAGGCAGAGAAGTTGAGAAAAACCAGGTCTCTCTTTGATGGCTCTGGCAGCCCTTTGGATCTCTCGTAATTTATGTATTTGTTGGCTAAAACTGTGTGCTGGTGAGCACACTGCAAACCAGGGGAACTTAACTTCACTGCACCTTTTCCAAAGCTCTGTTTTATTTGTGTTTGAAAAACTAAAGCACAACAGGAAAAGGATTTTAGCTTTCTGTCATTGTGGCAGGGAAATGCATGCCAGGTCTGATCAGTGCAACTGCAGCCAGTATTTCTGTTTGTGAAAACACACATCATTCGAGCTTTCAGATGAAACATCTTCTCTAAGGGAAGCAGGGGATACTTCAAAACGGAGATTCTTTTCATGACAACAAAGAGCTTCGCAAGTTGTTATCTGCAAAATGTCCAGGTGCACAGCTCTGATGACATAGGGTGTGCTAAGGTTTCTAAGCCTCTTTTTTTGGGTGCAGTGTGCCTTCCTGGGTCATTGTCACACAAGCTTGTGACAATGAAGCTCGAAGATTCAAGCTGCAGAGTGATTTTTCTGGGGCACTGTGCAAGCATTCTCTTTTTGTTTAACTCTCTCCAAGGTATCTGGCTTCACTTTTAAAAGTTACACAACTGGGACAAATCCACAAAGCATCATTAAAAATTAAAAAAAAAGGAGCAGGAGGGGAGCACTAAGGAAGACCTTCACTAAATGGTTTTTCACTAGGTGATTTTATCTCTGGGGAAAATAAACTAATCAGTTGCAGCCATATGTCCTGCTCCTCTGTGGTTTTAAAATATGAGCTGGCACCAATGATTAGATTTATTAATAAAAACATGAATGCAATTACCAGCTGCATGGGTTTTTTTAAAGAAAAATACCCAGTTGCTGCTTTATTAAACCCTTCCTCTTGCTGTGATCTCTCTGTATTTTTACCATCATTCGCTTTGAAGCTGTTGAGTTGCAGCTCTTACCAGCAGCCTGGCACTTCAGGTTATTATTATTTTTATTTTATTATTATTATTATTATTTAGGTTATTATTATCCAGTGTTGTTATTCCAGGTCTGTACAGGCTGCCTGGAGTCTCCCTCTCCAGAGACACTCCAGACCCACCTGGACACCTTGCCTGTGTAATAAGTATGTATATGATTCGTGCCAGCAGAGAAACAAATGGTTTTATTGCACCCTCATAAAACAATAAAACCAACTGTTGTAAGGTCGTCAGTTTCCCTGAACCTTTATCTGGGAATACCTAAATTATGATAGGGAATCTGTCACATCACTAAATCCTGAAATTCCCCTTGTCACCCCTTTATCAAGGGATACCTGAATTATGATGAGACACTATCAAGACAACAAATTGTACGTGACTCCCCAAACTCCCCTGTCACCCCTTTATCAAGGAATACCTGAATTATGGTGGGAAGTTATCAAGATACTAAATTGTAATGTAGTAATTAACCAGTTGTAAAAATAATGACTTAACTGTAGTCATATAAGGAGAAGTATGTAAAAGTTCGTATGCATATCATGCAATGAATATGTATAAAGTGGCTGGATAAAAGTCAGACACACATTGTACCTGTTGCACGAGTTGGTGGAACAAAGACTCCCCCCTCGTGTCCAGGCCTGCATTGCTCTTACCGTAAAATAAACCTTCTTTTTTTTATATAAAAAAATAAATTCACTTGGGTGAGGCTCTGTTTCTCACACCAGTCACCCCCTCCAGCTGCCCCTCCTTGGCAGGGTCAGCTCCAGAGGCCCCTTCCAGCCCTGGACTCCACAGGCACACTTTATTTCACGGAAAAACCCATGAGTGGCAATCCACTTCACCCGGCCTGCTCATTTTCGCTGCGGCGCTCTAAAACACCCCGGCTGTCCCCGGCGGTGCCTCCGCAGCTCCCGCGGGGGCGGGGCGCTCCCCGGACATCCGGCCGGGGCGGGGCGCTCTGTACGGCGGCGCCCCTCTCTATGGTGCGCGGGGCGGGGCGCTCTGTACGGCGGCGCCCCTCTCTATGGTGCGCGGGGCGGGGCGGGGTGGCGGGCGCGGCGGGCGCCTGCGGCGAGCAGCACCACCATGTCGCCGGACAGAGGTGAGGGCCCCCCGGCCCTGCCTGCCCCCGCGACACGGGCAGTGGAACTGCCCTGCCTGGCGGGGGCTGCGGCGCCGGGCGGCACCACCGCGGGCCGGGGGGGGCGGAGGGGAAGGGAAGGGGCGCCGCGGGGTCGCGCCGGCGTGGGGCTGAGCCCGCCTGCCTGCCCGCCCGCCCGCCGGGAGCCGCTCCCGGTGCCGGGGAGCCGCTCCCGCTGTCCAGGAGCCTCTCCCGATGCCAAGGAGTCTCTGCCGATGCCAGGGAGTCTCTCCCGCTCCGAGGGAGCTTCTCCCGTTGCCCGGGAGCCTCCCCCGCCCCAAGGGAGCCTCTCCCGCTATCCCGGAGCCTGTCCCGCTCCCGGGAGCCCGTCCCGGTGCCGTGAGGCAGCGCTGCCGCCCGCAGTGTGTGCTCGGCAGGGCTCCGGGCCCTCCGGTCCCAGCGGTGCCCGCCGTGCCCGGCCGGGGCGGGTCCGGGGGTGGCCGGGCCCAGGCACACCCCGCGCCCACCGGGAGGCACCGCCGGGCCGGGGTGCCCGCTGGGCTGTGCCGGGGAGGGCAGGGGCCGGGATCGCCTCGCAGGAAGGCGGTGGGACAGCGGGACGGGCTGCCCGGCCGGGGGAGGCGCCGTCCCTGGAGGGGCCTGAGCAGGGCCGGGATGTGGCGCTGAGTGCCCTGGAGCGGCCGGGGCTCGGCCGGGGGGCTCGGGGCGCCAGGGGTCTCCTCCAGCCTTGGTGATGCTGTGGCTCTCTGCGGCTCTGTGCGCGGCGAGGCCAGAGCCCCGGCGGTCCTGAGGGGGTTCCGTCCCTCAGCCTGCCCCTCTGCCGGGACCCCTGGGAGGGGCTCCCCCAGGGTGGGCCAGGTGCCACCGCCCCGGCTGCCCTGGAGGCGCAGGCTGTGCTCCCTGTGCCAGCCCGGGAGCCCCGGCTGCATCCCGGGGACCCTGAGTGCATCCCGGGGACCCTGAGTGCATCCCGGGAGCTCCGGCTGCACCCCGGGAGCCCTGAGTGCCCCCTTTGCTGGAAGTCCGAGTGGGATTCACAGGGAAAGAAACAGCAGCTCCTCTCAGCTCTTCTTGTCCTTAGGCTGGTGTAAGTTCAGATTTATCAGGAGGAGATACGGGTGCCTCAACTCTGCTTTTCCTACTGATGCGGACACGTGAGCCAGGCAGGAGAAATGCCCACCCTGAAAACTCGCTGCAGACACTTCTCTACATAATGACAGAACTATCCAGTCTAGATAATAGTTTTCATTGTGTCCTGCCGCTTTTGGTTTACAGTTTGCAAACTGTTGCCAAATAGGGGCATTTATTTATATTTTTAAATAATGGTTAATATAGGCAAGGATTAAATTCAGTTTTAGTTTGATAGTGCATAGATTTAACTGTGTGTCAGAACACAGTGTTAATATAATTTCTGTAAGCACTAAAACATCATTAGAAAATACATTTTTGTAAAACTAGACTGGGTTAATTATATTTCCTGGTTGCTATGCCCTTGGATTCCCACTGCCCCTCCCCACAATCCAAATTTAATTTAAAAAATGGATTACAGCTTGTAAGTCTCTTCTAAGCATTGTTGTCCAGAAACTAATTGGCTCTACCTTTTAAAAGTGGTTACTGACGTGGGTAAGATTTTTATCTATGAGGAAGTAGCTAATTTAAATGATTGCAGGAGCAGGAGGCATTAACTGTACCTTGCAGAAATGTTATGCAATTGAAGACATCCCTGGCTTGAAAGAAACGTGAACCAAACACTGGTTGCTCTGGGTTCAGCAACTCATTCCCATATTAAATGAGCAAAGTTAGTACAAATCTGCTTATCTTGTAGCTCATTCCCTGTTCAGCATATTAACTTGCACCAGTTAAATTACGTTTCTTTAGGATATTCAGAAAATTAGAGATAGTGGCTCAAAAGGTGCTGCTGAATGACCAACATCCACCAGACAGATGCCAAACATAAAAAGAATAATCTACTAGTTTGAAAAAAGTTGTTTTCTGGAAGCCACGCTTTTGCTGATGTCTTGTGTTGTGGCGATGCCGTGGTGCAGAGAAGTCCCATTTGGAGCCATGCACCACTCCCTTTCCTGTTCAGATGCAGGTTTAGCCAATCTCTGACGTGGGATTGAACTGGTGTAGCCAGGCCATGTCCACCCCATGGAATTCTCAGGCCTTACAGGAGTCTGGTTGTGTAAAAACTGCCATGTGTCAGTAGACCTGGGACAGGCTGACTCCCAAATTTTTGCACCATAGTAGCTGGTGTTGTAGGAGTATGTCAGTGGGGAAGATAGGGCATAAGGCAGATGATACATAGTCCTTGTGTGGTTTAATTTACTGGAATAACCATAAACTTGGTGTTTTCTACAAAGAATTTTTCAAGAAAGCCCTTTGTGCAAAGTCCCATCACCATTCTGAGCCAAACTCTTCTATTGGTAACTTAGGTGGAAAATAGGGCTGAAGGAAACGCTACCTTATTTATTAAGATTTGCTAGACTGATTCCCTTCTTTGCTGGTACCGAACTTTTCCTCTCTCTTTGCTTTTGCTACTCTGCCAACACTCTGTTACACTTCAGGATGCTGCGTGGAGAGGATCAGCTGCCATTTCAGAGCAAGCTCCTACTGTCAGCTGAAAGCAGGAAAGCACAGAAAGACCTTTTGATTACTATTAGAAAAATATTAATGTATGATTAGCTTTTCTAGAGTGAAGGATGATTACAAAGGCAAGAGAACATCTTATTTTCAAACACCTGGAGTTCCTATCCAAGCTTCTTTGAGAAGGCTTTAAAATTTAACCAAAACTTTTTTATGGAAAGCATTTCACAACATTGTAATTACTGTATGCTGCCACAGTAGTGTTTGATACAGCCCTCCAGCTGGAGAGGACCCTCTTTCGGTTCTTAAATTAAAATGAGGGCCACACTGAGTGGCTATATTTGTTTTCTTCCAGAAAATGTCAGTTTACTCTTCAAGCTGTACTGCCTCACAGTGATGACCCTGGTGACTGCCACGTACACGGTCGCTTTGCGGTACACGAGGACGGTGGAGACAGAACTCTACTTCTCAACAACAGCTGTGTGCATCACTGAAGTTATCAAGTTGTTCTTGAGTGTGGGCATCTTGGCTAGGTAAGTGTGGGAATGCTAATCAGTATTTTGAAAATCAGTCCTTGCTTCTAACCTCAGGTTGTCAGATGCTAAAGTGCAGATACAGTTGAGAACGTGGCTGGATAATCATGCTGTGAAAGGGTAATTTTAGAGCGGGTTAGAGGACTCCTCAACTGAAACTGCTTTGCAAGCAGCACAGTATTCAGGTGTGTCCTTTCTGCATATTTCCTATTTTTGTATGCTTTGGAATCAGTTCAAAATGTCAGCATGGATTATCCACGATGTTTTGGATCTTTAAAATGTTGATGTAGATGAAAGCTGGACTGTGAGCCATTGTCTGCTGAGTTACATATAATTTTAATGTTCCTACTCATAAATTTTCCCAGCCAGTGTTATAGACAGACATTTTGTTGTCTGTTAATCTGGCAAAACAATGCTGAAAGACTGTGGACAGAAAATATTAGCTTCTGTAATCACAGACTGCTGCTAAGAACTAGAACTTTAGCCCATGCATATCCAAATTAGGGAGGCCATCAGTCTGCTGTCTTTCCTCTCGCCTTCCCTGTGCTATATCCTCCCTAGAAAGAATCTTTCTCTTCTGGCCTTGTCCAAAAGCCCAGTTCTTGCCATCATGAAGTTGTTCTTTTAGTGTCTCACTGTGGCTTTGGGTACGCTGGAAGGCTGGCTGCGATGTCCTAGAGGATCATGAAGTCACATGATGTTCTCCAGATCTTTATCAGATCTTTTCCACTTAACATCCAAACGACATTTTATACTTGCTTTAGAGGTGAGACAATATTTGAATTTGGTGGTAAGGCAGCTGTGGCAAACTGCCTTATGTTTAACCTTTCATTAAATGGAATGTGTTAGAAAAGGCAAGTGTGACCAGCGGCAATTTTCTGTTTTTCTTTTTATGTACCCTAGGTTTCTTTGCCAGCACAAAATTCTGACAGAAGTGTCTCTGCTGACATGTGGTTGTGCTGTGGTTCTTGCTGTTGTGAATCCACCAGTGTGGATCCCTCCTGCTCTCTGGAAACTGTAGCAGCCCATGTTTCCCAGGAGTGAGGAGCCTGTGAGTGGCATTTGGTACCCTCACCTCTGTGTATAATTTATCAGATCTTGTGCACCTGGGACCCAGGCTGTTTGTAGTGTAGCAGAGAGGCCTAGTTCAGCAGTGTAAGCCATTTCTTTTGTTAAGGATCTGTAATAATGTGTTAATTAAATGTATGAATGGTATTTTTACTTGAAATAATTAAAATCAAAAGTACTTTTAACTCAGAAGTCTGTTGGTTTAATTTTTCTGTGATCATCTTGGTACCCATCCCTATAGCATTTCCAGTATTGTTACATCCCTTTTGAAACAGGATCTGGAGCTGCATGCTGTATTCAGGATGCAGTGGCATGGATGCATGGATGCTGTGGCATTAGGCAAAGGGGTGAAGGTGCTTTCTCTTTTGGCCTCTGTTCCTTTCCTAAGGATTTGTAGCATTCTGCTCAATTCTTTCAACACAGCCGAGCCTTGAGCTGGCACCTTGAGCGACTCACATCTTTTTTACAGTGTCCATAACTAGATTAGAGATGGTTGCTGTATTTAGGGGTTGTCATTTCCTATGGTTCTTTTTTATTTATTGACAACTAAGCTTTGTTGACCAATTAAAATGGGAAGAATCTGATTCACTGAGTTGTTCAGAGGTTATAATACCTATGCTGATCTGGTCAGCTAGTGGGGTTTTCCTCTCCGTAGTTGAGGGAGATGAGCACCAGCAGCTACTGCTCATCAGGCTATGCTCACCTCTTCCTGGGGGGATGTCTTGCATCCTGGTGGGTCTGGATGCCATCCTTTGCTCTCCGGGTAACTGAGCTGTTTCTCAGATGGCAAAGGATCTGGTGATTTCGGCTTACTGTAGTGAGGGACTCTTTGGCAACTATTGAAAGTTTCCTTTTGGATACCACATATAACTGGGTATTATTAGTAAACTTTGCCAACTTCCTAGGAACCTCCCTTTTTAGATCACTTATGAATATGCTGAACAGCATCAATTCCAGCATACTTTCCTCCTCTGTGTCCTTCATTCCATTTTAAATCCTAACCAATTTGTCTCATCCAAGGCAAGGTGCCTCTGTAGTGTAATAACCAGTCAGAAGAGAAAGTACCATCTCTTTTTTTTCTGTACAGCAGGATACATTTGGGTGGGTACCTGTTCCTTTTGAAACAGCCAGCATTGATAACTGCAGTATACAGGATACTGGAGTACAAGTCTCACATTGTTCTGACTGCAGAATTTGTTTTCTTATACACTATTGCATGATGCCTTCACTGTATTTACTTTCAAGGTATATCCTGGAAGGCACACTGAATGGATGAATGCCAAAGGACTGTCTTTTAAAAGAGAAATTTATGATAGTTTAATGTGTATTAATTGTTAACTCGACTGTACTCTCAATTTATCATACTTAAAGTGTCCTTCTCACCCTCTGGTAATAACATTTTCTACATTCTTATCTGGTACATAATTACTTAACAATAGATGAAAAAAAGTAGAGCCAGTTTGTGAACTCTAGATTTAACTTCAGCTTTTCTAACAAATGCATGTTTCTGTTGCAGAACTGATTGTTATTAGTATCTCTCACCAATTCATACCTATGAATGGGGTAATGAATTTATGCAAGGGGATATGGCTTTAAACTGAAAGAGGGTAGGTTTAGATTAGATACTAGGAATAAATTCATTGCTGTGAGGGTGGTGACGTTCTGAAACAGGTTGCCCAGTGGTGTGGTAGATGCCACATCCCTGGAAGTGATCAAGGCCAGGTGGGATGGGACTCTGAGTAACCTGGGCTAGTGAAAGGTGTCCCCGCCTGTGGCAGGGGTGTTGGAACTAGAAGATCCTTAAGGTCCTTTCCAGCTTGAACCATTCTACAAAGAAAATTGACTATATTTTTAAATTCAAATCTAGACCAACTTCAAGAACACTGAATTCAAGTTGGATAATTTTTTATTTTTATATCTGATATTGCAGTGTACTTCTTTAGGCACCTTATTTTGCATTATCAGCTGTACGTGGGGACTTGTTTTGAATTCTTTTTTGATCAAGGAGATTAAAATCTGTATCTGCATGACCTTCGTACTGAATTCAACTTACAGTTAAAGATTCTTGATAAGTGCATGCTTCAGAAAGCACATCCGCTGCACAGATGAACTATTAGATAGTTATCTTGCTCTCAAAAAACTAAAGTTATTCTTCATTGATGAAATTCGATGCTAAAAGTCAAAGAAGACAGAAACTACTATTACTGCTGTGATTTGACTTTAAATGCGTGATCAGCTAATTCACTGAACATGGTCTGGAACAAAAGCAGGTATAGTTTAAATATTATTTTCTTGTTTGACAGCCTCCCTTAGTATCAATGAATAGAAGAAGCTATTACTGTGTATTATTTTCTGACTTCTTACTCTCACAGAATAGAACTGTGTCTGTGCTAATTATAATTTATTTATAGTTAGACGTTTGAGACAGACACACTTTAGTCCAGCTGTACTTGAGTATTACCAGGTTTTCTTGTATGTCTTATCTCCCAATTCTGGACAATATGATAAATACACTGAGGAATAAGTAAAGCAAAAATTTTGTTTCTAATATCAATGACTCATGCATTTCATGCAGTTCTGTATCTAGTACAGTTAACTATACTGAGCTGTAGCATGAACTCTTCCCCTTCCTTGTATTGCAATCTTCACTGTAAGTGTCCCTAGATTTTCTTGTCATGGTTGTTTCTTATGCCCAGACATGTCTTGGGTTTTGTGTGTGCTCTCTGTTATGGCAAAGTGGCAAAAGGAATACCTTGCAGCTGCCTGTAAAAGTCTGTTTGCCCTACAGGGCAAAAAAAAGGAAGAAAAGGAGGTATAGATACAGGTATGTGCTTGGTGTGAGGCAGGGAGGAAGGCAAGGCAGGAGAGAAGCGTGGATGGAAGGATCATGAGAAATCTTTGGAGAGGAAAAGTTTAAGAACCTGAAGCACAGTGTCGGGGGTTGATCAGGAATGGAAAATATGCCAAAACAAGGTGGTTAATGGAAGATTCTGGGGCATAGGAGGATTGCTAATTTTGTTTATTGCTAGTAAGAGTTTGAGAAAGGTAGATGATGCACATTTGTGAAAAAGAAGTTGAGATGTGGTTGAAGTATGCTATTTATTCATATGTGTGTGCAATACAAGCACAAGGAGAGTGAAATTCAAGAGCAGCACAGGTTGAAAGTTGAGAGTGATTTTGGATGTTGATATTTGTTAGGGGCCAAGCAAGAAATGGTTGGAAAGGGGGGCCGTGGGACTTCAGGAGAAGTGGGAAGAGGACTGGAGCAGCAGTGAAAAGTAAGCAAGTGCCAGATTGATGTACAAATGATAAAGGGGAACTAGTAATGCAGAGGTCAGCTGTAAAAACCTGACAGCAAACCACAAAAGGGGACAGCATCGAGAAGCAACATATTCCCCATTGCCTGTTCTTTCACACTGTAGTTACATGAAGGAGATGTGTGAAAATGCAGGATGACAGAGAGCCACCACACGCCCCACCAGACCTCTTCATGTGTGTGCTGGTGCTGGTCCAGCATCTCCCTCAGCACAAGCAAGAAGAGGAACCCATGGCTGCCTGAGGAATGGGCTGTGTTTCCAGTTGAGTACTGTGGAACTGTACAATCCTTTTTGCCTGTACTGCGAGGCCCAGTTTAAAGAGGACCTGGAAAATGACATCACACACAAACATTAATACCCAGTAAAACAGGGGAGATATGAACAACGTCCTTCTGTTCCGCTGCCTATATTGACCAACTGCCTTCAGTAACTTTCTCTGCTGTTTACAGTACTCATGGCAGTTGTTTACTTTATTACATATTTATGCTTCTAACTTCCTGATTCCAGAATGTCTTCCTCACCTTCAGGGCTTTCTACTTGTTGAAAACCTCACTGGGTTTTTTTGCCAGTTATTTTTTTTTAAGTGAGCAGAGGGTACAACTGATTGTTGAGAACAAATTTTCAGTCTTCCCAGAGGAGTCATTGATTTGATTTCTGGCTTAAAATACCATTGTAAGAGAGCCCTCAGCAATGCTAATATTTTATTTTGCAGAGAAACTGGAAGTCTGGCAAGATTAATAACATCTTTAAAAGAAAATGTATTTGGAAGTCCTAAAGAATTGCTAAAATTAAGTGTTCCATCTGTGGTGTATGCTTTCCAAAACAATATGGCATTTGTGGCTCTCAGCAACTTGGATGCAGCAGTTTACCAGGTAATACACATTTCTGTCAGTAACTGATCTGCAAATACGTTTCTGTTTACTGGTTCATGAGGCACATGTGCCTAGCACACAGTATTCTCTTTAGCCTCTGTTAAAAGCCAAACTATGCTTTGTTATATTCAGAGCATGCACTCTGCTGTAGAGCTCTGGTTTCCTGAGATAACCCACTCACTGCTAGAGTCACTTCAAATTCACTTTGTTGTAATTGGCAATTGTACAAAATTGGTACAAAAACCCGAGGATCTGCAGGAAATCAATGCATATAAAAATTTGTCATTCTTTAGTTAAATTTTGTATTTTATTTTCTTGTTTTCTGAGCTACATTCCTGCCTTCTTTAGGTGACGTACCAGATGAAGATCCCCTGTACAGCTTTATGTACAGTCCTGATGCTAAACCGTACCCTTAGTAAGTTGCAGTGGTTCTCTGTGTTCATGCTGTGCGGCGGCGTTACCCTTGTTCAGTGGAAGCCTGCTCAGGCTACAAAAGTACAGGTAAGAGTTTACCTTGGGCCTCCTCAGATGAAGAATAAACTGCCCTGTACTTTGTATTTCACTTCACAGCAGCTGGGATGATGGTGCAGTCCCTTAACATTCCACATACCAGTAGCTGTTTCCTATTTCCAGCCACTGCAGCTATGACATATCCACTAGTTTCGTCATGGGCTCTCACATTCATTGTGTACCAGTTCAGGCAGGCTTGAGGTATTGCTCCGGTCTCACTTGTTGGAAAGGCAGCTGATTGCTACAATTAGTATTAATTACCACAGTCATCATAATCAGTCAAATGCACCATCCTAGGAGTGTCTGAGTAATAGACTGTTTCCAGCAGTTGGCCCTGGTAACATTGTAATTGTTGGAGCAGAGAAATTGGAATGGAAGCACTGGGCAGAATTAGGAGGGAAACCAGCGCCGTGTGGGTATGTCATTTCAACACACCCTTCAGAGCCACTGACCTAATCCCATTCTAGGAAGAAACAAGCGTCTCCTGTTTCTTAGGTCACAGCTGCTGCTCAACAGCATTAGTGGGAAAGGCAGGTCATTCCACTGGGAATACTGGCCACAGCTGAGTAGACAGTGCCTCTGAGCACTGCAATAGTACCCACAGAAAGCAAAACACCACATAGCTACACTGAGCTCCTCTGCAGGACAGCCCTAGATAAGCAAGTACATCTTATACTGCGGTGAAATGCTCAAAGTTTTACAAAGTTTTACTGTACTTAACAAAGTAGCCCTGTGTCCTGGTTTTGGCTGGGGTACGGTTAAATTTTCCTCCTAGTAGCTGGTTAAGTGATGTATTTTGGATTTGGTATGAGAATTATGCTGGTAACACACTGATGTTTTAGTTGTGTCTAAGTAGTTCTTACCCAAAGTCAAGGACTTATAAAGGACTTGTGGTCTGCCAGTGAGCAGAGTCACACGAAGCCCTGAGGGAGCATGGGCAGGACAGCTGGCCTGAACTGACCAAAGGGATATTCCGTACCGTGGAGCATCATTCCCAGTATATAAACTGAGGGAATTGGCCAGGAGGGACCAACTGTTGCTCAGGAATGGGCTGAGAATCTGTCACTCAGTAATGAGCAATTGTCTCATGCATCACTTGGTTTTCTTAGGCTTTATGTCTTTCATTACTATTAGAATTATTAGTATATTTTATTTTTATTTAATTATTAAACTGTTCTTGTGTCAACCCATAAAGTTTACCTTTTGTTCTCCATTCTCCTCCCCACCATGGAGGTTTGGAGAAGTTAGTGAAGGGCTGCATGGTGCTTAGTTGCTGGCTGGTTAAACCATGGCACCCTGGAATCAACTACTGTAAATTACTGAAGTGTTGTATCCTTTTTAAAATAATGATTGGTGTTGCAGGTGGAGCAGAACCCACTGCTAGGGTTTGGAGCGATTGCTGTGGCTGTGTTGTGTTCAGGATTTGCAGGTATAGTATTATTTGTGTACCTGGGTTACCTGAAAAGGACTGGAGAACTCACAAGGTTTAAAACAGACCATTCTACATTTGTTAACTCTCTGTTGATTCGTTTAGCCCCTCTGCCCATCTCTGTCTTCTACTTGCAGTAATTATGGCAGATTCATGACATGATTATTCCCTTTGTCAAGCAAATGACTAAGAACTGTACTATTGGTTTTACATGGTGCAACTTAGAAGGCTGGTTTGCATGTGAAAGTGTCTTTTAAATGCTTAGAGTACTGTAGGGAACATCCGTAATGACTCTGCACAATTAATTAATGTTTGTTTTACAGTGAATAGCTCTCTTGTCGTGATAACACAAAATACTTGCATTTTTTTTCTACAAGGGGAACTGAGCTCCTTGCTCAGTTCTTGCACCAGCTCAGCCCCAAAATACATTTTGCCATGGTCCTGTAGGTGGTAAATCTGAGATACAAAGCTAACATGAGTAAGACAGAGAGGTAGATGAGTAGCAGAAAGCATTTTCCCTCAGAGTAGTTTTTTCTGTGGCTTCTGGAGGAGACCAAAACTTGAGGACAGGTGAGCAGGTACTCAGAAACAAGGAAATGCAAATTACTACTTAATTTGAAATTTGGCTCACAGGGGCATATTTCCCTGTCTGCAAGCTGGATCCTCTGTAAGAAAACAAGATACTGTCACCCAGCTGTAGTACTATAAAATCCTGCAAGATAATCTTGTGCTGTGCGTAGATTCTCATTACTCATGGAAAACATTCTTGTTTGGTGTCTTTTCAGTGAAATGGGCACTTTGAAGCAGAAATACTAAATAAAACTGTGTAGAACTCAATCAGCTTTTCCTGGAAAGTTATACATTTCCTCATTTAAATAGATGCCCCCAAGCCACAAGACAATACAAGCCTTCACAGTGGAGCCTTCAGAGTCTCCTAAAGCTCTCCCAATTTCTCCAATAGCACAGGTCAACAGCTGTGCTTCTAGAGGTCTCCAGATTCAGAGCACTGAAAGCTGATGCAGACAGCTTGAGACACACAAGGCTTTCTTCTCCTGCAGCAGGATTGCAGCCTGGGTGTTTTCCTGCTGACAGCTGAAGCTCTGGGGCAGCTGGGAGGGACAGTGTGTTTCATCTGCACAGTGCCTTGTGCCCTTAGGGCTTTATATGTTGAAAACATAAATCCTATTCAAATTCCTTTCCTCTTCTTCCTTCCCACGCTCACATGAAGCAGTTCTTTTGGCATTAGACCTTCAGTTTCTGGCCTGACCATGTTAAGTGTGCTTTATTATTCCAGCAAAGTCAAAAAAAGTTGTGTGGTTTTGTCCTTGAGAGATGGAAAAGAAGTTTTTTCTTCAAATTGCTTATCCTGTGATAATTTCCAAGTATCCTGGGCCCCAACAGCACTTATAAAAGCATTGGACAGACATTTAATGGCAGAGTCTTTGTGACTTAAAACAGGACTGAAGCATAATTTTTCTAAACAGCCCCCATTCTTTCCTTCTTCTTGCCTAGTGGAGTGACTTTTATGTATATTCAGAAATCTGAAAACATAGTGTTACTGGTTGGCTTATTGTTTTCTTAATTTAGAAAATTTACAAGTATGGTTCATGTTCAAGTCAAACTTTGTTAAATTGATTACATCTGGTTTTACTCTGGAGATCTCAGTGGGGCAGAAATCTCAAGATAATTATTGTAGGGTTTTTTAAGGACTGCAGTCATTAACAAACTAGTTTGTTGTTTCAAAGATTTATATTTGTATGAGATAATATATTTTCTTGGGTTTTTTATTATTTGAACCCCTGAAATACAGATCTGCTCTCTAATATATTCTCCATGAATATTCACTATACTGTATTAAATTTTAAATCACATTTTTTGTTAAGAAAATTGAGTAGCAAGACCTTCCTTGATGCTAACTTGGGGATTTTAGGGGGAGTGTGTGCCTAGGGCTTCTAACTCATACCTCTTTGCACCACCTTTGTTCCATGTTCTTTTCTCATATTGTGCAAAGGATCCTGGGTGACTTTAATCAGCAATAAACTTTCAGTCAGCAGGGCTTTCACCAGAAGGTCATGGAAGTCGCTGAGATCTGAGTCCTGTGAACTGCTCTCTCTGTTTTGAAATGTGGAGGAAATTCCAGACATTAGCAGGGTGAACCTTGGTTAAAAAAGCAGGTAGTGATGGCCTTGTCAAACGTTGGTCTTTTAGTCTGACACAGTGGAATAATGGAAAAGTATTTGAGGAATTTCAGTGATGCAAAACAAAAATATAATGCTCATCAGCCTGGTATTGTGAACCAGAGCTTTAGATTAAAATGAAGTCCACTTCCTCACAATCAATCTCTAGTTTCAGTTAGCAGAAAGCCTCAGTTTTGATTTGCCCTTGTAATCCCCTGAAGCTGTGCTTTTAGAACAACACTGCTCTGCCAAGTGCTCTGCTAGCACAAGGCTTCTGAGGAATTTTCAGTCCCAGTACTGAGGTAATACAGCTCCCCACCCCAATTTTAGTTTTTCACTGCTGGTAGCGAATGAGTGACTTAGGTTGCTCAAAGAATCACTGGCAAAGGTATTGGCAAAAGCAGGTTTAAAATAAAAGTGTGACAAATTCTCTTGGCAAGGTTCGCTCTACTGTTTACTAGATGATTAAAGCACACAGAGAAAAATTGGACTAAAACCTAAAATCAATTAATCTAAAACAAAAATCAACCTAAAATTATCTGCGTGAAGACTGGGGGTGGAAAAAGGGTAAAGATGGGGAAGTGTAACGATAAAAAGGAATGAGGGAGACCCTCCTGTTGAGTTACAAGATTCAAAGTGTAGCCCTTGCCAAACTTAGCTCCAGATTTGCCCCATGGTTTAGGCCTAATGGTTTTAACTGCACAGCCTAATTTAAACAATTTAACAAAAGATTCTATGGAATTTGCTATAAGCACAACAGTAACTCACAGGCCTAACTTACCAGAAGTACTTGAGCGTCTAAGAGAGCAACATTTATAGTACATTTGCTATAGCATATTCACACTCACAGGGGCCTAAAGGAGTTTATACAATGTTTATACCTGTGAAAAAAATTTCCGTGAAGTACTCGTGTCGGATGCCTTTGGGGTATCAGCCCGGGATCCACTGTCAGCATTCAGCAATGGTCCTCCCAGTATAGCAAACTTGAGAGTTTGGTAGCTCTGAGAGGTGTCCCACTCGGATTGCTGGTCACAGCCCAGTGTGCTCCAGGATTGCTCCGAGGGTCTCACTTAGGACCACTGTTTATGGGGTTGCAAGGGACTTGGCTTTAGTCACAGCAGTTTTCCATCCAGGCTGCAATTCGGGTTGGTAACTGTCTTTGAGAGGTCAATAACAGAAATGTTGTTCCACTGGGATTTTTAATCAGGCAGTAAAAATAAGCTTCCAAGGCTGTTCCATCGAGAAACAGGAGCTCTGTAGACAGCATCAGTTCCTGAGAACAGAGTGTTTCTGATAAGCTGGAGAGGAGCCTCAGCCCAGGTGCTGTTCATCAAAGCTGAGGCCTAATGAGCATTTCTGAGATCATAGTGTGGCCCTGGACTGGGGGGTGGGTGCTGTTTTACCACCACACTGCAAAGTATCCCACTGGAGGGGCAAAAAAAGTTCTCCATCTTACTGAAATAGGTAAATATTTTATTCCCATATGGGGGTAAAATAGCAGGTGCCAAGGTGAAATGCTTTTTTTCTGGTGCAGATTTGTACAGAAGAAACTGCTGGCCAGAAGCCTGGCACATCAAACCAAACTGAGGAGTGGCCTCAATGGTCAGTGGGGTTCATTGTTGCAACAAGTGCAAAGAGAAGCAGAGTCTGTTTTAGGTACCATTATAATGATCCTATTGTAGAAGACACATTTTAGTAGTAGTGTATGTTGTTGGGTCCTTGGCACTGGGAACTTGTGTGGACCTCAGCAGTCTGTAGGACAAGTTGATTCCACTAGTCTTGTCTGGTTTTGAAATGCACCAAAGCATGAATCACTAAGGATGACACTGTGTCTCACTGAAATGCCTTTTTTTTGTTGTTGTTTTAGGAGTTTATTTTGAGAAGGTCCTCAAAAGTTCAGATACTTCCTTGTGGGTGAGGAACATTCAGCTCTACTTATCTGGGATTGTGGTGAATTTATGTGGTGTGTACATGACAGAAGGAGCCCAGGTTCTTGAGAAAGGGTTTTTCTACGGCTATACGTACTATGTCTGGTTTGTCATCTGTAAGTATCTTGTGGTTTTAGAATCTTGTCACACAGTTTTTCTTTTTAAACAGTGATATAATCGGTTGCAGGAAGCTATAAATTCAATCTGACAAACTACTGTGTTTTGAGTGATTTTATTTAAAGGTACCATTTTCTTGGAAACTATTCACTTAGTTTAAAATTGTGCTGAAACTGCAGTCTAAATAATAATGATTAGTGAGTAGATACCTTTAAATGAGTCATGTCTGATTTACTGGATGCCATGTAGACGTCCCATTCTGCTGAATGTTGCTTTAAATCACCAATTAGGATAATGCAGCCCAAACAAGGCTCGCACTAGTGGAGTAAAATGCATCATTTCAGGAGTGACTTACTGCACCTGTACTAATAGTAACATGTTATCTGCTTCCCAGTTCTTGCCAGCGTAGGTGGCCTCTACACTTCGGTCGTCGTTAAGTACACAGATAACATTATGAAAGGCTTTTCTGCAGCAGCAGCCATTGTTCTCTCCACTGTGGCATCAGTCATCCTCTTTGGCCTCCAGATAAGTAAGTGCCTTTTTGCCCTTGATTTGGCAGCTTGTGTGTGTTTCCTGCCTGCCCAGCCCACCGTACACAGTTAATGCCAAAGCCATCATTTATGCCTCCTCTCAGCTTTTCTGGTTTTAGCTTCAGGTCTTCTCTACTAATGCACCATTGTCCCTGTTGTGTTGCACAAGGTGCCTGATGATCTTGTGCTTCCAAAGGCATTTGTGGTTTGTTCTTTCAGAGGCAGCTACAATTTCAAATGGAATGGTACTTTCTGGTTTAAATAGCTTTATTCATGCATCACTTTCTGATGCAGTTTGGTGTGTGATATAGCTGTTTACCTGGGACTGCTGTGGCTAAGTTATCATTTTTTATTGGGCTTAGTACAGCCAGTGCTAAATTAATTCCTCAGCTGTTTCTTCAAGTGCTTTACACATTCCCCATTAAGTTACACCCACTACTGCATTAACTTTTACTTTCCCCATTTGCTGTGGACACCATCACATAAGAAAGATTTAAGCAGCAGCTGGAGTTGTGACTGAAGTGGTAAATATTTTTGAGAAAAAACAGCAGATTGCTCTGGGATGCTCTGCGACTACAAGGGATTTTCTACCCAATCAAGTCTGTGTCTGATACTGTGCCCAGTAGCTCCTGCTCAGTCCTTCGCTGTTTAATTGTGGGTATTGTTTACTTTTCTACCTTAATCCAAAATGGGGTGGTGACATGGTGGGAAAACTAGCTTTGTGATGTAGCATTACTGAGACAAAACTTAAGGAAAGTTTATATAAGGAGAAAGCCATCAGTCTTTCCCTGAAAAAGAGCACCATGAAGCAATGGATAAAAAACCCTCAAAAAACTAGTTTTAAAAACTCACTTGGGCAGAACATTTTCTTGATGGTTGACACAAATCAAATCTAGACTAGTGACGTTTCTGTAAAAGCCTCATTAACAGCATTTCTTAACCCCATCTAAATCACGGAATCACAAAATATTCTGAGTTGGAAGGGACCCACAAGGATCATCGAGTCCAACTCTTAGCCCTGCACAGGGCCATTCCCAAGGGTCACACTCTGTGCCTGAGAGTATCACCCAAATGCTTCTTGAACTCTTTCAGGCTTGGTGCTGTGACCACTGCCCTGGAGAGCCTGTTCCAGTGCCCAACCACCCTCTGGGGGAAGAATCTTTTACTAATATCCAACCCAAACCTCCCCTGACAAAGCTTCAGGCCATTCCCACAGGTCCTGTCACTGATCACCACTGAGAAGAGATCAGTGCCTGCCCCTCCTTTTCCCCTCACAAAAAAGTTGTAACTGCAATGAGGTGTCCCCTCAGTCTCCTCATGTCCAGGCTGAACAGACCAAGTGCCTTCAGCCACTTCTCATACACCTTCCTCTCAAGGCCCTTCACCATCTTCATTGCCCTCCTTTGGACACTCTCCAAGAGCTTAAAGTCCTTCTTATGTTGTGGTGCCCAAAACTGCACAAATAGTGAAGGTGAGGCTGCCCCAGTGCAGAGCAGAACAGGACAATCACCTCCCTTGAAGGGCAGGAGATGCTTCACTCTTGCTTTTATAACCATCGCCATGTTCTTGCTGATGTAAGACTAAATGGAATGGTGTGGGGATTGTAGACACTCAAGAGTTTCCAGTGAAAGAGGATAAAGCTAGATGCTGTGAATTATTAACTCATTTATTGTTGTAAGTAACTTCAATACTGTCACTCAGATACAATCACAACTTACATAGCTTGCTGAAGGTTTCTTCTTATATGAATGTGTTTATTTAAACTATTTTGTCTCCTTACAGCTCTTACCTTCTCCCTGGGTGCACTCCTGGTGTGTATTTCTATTTACCTCTATGGACTACCTCGACAAGACACCACAAAAATACAGCCCTCAGAGACTAAGAGCTCAAAAGAGAGACTTGCTACTGTGTGACATTGTCCATAACAATGGACAAGAAAAAAAAAAAAAGACTTTAAAAAAACTGCATTTTTTAAAAAGAATTAGCCTTAATGTAATCATGAAATGATTTAATTGGGACAAACTACAAGCAGAAGTAAGTTCTGTTTGACATATGGCGTTTCCAGAGGCTGATGCTGAAGCTACACTGCAGCCGAGGAGCTGGATGGGTATTTTATGGAAGGTATTCTTCATTCACATCAACAATGAAGAGTCTCATTTACAAAGAAAACTCAATGAAGGAGCTGATTACTCAATTGTATATAATGTTTATAATGGAGGGAAATTGGTTCTTTGTGCATTTGATAAACTGTCTTGCCCTTTGAGGGCAGAAATGCCTGAACACTTCATAAAAAAAACTATTAAAAAGAGCAATTACTGCCAGAATTTTCTCTTAAAATACTTGGCAATTGCAGTTTGATTAATGACTGGAAAATTTTCTCTTCTAGGAGATAGGTACAAGACAGCACAACTCTAATGGGAATAACCATGGTTCAAACATCACTTACCTAGGAGTGATTAGAGGTAGTACATGCTGTTTGGTTTAAAAAGTTAGAATGAAAGACTGGAGTTTCTCTGAAGTTGTTGATTTCCTTTCACTCTTCAAATGTTTTTTATACCTGCTCTAACTGGCAGAGGAATCTTCTATGTGTTGTACAGGGGAAGGTTTGTATGTATTTCTCGCTTAAGTATGAATGAGTCTAAAGATTTTTGTCACACATTTTCTCTCTCTAAACCTCTCCATACAGACAGAGTGATGCTTGAAAAGAGTTCCTGTAATGCTTGTTAGGCTTTGAGTTAATTTATTATTGCCAACTTTGTAATTTCAACGTCCTCCCTCATCTTCTGAATTTGTCCCTCTACATTGAGGAAAAACTGATTTTGGTGCATTTGGGCAGCCTGTTGTCATTCACAGTGGAGTTAAAATGCAAGCAAGTTTATACTCTTGGCTAGATTCCTTCAGACATGAGTTAACCAGCTGCACTGAAAGTGGGGCATGTTAAACACAGCAGTAACAAACATGCTTAAATTCTGTTCCAGTGGGAGATGATGTTCCCCTCTGCCTTTCACCGACTGGTCCGTGAGTCAGAGCAGCCACTACAGTGTCACTCCGGGGAAGTTGAGGCTTCCATGGTGGAGGGTATTGCCATCCACCTACAGTCCCTCAGAGGTGCTGCCCCACCTCTCTCCAGCAGTGTGATGGCTCAGGGGTGCCAAGTGGTACTTGCCACGCCTGACTGTGTGTAGGGTGCTGAGGGAACACTGCGCTTCCCGCTCCACCAGCTGTGCAGCCGTCTCTGCTCCGTGGCCATCACGTCAGCGTGACAGAGAACAGGGTGTGACAGCTGGCAGTTGGGCTTGGCTGAAGGGGAGTTCAGTACAACACACAGGAAAAGATCTCTGCATGGTCTGACTGACTCAGTTTGTTACACTGAATAGAGCACCTGGAGCCTTTGTGCCATTAGCCCTTGATACACAACAGCAACCGCAGAAGGGGAGAACTTTGCTTAGGGCAGCACAGCTAATACCACTTCCTCTACCAAAAGGATGTTATACTTACAAGGCAAATACAGAACAGTTCTCTTTTATGGGAAATACCAGGTAGACTAGAGTCTCACGTATTGCTCCCACCAAGTGCTTGGGAGAAAGCGATTGTGCCAGCCTTATGCCTCCCAAATGGCCTTGCCATGCCTGCTCTTCTGCAGTTGGTATGATGGAGCACAAACCTCCAAGCACTGATGGAGTTTCCAGCCTGCATTAGCAGTGACACGCAGGAGAGCATTCATATTATCTTGAAAAAAATCTTTTTACTAAGAGATGTGACTGTACATTGCATACAGCTTCGTTACATTTGAGTCACAGGTGTAATGCCAAGAAGCTTCATTCCATTGGCTAGAACCAAGCGTGCAGCTTCAAAGAGACAGAGCCTTGCCTGGAGAACAAAAGAAGAGTCAGTTTAGGGTAGTGCTGCAGAGTAGGGTGTGGTTCTCAGGACAGCACTTAGAAGCAGAGGTGAGAACAGTTTATGCATCCTCTGTTCCCACACTGGGATTCGGACCGACACACAACCTGAGTACTGAGAAACACACCAACCCGGGCAGAATTCACACCAGCTGTTGTCAGCCCTTTGCAGTGTCAACAGAGGGACACTTTTGTCAAACAAAGGAAGCTGGAAAGGCATATCCAGCCTAGTCCTCTGGGCAGAGCAAGCAATGAGCTAGCAATGACTAAAAAGTGAAAATCCTTATGCACCACGGGCTGGTACAGCCCTGGGGGTACTGTTGTCATCCCTGGCCTTGCCCTGCCTGGATTAGAGGTTGTCAAGCAACTATGGGTTGCTTTGAAAATTTCACTCTTCCTCGTCAATGCCTTGGCTGTTACACAGCTGGTCGTTTGCTCTGAAACCCATAGTTCTTGAAAGTTGTCACATTGTAAGATATTTAGAAATAATTATTTTTTTTTACAAGATAAGAAACTTAGGTTTTCCTCGTAGCTTGGACTATCAGTCTGTCTCCAAAGGCAGGAATACCTACAGCATTTAAGCTTAAATGCAGACTGCAGCTCTGTCAATTTCACTGAATGTGACTCTCCCACAGCACAGCTGAACACTTAAATGTGATTTCCTACCAAAATCAAATAAGTAGTTGCTTTTGAAATAGATGAAAGAAAATAAGAAAGGCAGTGTAATTAGTGTATCATTTACTGAGCAGTTAGGGGGTCAAACATTGTCTGAGAGATCAGTTGAAAATAACTTGCATTTATTTGGAACTGCACAGTAACAGTTGTCAGCCTCTAGCTTTAGCTATAAAGGCAATACAGACAACTTGGGATGTGGAGGTGGCAAGAGAGAGAAGACAGATTCAGTTCTCTCCTAATTCTCTGTCTTCCTACATAACCACTAAAGGAAACCATCAAACAGTAACCAGCAAGTTTAATGCTCAAATGTTTACTCTTAAAACATTCAAAAGGAAAGGTGATGAGAAGGGGTTTGACTGGGTTTGGAGCAGCTGTCCTTAGGGAGCATTGTGTTCCGGCAGGATCAAGCAGAGCAGCCCTTTCCAGGAGGCACTGCTGTGAACAGCAATCCCTCCCTTCCCAAAGCAGTGCCACCCACGGGAGAGCCTGCCTGTTGGCTCCTCCGCCTGCACGTGCATTTTCACACAAGGGATTACGCAGCTGGGTTGGCAAAGCCCTAATGGATCCTTCCTCTGGGACAGCCTACACAGACTCCAGCCACCTCAGACACCGTGCCTTACCTGTGCTACTTCAGGGGCGCTGCCTTTCACAGGAAGGGTTCTGTGTGCCACGGCTGCAAGGTGGCTGAAATGGAAACACGGAGACAATGGTGAGAACAAGCGAGTCGCTTGACAGGAGCAGTGCTATGGGCTACAGAAAGCAGCAGAACTGGAAGGGCCACCCACAACTGCAGCATGTCAGAGGCTGATTTCCAACAGCCTCTCACCTGGCTGAAGGAAGGCATGATTTTCCATAGCCTGCATGGTGTCAGGGCTGCCACCAACAACTTAATGCTCCTAAAATAACCCCAAAACAATGTCTCCGCTACCTGCCCCTCAAAAAAGCTCAACAAAACAAAAACAAAACCAACCTCCAAACTGCTCTGGGCAGATCCTTGAGACTCTACCTTGGCATTCCCAAGGTGCATGATTCCTTATACAATTTTCCTTAATTTGTTATAGCCTTCCCCATACACAGACTCTACAGCTTCCTTCACCAAGTCAAATCAGACAGTTCCCTATAGGAGTGACATACACAGTATGACTTACAGTAATAAGCTTTGTTCATTGACTGAGACAGTGGTTAAAAATGGTTTGGACAAAATTTCCTAGCTGAAATTTCGATATTTGAGAGGATGTTATCAGCTTAAATCTCCTTAAGATTTCATTAGTCCAGCATGATTTTGGTTCTGAGTTACAGCCAAGTGACTCTTTTTTCCTTAAAAGCAGTTAGTTTCTGAGGAGGTTCCTGGCTCCAGCCTTGATCTCTACTATTGATTATATTATTTGCTATCCTACTTTATACATTTCCTGCTTCAGGGAAACCATCCCACAAATTTGCACCTTCCCACTGTTTCTACTCCTCAAAGCAGTGCAGATATGAGGGCTGCAGAGCCAGCTCGGGAAGACCTGTCCTTCCTGGAGATGCTGGCAGTACCAGCCATCACCTTACCTAAGTGTGAGGAGGTAGCTGACAATGTGCTTGGGTTGCAGATCCTGAGAAGATGTGTACAGGACCTCATCGTACCTGTGAAGGAAGAAAAGGATTGTTTGGTGCTGAAGTGGTAGAGGGTGTGCTCAGATAAAAGGCTCATCAGACTTGCTTAAGTCAAAGCAAGCACACAACCACGGCTGTAGAATTAGCAAAACTGATCTTCTGAGCCAGACCTAAGCCATGTCATTAGCACACAACTCATTATTCCTTCCTCATTCATTTATTATTGAAGGAGACTGCTTCTGCTCCTCATCATGCAAACACTGTAGACAGCAGAGCTCAGATGCAGGCTATAGCCAAGAGAACACAAGAGCTGTATTTGCTCCTGGAACATTATGTCTTGTTTTACATCTCAACAGTAACTGGAAGCTCCTAGGAGCAAAAACGTGTTAAATAAATAACCAAAGGAGTCAAAATAGTCCCTTAGAGGGCCTTGCCTTAGTAGATGCAGCTTAGAATTTTAAGTAGCTAAAGGGAATCTTGTAACAATAAAAGAAGACAAAACCAATGTGATTTTACATAATCCTGGAATATGGAATCCCACAGAATCATGGAATAGGTCAGGCTGGAAGGGACCACAGTGGGTCATCTGGTCCAACCTCCCTGCTCAAGCAGAGTCATCCTATAAAACTTACACAATACAGCCAACTTCGTAAAACAGTATTAAGTTGGATAGCACAGGCGAACTCATAAGATCTATGTTTTGATTTCATACGTTTTGCTTTCCTTTTTCACAGCCTGCAAGAACGTACCAACACCTGTGGGGCTGAAGAGATTTCAAAGTGGGGAGTGGACCTCCTAATCTTTGCTCAGCTTCCAGGCCCATCCCTGCCAGTATGTCCAAGCTGTACTGCCGTGGGATTTTCCTCTTTTAAAGACAAGCTGCAGAACGGGGGAGTGCGCTCTGATAACGAGGGCTCAGCAGTCACGTAAGATCTACAGCGCCAGGGAGGGAGTGCTCCCCATCCTATGGGCGGGTAAGCCACAAAAACACCTCTTACACATGCACTCAGCAGCTGATCTCAGGCAGCATGCCCCAGGTGGTCACTGCTGGGGAAGGTCTCTGCCGTCACACCACTGATGTGAGAGACAGGACCAGGGGAACCTCTGCATTGTCTCAGACACCAGCAGCTGTTGGCCCCTCAGAGACAGGGACGGAGCTACAGAGAAATTACTATTAACAAGCACCACTGAACAGCCATTAAGAAAAGCTTCATGAAGCAACAAAGTTGGTATCAAATGAAAGGGCCCTCTTTTGATACCAGCTTTTTTGCTTCAGGAAGCTGCCATTTCAGTGTTGGCCTACAACAGCTTGTTAAAGATTATTTTATCCGTTAAATAAGTCCACTTTTGCAGGATTATATATAGAATAATATAATGGCTTGGGTTGGAAGGGACCTTAAAGATCAACCAGTTCCAATCCCACAGCCATGGGCACGGAACCTTCCACTAGACCAGGTTATTCAGAGCCTGGACTAGTGGAGGGTTCCTTCCTTCACCTGCTACCTTCCGTCTACTATTCATTAGTCTGCAAAGTTAATGGTATTCAGAATTGGGCAGCTATTTTTAGGCAAATGTTTGGAAGCTTTTCAAACAGCAGAAGCAGAGCCATGGAAGTGGGTTTCTGACAACTTAGAAGGGTTTATCACGGAAACTTTTCAAGAAGAATTGAGACATAGCAACTCACAAGAAGGACTGAACAGTAATTGTTACTCCTGAAAATGTGGAATAATTAAACAGGAGTTTGTTAGCCCCTGAGTGCCGGGTCTAATAGATAACCTAAATACTGCTTTCTGCTAGAAGTCAAGGCCCCAGGAGATGATTCCTAAAGATTCCATATGGTGCTGGGCCAGACTCAAAGACCTTTGCATTAAGCAGACCTGAAGCTCAATAAAATCAAGAGCCCTGCCATGGATTAACAACCTCTGTCTGACAATGGACACAACGCAGCAATGCAGTGATCCCTGCACATAACCCTGTCACTTTTCACATAGAGACAGGCAGCTATACACTAATCTGATAAAACCCAAGCAACAACCCACATGTTTTCCATTAAATACAATGACACTGGATCAATAAGACACTACCAGTCTTATTTAGAGTGCTGGCTGGTCCTGCTGTTGCTTAAGAAAAGGTGCATTATATGATGCACTTCAGGCAGATTTCGTGAGGCAATTACAGTTAATGGTAGGACTCTGCAGGCTACAGCTGCAGGCTGAAAGGAGCCACCTGGGACACTGGCATGACTTTGGGAAGTCCAAATTTTAAACATATGCCCTCAAGAAGGTCTCAGTATGGTGAAAAGAGTTAACTCTCTGGCACTGCACAGTGTGAAGTGCCGTATATAGGACCTCTCACTAGGAATTCTGAAAGTGTTAATTACTTCTGACTCCATCACAGGCTGTGCAACATGGAGAATTCCATTGTCCCCATATTTTAACTGCACATCTATGAAATAATGAAAACAGAAAATGCTCAACTTTAAGACTGAATTAGAACATTACTGCTATTAACAGGTATTAGTTGTGCACATTCAGTAGCTCTGAAGGATGCTGAGCTACTGGATGTGCATGCACATACTCCGTTTCACCTCATCCAGGAGCACTTCTTCTCCCTTTTCCCATATGACAAAAAACAGAACACAAGGGACCAAGCCAATCTGCAGTTAATAGTTAGATAGAGCTTAGCATACTTCTGTGAAGACAAGAAGTAAGAGGATCACGTACACAGAGTATGTTCCAAATATTACTTTTTCTGTCATGGCTTCTAAAGCCACAAAAATTTCCAAGTGAGGGCTACTGTTACAACCAGTGTGGCTATTTCAGTCATTGCCCAAAATAGCTATTTTTTCTCATGATCATGGAGTCTGTTCCTTCTCAAAAGGTTGATGGCATAACCAGAAGTTTATTCTAAGGGAATTGCTATTTGGAAAGACAACTAGACAAACCTGAGAAGATGCTGAAGAACACAGATGGCATCTGGCTCTTGCAAGCATGCCACATTAACATCAGTGAGCTGTGCATTCCCATGCCTCTGCTCCAAACTAAAATGTAAGAATGGAAAATAAATGTTGGATAAAAACCTACTATTAGCAAAGCTGGACAAGAGAAACAGTTAACTTGTGTTTTTAAGAATAAAGGGTAGGCTCCTTCTGCTCATGCTGAATGAAACATCAAGACAAACTAGCTGACTTCAACGTAAGATAAAAAAATATAAAAATTGTGTCAGCCATTCACTATCAACACGATTAGAGATATGCACGGACAGCAGATGCAAAAAGGACTAGGAGGTAGTCAATACCCCACTAATGGTACCCTGGCACCACCAATATGCAGATGATAAGGGAGTACAAGGGGAACGGACAACCAAAAGGGATTAGGCTTGCACATTCTCCCTGAGCAGCACCTCCTGGTACCATTGCCTCAGAGAGAACACCAGGGTTGTATGGACCTTTGGCCTGATCCAGGAAGGGATCTTACATGAAAATATATACTGATGTCTGCATTAAAAATGCTCTGACAGTTCATTATAATTCATAAAGCTGTTCAGACTGGCCTCTTCTTAAACTCTTTTTAAAAAAATAATTAAACGTGTTAGGTGTTTGTCCTGAGTCAACAGGAAGGAACCTGCTTTTAACCTTGGTTACCAACAGTAGCAAACAACAAAATGTTAAAAAAACCCCACTAGCTACTGTAGTAGCCAAAAATTCTATGATGTGGTATATTTTACAAGTATGGTCACTTCGGTTTTCACATCAATTTCCTTAATCCTAGAGTTCCCATTCCTCATCACTGACACCAATCACAGAAAGACTGTTCCTAGGACTGAGAAAGTACAGGGACAGTTAGCTAAGCTCTATGGAAATGAGGTAGGAAATTAATTTTCACTGCCTTGCTCTTCTGGGACATCTTAATGATTCCTATCATAAACTCACACCTCCGCTAACAAAGTGAATGAGTGTCATATTCAAGGAAGAAGTTAACACTACTACTTAACAAAACAGTAAGTCAATAATGTTAAAATTCATGTCAAACTACTTCTGTGCACAAGTGCTCTCTTACCTATGGAGTCTGGCATGGGTGTACTGCAGGAACACACCTGTATCTCCACGACTTTGAAGAGCTCGATCCCAGCTAAACTGATAATCAGATGATAGAAGGCCCCGGAAGTCCTGGAACAATAAATTATTGTCACCCAGATATGGCTCTTCATCTCAGTTTTTAACTTTTCACAGAAGATGCAGACACCTTGTAAGGCAGCTCAGACTCACCTGAATTATTAGTGCTGCAAGACCAACCTTCTCTGCTGTCTCCACAGGGTCTTGTATCTCTTTGGTTGCTGAAGAGAAACAGAGAAAGAAACAATAGCTAAGTCTGCAGAACCATGATGACTCCCTTGCTCAGACTTGGAGATGCCAGTAAAACAGCAGATCTCCCATAACAGTAAACTAGCAATATGGGAATTGTCAGGATGCATGCAGCAAGAAGTCCAGAATATAAACTATTCTTAGAAGTTGAGATACAGCTGTTTCCCATGGGCTTTTCCCCACTTTCCCTAATATGTGTAACACAGATAGTGAGGTCATGACAACAAGATAGAGAGACTACCCTGAATTTCTCTTCACAGTTCTGACAGCCAGTCTTTAAGATCAGATTTTGCTGGAAAACTGATAAACCTCTATGTGATACAGGTGCATGAACAACAAAAAAAGTTGTTTTGTTGGCTAATGGAGCATTTGGATGTACATTCAGGGAGCAGCCACACCATCCACTGTAGAAGGCTAAACTGACTATACTCAATCTGAACTGAGAGAATCACAGAATGGCTGGGCTTGCAAGGGACCTGTAAAGATCATCCCAGTACAACCCACCTGTCATGGGCAGGGACACCTTCCACTAGACCAGGTTGCTCAAAGCCCCATCCAGCTTGGCATTGAATACTTCCAGGGATGGGAAAACCATAACCCCTCCAGGCAAACCTGTTCTGCCTCACCACCCTCATAGTGAAGAATTTCTTCCTTCCAATCTAAGCTATCTCTTTCAGTTTGAAATCTTTGTCCCTTGACAGGCCCTGGTAAAAAAATCTTTCTGCATCTTAACATCTCCCAAGAGCCATCTCTTCTACAGGCTGAACCACCTCAGCTTTCTCAGCTTGTTGTCACAGGAGAGGTATTCTAGCCTTCTGAGCATTTTTGTAGCCCTCCTCTGGGCCCACTTATTATGGGGCCCCAGAGCGGGATGTAGCACTCTAGGTGGGGTCTCACAAGAGCAAAGGGGCAGAATCACCTCCCTCGACTTGCTGGTCCATCCTCTTTTGATGCAGCCCAGGATGAAACTAGCTTTCAGTGTGCAAGTGCACATTGCTAGACCATGTCTGATTTTTAATCTACCAGTACCCCCAAGTCCTGCTCTGGAGGGCTGCTCTCAATCCATTCATCCCCCAGTCTGTACCACTGCTGATGACTGCTCTGACCCAGGTGCAGGACCTGGCACTTGGCCTTGTTGAATTTCATGAGATTCACACAGGCCCACTCTTCCAGCTTGTCCAGGTCCCTCTGGACGTCATCCCATTGCTCAAGCAAATCAACTCAACTTGGTGCCATGAGAGGCTGTGGAGGCTCCTTCACTGGAGATATTCAAGAGGCACTGGGATGCAATCCTGTGCCATGTGCTCTAGGATGACCCTGCTTGAGCAGGAAGGTTGGACCAGGTGACTCACTGTGGACCTTTCCAACCTTATCCATTCTGGGATTCTTCAGCCTTGCTGAGGGTGCACTCAATCCCACTGTCTATGTCATTAACGAAGATATTAAACAGTATTGGTCCCAGTACAGACTCTCAGGGGATACCACTTGTTGCTGGTTTCTATCTTAAGCATTGAGACACTGCCTTATAACTCTTTGGACATGGCCATGTAGCCAATTCCTTATCCATCTAACAGTCCATCCATTAAATAGTTATCCCTCCAATTTAAGCTAAGAGTTTTGTGGGAGACCATATCAAAGGCCTTACAGAAGTCCAGGCAGATGACATCCATAGCTCTTCCCTTATTCACTGATACAGTCACTCCATCATAAAAGGCCACTAGATCAGTCAGGCACAATGTGCCTTCGTCCCTGAGCAGACATGACAAAAGCCTTTCCAAAGCTCCTCTAACTAAACAGACTGAACTTCAGCCTATCATTACGAAATTGAACTAATCTGGAAGAGTCTAAGAGAGAATGTCCTCACAACAGCTGTACAGGCATGTCTGCAAAGCAATTTCCATGTTTTTCACAACTCAAGTGATATTCTTCCACAGAAGAGCAGCATGCCTTTGTGTACAGAAATTCACCAAAGGACCTGCCTCACTTCCTGTCTCACAGGGCCAAGCTGTTGCCTCAGTTCATCAGAAGTGCGGTAAACTTGCCTACACAACAGCACTTTAAATGCTGGAACTTCTGATGAATCAAGGGCCCACAGCCTCGCCTAGTGAAAAGGTGATGCTTTTGACATACATAACAGCTTTCTATTTTTAAACTCAGACCACAGTGTGCTCTGCCAGGGTCTCCTCTTCCTGTTTGTATCTCCTGGAGAGAAAGAAGGATTCTTATCATAGTCTTTTACAAGGCAAATATGTTTCACTTTAGCAAAGGTCAAGTGCATTGTTTTTTTTATTGTGGTATAGGTAACCTATTAAACTTTCAGCATTCAGCTTATCATTTCCTGTCCCAGCTGACTTCCCACTAACAGCAGAAGATGGAGAATTCAGCTGTTCCCCTCCTAAGGCATCACTTAAGCTGAAGCAGTTTTGCAGAACAGTTTTAGCGCACTTAGATTTCTTTTACTTTGCTATTTCTTTGTGTCATGTTAGCAAAGACAATTGAAGCAACTTTGAGTAGTTCATGCTGTTCACGCCTTTGCTATTTACAAAATTCAGAAAGGATTAAGCTTGAAAAACATGGGCACAGTTCATGGCTCTGAGAAGTCTCAGACTGGCTATTCATTCACAATATGTTTATGCAATATGTTTATATTGCATTATTACAATTCATAACTGACACTTGTTTCAAAAGAGAGCAACTGTCTCAGAATTCAGGCTTTGGTTTAAATGCCTGAAGAGACACAAAGCTATCTAACAGAAAGTCAAGTGGCAAAGAAAATAGGCATTACACAGAGGATTTATGTGGACAGCAGAATTCATTGAGTAGAAAGAAAAAGGTTGCCAGTTATGGAAACTTAAGTAGCAGAAGAACTGTGTACAGGTAATAGCAAGGAAAGAGTTTATACAACGTTATTTAACTAACCAGCTCCAGATCCACACAGGCATGATTTTTAAAGCTAGCACTGGCTGTTAAATGCCCAGCTCACAAAATCTTTTCAATCACAGTGAGGCGTTTTGATGTGTATCCAATCACTTTTCAAACAGTGAAGATGTTACTGTGAGTCAGGAATTTACAATTTCTAATTTAGGAAAGGGCAAGTAAGGTAGGAATTCAAACATAAGGGGGGAAACCTCTACAAGCACAGGTAAGATTTAAGATCCAATGGATGACCTCTAGGTAATGCTGCAGTGTCATCTGAACATGTTACTACTTGCAGGTGTTCTGCCTGTTGCTTGTGCAATGAAACAGGGGTCTTTATCTCTGCTGTATCAGTTCACTCCACCATAAAGACATTTCCTTTGCATTCAGATATGGCACTAATCTAAGTCTAAGCTCCAATCCCCTCTGCCTTAAAACTGATTTGAATCGAGGGCCACCTTTGCATCATTCTGTCTGACCCCCTTCTCCTTGTCCACTCTACAAATTAACTGGATTAAAAAAGCTGATGAGGCAGAGCAAGGAGGATGTACACTACTTAACCCGATCAGATGATTGGTTCAGTTCAGCAGTTAACTCCAGAGAGCACAAGAGGGGGCAGCATTTCACTGGGAACTGCTTAAATCTTTACTGCCTCAGGAGGAAACGATCACAGAGCCACAGCTGAGTGAGGGGCAGGCAAACATCCCCTTCAGCACATCCTGCTGCAGAGCAGTGACCTCCTGGGCACTCCGGACACTGCCAGGAGGCTGGGAGGACGATAAGGCAGTAGTGGCAGGCAGGCTACTGTTATTATTGCCAGAGAAAATTGTCAGAGCCACAAATCCTGACTGTTCCCTGAACTCCAGCCCGAACCCGACTAGTTTGTCCCTCCGGAAAAAAGCAACTGTTGTCTCCAAAGGCAGGTACTTCCCACTGCAGAAGTATGATGAAATAGTTTCACCAAATGTTACAATTTGCAAATCTGTAATTTAGGAGAGTTCACAGAGCTGCAAAGAATTATTTTAGCATTGTTTATAATATGAGAGGTAAGAAGTGCACAGATTAGGGCCTATCAGGGTGATTAGTCTGAAGCAGGGAAAAGTGAAGGATGGAAAAGATGACACATTTTTGATCAACACAGAACATCAAAAGAAACCAATAAGACCTGAAATAGCTAACTTTTTGCAGAAGTCATGTTTTGTAACATCCTTGAGCGAACTTCATTTAAAACATCTTCCAGGAAAATCACTTCTCCTCTCCGAGTCTTCATCCCTTGAACTAGACCAAAAGACACATGCTGGCACCTGTGTTGAAAAGCAGCAGGACCTAAAATTACATTTCAATCAAGAGCAATGTCTGCAGTGTTTGTTCAGAGTTGGATTCTCTACCAGGAAACAGCAATAACAGCTGAACAAATAACACTCCAACGTGGGAAGCTTGGTGATGTAATCAGTAACTCTCATTTCAGCAACCAAAGCTACGTATTTTTTATACAATGGGAAAATTATGATCAGAGTTATGATAACCTAGTCATTTGCATGCTTTCAGGAACCTCTCTTGCTACTAGCTTTAGTACAGAGGCCTCAATGCAATAATTTGCAATCAATTAAGAATAGGCAGGACACAGACAAATCAAATTACTGTGCCAACACAGATCTGTTAATATAATTAGAAAGGGAGTCATAATAATTCTATTGTGGCCACATTAAACTTAGAGTATAATTAATCATTGCTAATAATAAAATGTTCGTTGCTTTTGCTCATAATAATCCCAAGCATTATTCTGGATGCAGAATGTAAGACAACTTTGAGTACTGTGAAAGGAGACAGTTTTCCTGAAGGCTAAAACTCTGTATTTAACCACAAAGGACACGCAGTCTGGCAGAGAGAAATATGGTTTAGTTTGCAGATCCACTACCGACCTTTGCCCAGATTGCTAACAACACTGGTAACTACAACGAATAACATCAAGGATACACTTCCCTGCAACAAATACTTCAAGCCTGAAACATGGTTCAAACTCAGATTCAGATCACTGCTAAAATATAATACTTCAAGAAGTAATGATATGTGATCACACAATATCTCAGAAGCTATGCCACAAAGTCTCTTGAAGACTGCTTCCTTTTTTCGTATCAAGCAGTTAGGAAAAACCTGTTAAATGAGAGACAGGGCTGTTTTTAACATCCTGAACACACAGCAATCACTCCACTCCCAAATCAATCAGAGCAGCAGGAGGGGACAAACAGAATTAAAAGGTTGGTGCCAAGGACCTAAGGCTCATATTGCATACAATTCTAAGCATTTATTTTTTTTCCTCCTTATTGGACTAGTATTAGTTGGGTCCTACAGGCCAAATGTCTGCTTGCACTCTGCAGTTCATTAGCTGCACACCAGCATCACGTCTTGTAGCTTAGCTTCATCCAAAATGCCTACATGATGTGTGATATAGTATGATGGCAAGTGGACACAGGCAGGTGATTCCCCTCAAAAGAGCACTCGACTGAAATTCCAATGTACATATTAACCATGCTTAAATAAAACCCCCAACAACAAAATAAGGTATATAATATAACTAAGATTCATAAATACATACCTTTCCACCCAGTCATAACCCATGAGCTTCAGTATTTGGAATAAATGTTGAAAATGATTACTTTGACTTTTATCTGTCTAAGGAATAGAATTGATGCATATCAGAAAACATTCCAAGTCTCAAAGGGGTTAGCTTTTAACACACAAACACATGCCACCACACATACTGTGCCAGTAAGTCACTGCAAGCAATTAAGGCCTATGAAGGCAAACAAGGCTTGAAAATTGTGACAGCTGGAATTGGCAATAGGATTTTTTATCATGTAAGAAAAAGTAATCTACCTTTTCAGAAATTCTTCAGGTCAGAAAGCAAAAAGACATGAAGGGAAAGGAACCCTTGATACTCTTTAGTTTGCCATAATCTGTGAGCTGCCCATCCAAAAAACCACCTCCTCACTTCAGAACCTTGCTGCTCTTGTTATATACCCATGTTTTATATCACCAGATTCCAGGGTTCCTTTGGCTTAGAAACAGAACACCTCTTGAAGCTGTCTGTCTCCAGAACCCATTAGTTTTCTATTGTCTCCACTGTGATTTGTAGTTTTACATTTTGAGGCAGCTACATAATTTAAAAATTATAAATTATCACAGTTTCATAACAATTACTCATTTTGTGCTCTCTTCCATTTTCCTTCTTCTGTGAACTGAAGTATTTTCTGATGATAGTTTATGCATAACAATGATTTTCATATGTTTCTAGCTACAGCTGTTGCTACAAAGTTCACTTTCCTACCTAATTGTTTTGACTACAACACTCAGACTCCTATTTATCCCTCCTTAAGAAAACATTGCAGAGATAACCAAATAATCACTATTTCCTCATTTGTTTGGTGTTCCTGGACAAGGAGTGAAGTCCTTATCGGTGCTTCTTCTCAATTCTACCGCTGTATGAAGCACCTGCCTCCTCTTTCAGGGTTCCTCATAGCCTGCTCCACTCCTATCACCTCTCCATGGTGACTCACAAGCAAGGCTGACAAATGGATAGCAGTGGGCAGCATTTCAAACCAGGCCTTCCAAGCTCTTTTCCATGCATCTTACATATGAGGTATATCTCTGTACCTGTAACAAAGCCAAATCTCTCTCACTAAGTGGTTATATTCAAGGGAAGTGTTTGCAGTCTGGCAGCATGGATTGTATTTAATTCTTCATACATAAAAGCAGTTTCATCTCCTGTTTTGAATGCAACATTCAATGGAATCTTAGTACCTCTTTAATAACATGTCACACATTTTAAAATGTTTTGAATATTTTGCTCATATCACTGCCTCTTTATGAAATAAGTGGATTTTTTTAAATCTAAATTGGTGAATGCACTGATTTGCAGCATTACGACTAGTAAACCAATTTAATGTTCTCTTGAGCAAGTTGATCTGATGAAAGTAAGATGATCTCATTAAAATAAGACTCAGGAGTCTCTAAATAATTGTCTTGTAACTAGATTAGGATTCTGATACACATTTGTATTTAATAATTAAATACTGAAATCATCAGTGTTCTCATTTAAACCCGTGAAGTCCTCCTGCCTCTGGTAACATTGAGTTAAGTCCTAACCCACTACACAGGACTTCCACAAAACAGCAGCAAAGCTCAGCAAGGCTGGCAGTTCCCTCATCAGACTGTCTGTCCTGTAAGGTCTCCTAACAAGTCTGTATTATCACCTAATATATTATCTATATTATTATCATGCTATAACCCACTTTTTCAGCCCTCAGAAAGCCAGAAGTGGTAAAAAAACCCAAACTTGAGTCAGACATCTGATTGACACATCAATCACATCACAGTCTGATTTTGCTGCACATCTGTTTGGACTCAGAGTAGACCAAAGAGGGCCAGGCAAGGAAACAGTTACAGGAGCTTAGCTAGTCAGTTCAAGACTATTTCCTGACACTCCATGAGCTGAACATTCAGCCGACATCCTCATCTGTGCAAAGTAGAGTCCCAACTCTTCTTTCTAATTGTTCCTTCTTCCTTGGTCCCTACTACCTCATGGTATAACAAATACAAATAATTACTTATCCATGTGAACTAGACAGGAAACATCCTTAACTCCCAAAGTATTGCATTTTCACAGCCACACTGCTCTTCAGTGCCAATGAACTCACTATGTTCCAGCCAGCAGAGGCAGAAAAACTCCCACCAAAAGCAAAGAATTTCCAAAACCAGTAACAAAAAGTCCCTTTTCTATGATAAAATGTAGGAATGGCAAGCTATGTGAAATTTCCTGAAGACTGAAATAAAAGGAGGAATGTGACTTAACTGAAAGTTGCATTTTCAGCTACCTGTGTATTTAATGTTGTGCTTATTGATCTCTCCTCCTTCCCCAAATCTTATTTGTCACATTATAATGATGTTTGAAAAAGCTGTACCAGAGAAGGCATATGGGCATTACCAAACACATCACAGCAATATTCAGATTTTTTCCACATGTTATTAATTGACTTCATATAAGAGAACATGGTTGTCAAAATTATTTTTTTCTAAAGCTGGGAAAAAGAAGATTTAAAAGCATAATGTGATATCTCCTTGGCAATACTCGGGCAAAAAAGTGTTTCAGACAAGTGAGAAGATAATTTGGGTATTCATTATTGATACTGCGGGAACTATTAAAAAACAAAATAATCAAACCAAGAAATATAAAAACATTCTCTGACTACAACTGCTTCATCCAAATTGATTAAATAGTACTTTATGTGCAATTTCTACATAATGAAACTAAGGCATTGTTCAAAGCCATAAAAATGTACATTTCAGATAAGAAATCAGGACTTTAGACTAGGCTTATAATAATTTTAGACCACTAATTTTTATATTTCTAAATTAACATTCTACAACCCTTTATCACTAGCAGCTTTTTCTGGCTTGTTTAAATATTAATTACAACATTTATATAAAAAATACAATGTCAAACCAAGTGAAAGTTTCTTTGAAACTAATTGCAATGGATTTTTATAATAGAGAATAACTCCAGAGCTGATTTTCATAGAATCATAGGAAGGTTTGGTTGGAAGGGACCTTAAAGACCATCTAGTTCCAACCCCCCTATTATGGGCAGGCACATCTTCCACGAGATCCCATTGCTCAGAGCCCCATCCAACCTGGCCTTGAACACTTCCAAGGATGGGGCACCATCAGCTTCTTTGGGCAATCTGTGCCAGTGCCCCACCAATCTCACAGTAAAGAATTCCTTTCTAATATCTAATCTAAACCTACTCTCTTTTAGATTAAAGCTATTTTTCAACCATTCTGTGGGTCATGAACTGAAACAGCACCAAGAAACACTGCCACACTGAGGCACAGCTGCTAGGCAGTAAGGGCATCTATTTTACTGCCAAAAATACCATGTGCACCAAAGTCATATCGCGAGCAAGAGGCCCCCTTGGATTACTGGAGTCAGGCTCAGAAACGTTCACTGAATCTAGAATTACTTACCACATAAATCATAGTATCACAGCTGTGCCTATTCATTCTGTCTATCGCAGCCGCAAGATCTCTGCAAGAGATAAGAAACTTTGAAATTTCACTCCAACATACGTCATTATTTGTCTCTCAGAAAAACAGTGTACTTTCTATGAAGGAGGGAGGACTGCCTGATTAGAACGAACCATGTATGCCTTACGCAAAAAAGAGACGCATACTTTGCTGATGACACGTTTGAAATGGTTTTTTAAACCACTAGCTATGAAAATTACTGAGGAAATAGTTCTTACGTGCAGAATAAGTCTGGTCTCTGCCTGCCTACTGGGACGTGAGAGAAACAACCCTCTTCTGGAAAACTAACCCAGTGCTTCGCATTAGGTTATATGCTACAAAGCTCATCTTCACATACACACAGAGCAGTACAGAGAAACAACTTGCTTGAGGCCCTCCCAGGGCTGTCACAGGAGAGCCATTGGCCTTGTATTCCAGTTTGAAACCTGCCTCAGGGGTCACCACAGCAACTCTCCAGACCACCTGACTGAGGGAGGGTACTGCCTAAGGGACACATGGGGTGAAAGGGAAAAGCATCCTGCAATTGCACAAGATTTACTAAGGGATACTTAAGGGAGGAACCAAAGATGACAAAAGAAAGGGAAGAAGATGGTAACAGGGGACAGGTGGCTTGTAAGACGATTGCTGTTTAGTACGTTTGCTCAGTTGTGCCCTAAACCCCATCAGCATAATCTGTTCTGTCTCCTCATGAAACTCCATTTCAAACTCTTCTTGCATGAGAGGGCTGTCTCTTCTGTGTATTTGGAGGTCTAAGTATCAGTAACTGGAGTTGGGGTCTACAGCTCATATAGGCTGTGGTGCCAACAACTGAGGGGAACTGGGCATAAGTGAAATTAAGTGATAGCAAGTGAAATCTGACCATGGATCACAGGGGCCAAAGTGTCTCTGCTGCCAAAAAAGGGAGTGCGGGCACGCATATCCACATGTGACTGAGCCAACAGCAAGCCGAATAGCCAGCAAGTAGGTGAAGTGACCTGGGAAGTATCCAGTTAAGTGTTTGCCTTCAAAGAGGAGGCACCCAGAGGAGTCTGTACCGTTGGCATCAGGGGAATCCAGGCCAACAGCTGGAGAGACCACGGGGCCAGGGGGCTCACTGAGAGACTTGTGTGTGCACATGTGTCTCTGTATAGGAGACAACGGAGCAGAGCAAGGATCCTGGGCCAGCAGCCACATATCTAAGCTCAGTTACTGAAGGGTTCCAGTGTGTCTGTGCCAGCAACCAGAGCAGGGCTATAGGCCTTGGGGACTCACATGCCCAGATGCCAGCAGCTGGGGAGACCTGGGGATGCAGGGACAGCTAATGGGCAGACTGAGTGCTGAGTCTCAGCTACAGGAGGGATATATATTGCACATACACACTCTGTACCTACAATACATGTGTATTACTTAGATTACTAAATAATATATATCCCATACATAAGTGTGTATATCTATACATATATGTCTATTTCTTCACAGTAACAGACCTTCATCCTAATCAGCCAGAGGGGAACAAAATGCCAAATGTGCTGTCTGAGGGCTGAATGGTTTTGGCTGGAGTGCGTGTGTGTGTGTGTGTGTGAGTGTGCCTATGTCTGTGCTTGTGCCTATTGGAAACAGATGCTCAGCCTCACTACTGGTTGATCTGTGGGCATGGAGCTGTGGCATCATTGGCTCTGTTTGGCTACAGGATTCAGCAGGTCCCTAATGTGCAGGATTGACTGCAACATCTCTGTAATACCCTTGCCATGAAAAGCTGTACACAGTTTACCCTGAGGGCTAGACATCTGATTTGTTTGCATTAGTGGCACAAAGAAACCGCTAAGGCTTCCATATTAAAATACCCAAGAGGAATTTTAGTATACTGATGATGTGGCATGAAAACAGCAATGAAATTGATGCTACAGTGCTGGTGGCCCACTGAATAAATGAAGACATGGCTGAGAAGTTATTTTTGTCTACATTACACTGTCAATAAAAAATTTAAGTAAAGGTCTTTCTAAAACCTTCCCTATTTGGCAATTATTTACTAGATCAAGAGATCCCAGTTTTGTTTTCAAAGTTAGTAGTGGAAAAAAGTGTTAGGATTTATGCAAAGAGGACATTTACTAACAGACTGTTTAAGGAGAGGAGAAGTATTTAAAAGCCATTGTTTTTCCTGACCCATTTTTATCCCAACATTGATAGTTTCAGTTACAATTACTCAATAGTAAAGGTGTTCCATCCTAGAAATAAAAAGCCTCAAAGTCTGTACTATCAGTTACAAATGTACTCGTACAAAAGTTTACTGGCAAAATAAATGGCAATGAACACAGATGGGCTTACTTGCCTTGTTATATAAAGAGATGTCCCATCACTACGCATGACGGTGGAAACCAATGAGAGGTCTTTCTTTTCTGAAAGATCCACAATTCCTGTTCCTTTTCTGTAAGTTGAGATAAAATACTGATGTAACTGCAAGCTAATATACAGGTAAGTTCAGGTAAGACTGATGTCAGAACCAAAACAAAGACCTCTTGCCACAAACGCCCTCACTCGAGACAATCCCATTCTTTTCTTTGAATGACTATCTCCTTTAAGTATTTTTGAAGACTGTTCCTGTAAGTTTGTTGTCACCACTGCTTGTGTTTAGGGAGCAGCCTGCCCACGTTCTGGTGCATTCCATGATTACAGGTTCTGTCCCAGTTCAGCCAGGCACCTCCTTTATCAAGGCAATGATCTCATCTAACACTGCTCATTAAATGGTACATGCAGCTACCAAACTAATTAACGGCCTAAAAGGCCATTTCTAGTTGAACACTGTCATTGTCGTTAATTTGTCATGGCCAGGCTTCTGTGCTAGCCACAGAAAGGCAAATTTTTAGCAGCGAGTGCACAAATCCTCTCAGTCTCCTACTAGGACAGGTACCAAGACCACCTAAAGAAAACTCTTCCCCTTAGATTATGTACAAACCTCACTTATCTTATCTCATTTGAAATGCAACTGACATGTTAATTAAACTACACCAATAAAGTGAATAATGAGTTCATACGTTGTTTTCTGAAGAAGTCCTTTATCTTTCAACATCTTTAGAACTTCCTGGGCCTTCTCTCGGTAATATGACTCTCCAGAATATTCATCAAAATGCACTCCTAGACGCTGGAAAGTTCCAAGAATATTAAGAAGGGTAACATTGTTAAGACTGAGGCTATTCATTTCTTCAAATTAAGTCAGATGATAGGTCTGTGTCACAGGTCAGACAAAGTGCAAAGATTAATCTTTTTCCAGGAAAGGTCACTTCATTGTTAAGAGGAAAGGATGTTTGTATTTTGATTTAATTGACTTCTGCATTAGAATTAATCTCCCCAAGCTGAATACGGTTTGGGTATAATGTTCATGAGAAATTAGGCATAAACTGGTTAGAGCAATTAGTAGAAAAATTCTGAGGCAGGTTTCTATCTTGCTGTCTGAAGGTGAAGCACATGGGCTGCAGAGGAGTTATTTGGACATGAAACCAACTCTGTTCTAAAAGGATATTGAAAGAAATTAAAAAAAGCAGAAGCTGCTCACAAACATTGCTGAGCATAGAGAAGTCATCATTACTATGAAGCCTGAGGGTGCACCCAGGAGACAGGATGACCTTAACTGTCAAAACTGGTCAGTCTATCAGCTCAATATTTATTAGTTTGAATGAAATTGGGAGAGAAAGATCCAATTGTACCAGTCATCATGTGATCAGTGATGAGTGACCATCATGATTCAGCTGCATACACAGCCCAATACCTACTTACCCTTACAGGTCAGCTTTCCACTAGAATTATCAAGTGTGTCACTTAGGAGATCTTAACTTAAAATACTTGGCTTGATTCCACTGATATGTTTCAGGGAAGAAATTAATGCACAGCCAGATTATCTGGACTACTGAGGAAGGGGCAGGCAACTTCTATTTTTAACTTTGCAATCAAGGATGAAACAAGATGCGACCAATTTCTACAAATACATCAAGAGGAATGAGATGAAGAAGTGAAATTTTAAGCAAATAATAATAACAATAGAAGAAGGAAGAGATAGAAAACGAGTCACAAATTCTCTGGAGCTACAACATCTAAGCCCATCAAAACTGGGCACCTATTCCAAAATTTCATCACAAGTGGGAAAAACACTAGCTGGTTTTCAGATGGACTCAGCCGGTTGAGTAATATTACATAGCGTCAACATCAGGAGACTGGATTCAGTGACAGAAGGTGTATTCCACTCCTGTTCCCCAAATTTGTAAGATTAATTTTGCAGTCAGTGGTACAACCATGCCCCACAAAACAGTGGACACTGGCTCCATTCATGAGATCACATTATGCAACAGATGGCTGTATATTAGCTCATCTCAGCCTTGGGCAACTCATGCACTGATTACTATTGCAAACTCCTGCTGCTATAATTTCTTACACCTGATTTAATATGCAACATAAACAGCTCTGCACTATAACATTAGATCAGAAATGTGAAAACAGAGTTACCTCCTGATAAAATTTATTACATGGAAACTGTTAAATTTAGTGGGTTGTTGCCAACTTCAAAGATAAAGCAAAACTGAACAATATTTATCCACTACTGATTTGCCTTGCTGCTTAGCACCACACTCCTAGCTTCAGCACTTCTGAGAGGCGAGAACTAGTCTAAAGGCCAATTACTTGGACACCATTAAATGAAATGTATCTAGGATGTCAGCAACTGAAGTGACAGTTTGCTTGGATGTAGATCAACTATTGTGCTTTTGCCAAACAGAATGGGAATAACCTGGCATACTGAGAAACAGCTCCCCCACAACACACTAAATTTTATGGGAAAAGCAATGAATTGACATTACAGCAATCTCTGTTCCTAAGTGAGTTCACTGCCTGGCAGCCTCCTGGATGAAAAGGTGCTGTGCGCTGTTGATTATATTGATGAAGCAATAGAGAAAAAGAGACCATTTTACCAACAACAGAGAGAAAGCAGTAGATGATTTGTACCTTATAAATCTGGATGTATTCCTCAATACTGAAGTCTCTAAATTGCTTCCAAAGTGACAATGTCTGCTCATCATGTTCCTCCAGTTTTCTAAAGAAATCCTTTGCCAGCTTTTTTGTGTTTTCATCTTCTGCTGCTTTGTTAATCTGCACATACACCTACAATACAATGACACTGAAAATGCTGAAGTAGTATAATCCTCTCCTACAATAAAGTTCTACAAGAACAATACAAATACATTTAAAGATTACATTTGTAACATCAAAATTCTAAAGATGTGTTAAAGCAACACATATTCCATTTAAAGAATAAATGAACAGCCCAAAGTCCAACAGGAAAACGTGCAGCTTATCTTAAGACTAATGCCCTAATTCCTTATTGCTGTTTCTATGATCCTCTTCATAACCTTCAAACTGCTGCAGCAGCAAAATGTGGAAAAACTCATTTATACATGAAGGGAAATCATCATGGACATTTACACTTTTCATCAGAGTTGATACTTATAACAACTGAACTGCCTAAAAATGAGATAACAATTGGAACAGCAAAATCCTTGATAGACTCAGCATTTTACAAACTCAGAAAGAAAACCCCAACCAAGTTATGACCACAAAAAAGTCAATGCTGTTTAACTTTTAAATCTTTGTCTGAGTTTTGATCCCCAGATCATTATAATCTTGGAAAAAAAAAAAGGCAATTGTAAAAATTTCATTCCTGCAATGTTCAGATAACGAGTTTGCCAACAGTACCTTGCTCAAACAGGTTCCACCTATTCCACTTTGTCCTTACAAGTCCCAAGATTTTTAGAGACTTTTAACTGCTAACAAGCCTCAAAGATTATTATCTGCTTAGTTCTACTACAAAAAATAAATTTAGAGGGAAAATCCAACCTGTTTCAAGAACAATGCTCCTCTTCCCCATCATTAGTTTCACATATTCTAACACCTGTCTGTCACCAGTCTTTTATGTTATAAGGCAAAAGATGCAAAAAGCATTATTTGCATCTGACTGTTGACCAAAATAGAAGGTATAAAGATGTTTGGAAAGCTATTTGTCCATACATTTACTTATATATAAACTGTGCTATGAAAACAAACTATAGGAAAGATCAATTTCACAAAATAGCAGAAAAAAACACCAGTGTGAAACGCATCTCAGTTTTTGATATAACTATCTGAACAAACACTTAAAAATTTTGAATAATTGAGAAATTAAATTGGTCTCAACTACTGTTTTAGAACCTTTTGCATCTTGACTGAATACTGTTCTCTGCATTTGAAAGTAATCTTTTCAAGGTCATAAAGCTAACACCCTACCACACTAGATGGTATTTTAAGGCTTTAGTGCAAAATCCAAGTATGAAAAATTTAAATTCTAAGAATGGACTGAAACTATAAATTAATACACAGCAGTGTACAACCACAAAAATATGACTACTACTTTTTTCCTCTTTAAATCAATCCTACAGCTCTAAAACACCTCTGTGTTGATTCTATCAATTTAATTCACCAGGGCTCAGAGACGAGGGAACAAGCAAATAATATTTACCAATGTCAAAGAAACTGGTAAGCTCAGAAGGAGCTATTCTGCCACATAAGCAATCTGACTGGCATGCACTCAGCTGTTGACTATCCAAGTATTCAGAGTTTGCTCCTTTGCCAATAAACAGATTTATGCAAAACAGTTATCCTGTAACACACTGTCTGAACACCAGCATTAGACATACCTCCCATATCCAGCTCACAGGGCGAAGCACAGCTCAGCTCAGTAATAAGAGAACACCTGACAGTGCCATGCAAGAACCCTGACAAAGCCTCATTAACATGTAAGATCTTCCTGTAGAGGATGAGAGCTTGAGCAGCAGCCACTCAGGAAATTTTGTCCACCTAACTACACAGTTTTTGGATCTCTGCAGGTAAGTACATAGGTCCTTTATATGTATTGTATATATGTTATATCCAGCATGGTTGTCACCCGAAGATCACTTACGAGTTCCAAAATTTGGCTTACTGCACTATATGAAACAAGAAGTGATATATGAACTGCTAAAGAGGAACAAAGAAGTACTAACTCAGATGGCATTAGGCATATAGGAATGGAGCAATCCAACAACCAAAACCACATTAATCCTGGAAAGACAAAGCTTGTTAAACTGCCACAATCTTTATTGCTAACTGGGAGAGTCCATTGAGTCAGATTTGTCCCTGACACACAAAAATTTAATTGTTAGCACTTGCATCATCTGTGGGTTTGGTGGGTAACCAAGTGGGCAATTAAACAGCCTTCCCTACTGATGCAAGGCATTTCCTGCATGGCTGCTAGCAGAAACCACACCTTCTCATGCTCCTGGCTCTTTTACACTCATGGAAGAAAGAAGAGCATTCTGCAGAGCCAAAGCAGCATTCTGGAAAAGTGACGGTCACTCCTCCTTACCTATATATGTTAAAGCTCCACATTAGCTACAAAAGACTTTCAAGATCCTTTTTCCCAACCACGCTGAATTTCATATTGAGCAACAAAAATTAAATTCTAAAAACACTAGCAACAGGATACGTGCCACTTTTCACAATTTTGGTAACCAACAGCATCAGATGCAGTTTCTGCTGCCACAGCCCAGGCTTGCACTGCTCCTTCAAGTAAGGTTGTTTAAATGCCACATTAGTCTCCTCATGACCCTGCAGACACATCATCCTATACAAAAATGACAGCTAAATTAAACAGACTGTCCTCTGAAGTGTCTAGCTGGTCTTCTCTGAACTTACCTCAAAAAGATGCTGTAAAGGACTGGATTTCAGTTTTTCTTTGTTGCCAAAGGATTGGAAACCAACACCCAACAAGCCTTGAATAACAGTTAGATACAGAGTTAGACAACAACCCAGAGTATGTGGTTATTTTCTTAAGCAAGTCTAGTCTTAGCACTGTAACCAATAAAACGTTTTAACCATTTAACCAATAACCATTTTAAAACAATAGTGTATGCTACAAAAACAAATCAAAAGTATAACCTATTACTCCACTGTATGAGAAAAAAACCCCAAAATATAATAGCTAGAAACTAGTAAGAAATACTATGTTGATTTTTCAATTCTTCATAATTGGAATTTGTGGGTTTGGACTTGTAGAGGAAAGTATCTTTTACACAGCAATGAGCTGCAAAGGCGAAGCCACACAATGGAAACTGTCCAGGAACAGAACATGCTCAAAACTCTTCATTTTGCTTTTCCTTTAAGAGTATTTTCATTTCAAGGACAATAGAAACAGGGACACAATGTGGTATTTCACATACCACTCATGCAACAGTTTCAACGGAACTTTTTGTTGCATGCTTAGAATGTGGCTTTTTTCACTCTGAAAGCCATCTGAAAGGGCAAGAAATCCAAACCCTGATCTTTTTGTCTGAATGAAAACATCCTATTAAGTCCTTCAGTAATGTAGCAAAATTAACCCAGTAGTCTCTTAGATTATCTGAGGCTGACCTTAACCTCATCTTATTTCTCTGAGTTGAAAAGGACCAGGACTGGTGTAGGAATAGATATGCAGCTATCCTTTTAAAAAACCCTCTGCTACTAAGCAAATAGCACTGTCTCAAGAACTTCCCTCATAGAAACACTGAGCACTGTAGAAGCCATGGCAGACTTAAGGTTAGGGTTGAAGAAATAAAAACAGTCTAATCCTACTGAAAGGGAGTTTAGTTAAGGACAGCTTGTTCTGCAAACAACCAGAGCTTGATTTCCTAATGATCTCTCTTAGATTTTTGTGTACCTAAATATTCCACTTTTCAATGCTGACTTCATCCTCCAATCCCCAGTATGACTGCCATTCTTTACTCAACCCAAACACATCCTTCCACACATTTTCTGTCTTCCCTAAACTATTGCCAGACCTTATTACACTCACCAGTTAATGGAAAGATGCAGCATGTGTTGGGAACGATTCTGACTTAGAGGTGCTGACTGGTTTGTTGGCAGGCTGAACACAAAGGTTAACTCTCTCCCAAAGGGCATTATAATGTACTTCTAGCCCTACTCAGCTGCCAACTGTCACAACTCCAAAAGAATTTAGTTTTCTTGGAGACATTTTTCTTTGTCAGATCTGGCTGAAGTTGGCCAGTGGGTTCAAAATGTATTAGGAACATAGTTACAGAAAGACAGATGGACAGACAGTGTGGCTGTATAAACTTGGTTACTTTAAGAAACCCGCCCCAAAACTGCCTGAAGGTGGGGGACTTCTTTGCCATATTTCAGCAAAATACATTTTCAACTATTAAATTTTAAAGCCTCTGACAATTGCAGCTGTAAAGGGAATGCTGGCAGATCATTAGTTACAGCACTGCTTCTGAGAAAGAACCATTATAATAATATTTCAATGCTGCAATTTTGTGAAGCATGATTATATTATTTTTTATAATACCAGTCATATATTTGATCTGAGCCAGCCCAAATAAAGAGATCACCTGTTTTGAAAGAAATGAGTGGAACTACTAGATCAGTTGTGTGCTGCACAACAGGTACACATGTAAGTAACAGGCATTGTGATCTTTATACCTTCAGGACACTTGGTATTAAAACACATGAAATTACTGATATTCAGACTTCAGAGTAGTATTCAGTATCTTCAAAGACAGACTGAATGAGGTCAGCTGAAAAGCTTTTTAACCACATAGCATTTCATTGCTTAACTGTCATTGCCACATTCATTATACAATAGCATAGTGATAAAATTATGTCTAAGAGTCAAAAATGAATGAAATATGCAATAATGAAACTGACAGAATTTTTGGTGAACTCATTCTGTATTCAATTCCTATGAAACAAATCCTAAATGAGGCAAAGCTCTGCCATAAGATACTGTTTCATCAGAAACAAGATCAGGAAAGACAAGCTGCAGAGAAAAAATTTAACAAAGGAAAGAATATTCTATTACTGCTCTCACAGTCATAAGAATGTTATACTGCACTGTCTAAAATCCAGGAATTCGGTCTAGAAGGATAATGGGCAAACTGAGTATTTTAGTTGTGTTATCTACACTTAGGAATCTGAACATACAGATGAAGTGAAAGTAGGGTATTTAAGTTTTTAACTTTGTTCATAAAATTGATTCCTTGATGTCCCCATAAACAGCAGTACCACTGAAAGTGAAGGGGGCAGCATAAGGGCTGAAATAAGCAAAAGTGACTGCTTAGTAGAAATCACACTGTGTTTGCCATTCAAAAATAGTTTTCAAAGCCCATTACAAAAGAAGTGGAGGATTTTTGTAGTTTTCACAGGTGCACCAGCTTTCAAGAATAAGGAAGTGAGCATGATGTCCTTTTTTTAAATGTCTAAAAACATGTCAAAACCAGCTTTTGAGGGGAAATTAGAAAAGGAGAGGGGAATATGGATCAACTTAAAGCGCAAGATTAACAATAGGAGACAACAAAGTAGGGTATTCTATGGATGGGTCAGTTGCCATAAAAGTGGGAAGCTATGCAACCAGCAATTGGACCAAAATGATCTGTGGTCAGGGAATAAATATCAAGGCAGGCTAGGCTGCACGAGAGGATTTTTCAGTCTCACTTATCTGATGGACGTTTCAGAAGAGGTAGGGGTGTCTGTGTTGCGCATACAAGATTGACAGCCTTCCACAACCTATTCACTTGCATATTCTCCACCTATACACCTCTCCTTTGCTACATTTTAATTGGAAGCTGAATATTTTGGGGAAAGTGTAGGGATATCTTTAAAGATACAAACTCTCTGGGCCCCAACCTCCCAAAATGTGGTTGCTGCAGAAATTAATTAAGCTCTATGAATAACGAACTAGTTTCCAAAAGGAACAAAAACACCACAAAAAAAAAAACCCACATAAAGAGAACACACAAACAAACACACAAAGACAATTCAATTATAAAACACACATTGTTACAATTATTCTATTGTCGTGGCATAGGTAAGTGAGCAACCTCACTCTTCCACAGCTGTTGCCCATGCAAAGTCTGATCACGGAAGACATGCCACAGTTATGGTAACAAGTACACCTTTGGCCTGGAGGCAGCCACAGAATCTGCTCAGCCATGAGCACTCCAAAGGTGTAACAAACATGCTCAGAAAACAATCCCCAAACTACACACATGTCATCTGAGAGAGGAGCTACTGAGGGACACAGGTCATACTGCTGATGAATCAGTCTGGATTGTTTTGTTCATATTTTAAGTAAATTAACTATACATTACACATATGGAAAGCCGGTATCACTCTTTAGGAGTGCAGAGTGAATCCAAAAGGCCTGCAAGAACGGAAGCTGGAAACCTAGACCGTATGATACGGCAGAAAAGGGCACAGAAAAACAAGCATTAAAACATACCAAACTGCATGCCCCAGTCACCAAGGTAATTTATTCTTACTACTTCATGTCCCAGTGCAGCTTTGAGATTCGCTATAAAATTCCCTGGTAAGGAAGGAAAAAAAACAGGTATTACTACTCAGTTGTAGGTAGTCCCTCATCCCTACAAAACAGTTTTCTGGTTTTGTATGACCTATATTCAAACTGAAGAGGAAATGCAATCAGATGGAATACTCCACAGAATTTGCTAAAATACTTCACAACTAAAAGCAATAGTAGGAGTAATAGTAAAAAGCAAATTCCTTTCTGGGCAGGAAAAGAAAGTTCATGCATTTGAAAAGTGACATCTCACACAACAGTGATAAAAACATATGCAGGTGTATGTGCATGCACATACTGCAAAGTATATGATCATGAAATCATCTTTTAAAATCTTCTTGTATTCTCACAAACATGTGGCAGTATACATAATCCCATCACAGTCAGACAACCTCATACCAGGAGGTTACGGAAGCACTCAAAATTCACAAACGCCTATTAACTGTGATATTAAATAGAGAAAATCAAGCAGCATCACCTGCAGTACCCAGAACATCAAGTCCTGAATCTCTATACACTGCTGGAGCAGTTCTGAGCTCTGCACTTCACACACTACACCCCAAACATACTGTATCACATAAGGACATCATAGTTCTACCTGTTATTACAACAAAACCCCTTCATCTCTCTCCTGAGCTTAGCGACAAACACAGAATTACATCCCTTCCTCTATTTTCCTCTGCTTCAAGGGTGCCTTTTAATTACAACACTGATGTAAAGCATGCAGAAAGCTTTCTCTTCTTCTGTTGTTATAACACCATATTATAGCCTGCCATTGCTTTCTATTACATTCTCTGCAGTTAATCCATTCTATTACTGTGAGACAAACACTGAGCTACAGAACGCTTTTTGAAAGGTTTTTTCTCCTATATCAGAGGGCCCAGAAATGGAACACAAACAGTAATCTCACTCAACTATCAGTCTATGAAGAGGCAGAATTATTAACTTTATGTAATTAATAATTATACACGATACTTTAAGTATCATTACAGACTAATACATTATTAGATGCACAGATGCAGTAGTATGTTCTAATAACCAACTAGTTTTTATTGTGAGAGAGGGAAATGAGGGAGAAATAATGTTTTCCAAGTGCCATTAGAGTACTGTACAATAAACTTAACAATTATTCCATTAGAAATTACAGCAACTGTGTCAGTAATACTGGCATAAAGTAATTAACATATAAAAGCAAGCTTTTTGCAAGACAGACACCAAGACATAACTATCTGACTGCTCTGCAATCCAGTGCAAATTGGGAATTTAAAATTCAAAGGACTCTCATCACACCTCAGTGAAGACTGCCCTGGATGTCTTTGTAGACCAATTTGAAACTACTTCATTTAATATTCACAGTCATAAAACTACATTATGTGTGACTTAATAAATCAGTCAGCAACATACCATGTTCTTCTCTTCACTGCATAATAAGCAAAAGTGTTTTAATTAGCAAGTTAAGCCTTACATGGCCACTCCACTAGAGGAGTGAAAGGTAAGCAGTGCTCCCCTGCCAAGTGAAACGGGAAGGCAAAGCAGCCCTTTTAGAAGGCAGTTAAATGCACACTTACCTACTATTGTGGAGCGCAAATGTCCTATGTGAAACTTTTTGGCAATATTAGGGGAGCTGTAAGAAATTTTTACAAATAATGTTTGTTCAATATGCAAGACTACCAGATCATCAAGTCAAAAGAATTCAACTTATGTACCTAGCAGAAGAGCTGAAGTAAAACTACCATTTTTAATTTTCCATTAAGATTCCCTGATTAGCTTCTGTTTTAGGCAGCAAATTTTCCTATCCAACCAGGCTTTCCTCCAGTATCAGTCAACAAGCAGTTTTGTAGGGAAGAAAAAACACAAAGCACCCCAACAACAAAAAGCCCCAAACCAACCAACCCCCAACTGTACTAGTGACAAAGAACTGAAAATGCCTTCCCACTATTTACATTTGGACACGTCGATCACTCTCTTCACGCCTTTATCAGAGCAAAATCTGATACCAGGACAGGGGACCTTGTGTACAAGGATCAGTAACTAAAAATCACATCTTCTCCAACAATGGCTCTCTCAAAAAAGAGCCCCAAAACACAACCCTGTACCCACAATTGTTTGCTCCAATAATAAAATGAAAGTTCAGCTGTGAAAATTCACCCTTCAAATTAAAGCCAAGGGCTTACTTTGCATGACTATGGAAGCCTGCAGAGGGAATATAAGTGAACAAAAATATTTATCCATAAAAAGATCTGAGCTAGCCACTTTTCATTCCATGAGCAAGTGACCGTAAACAAAATTGCACTGTACAGAAATTTTGGGGCCAGTAATTAAGAAGATTTAGCAAGACAAATGCTTGGCTGCTTTAACAGGTCAGGGAGGAAGGTATTTTGGTGACGAAACAAATGGATTAGTAGCTGAAAATCAAATCAAGTTTCTTGATAACAAAATACAAGAAGCCTACTTAAAAACTGAATGTTATTATGCACTAAATGAGAATATTCTTAGTGGAGGGCAGTGTGAGGCATGAACCCCTTAAACACCAAAAATACATTCTGGGGAAAAGCCTCAATTCCTTAAATATAACTTATATTCTACTTGGCATATTAATATTAGAGTATCAAATACAGCTAAACACTGAAAATATGGTTTAACATCACAGGCATCACACATTACAGCAAAGAATATCAACCAGCAAATATCAATCAGTAGACAAGGCAATTATCAGAAAGGACTCCTCATGTGCACTTACCTGAACTCAATCACTGCCTTTTGTTTAGGCACCGTAGAGAAAAGTTCACTTTTTACTCCATAGTCTGAGCCATCTTTCAACACCTGATGCAACACAGTCTAGAGCACAGGAAGATTTTAAAAAAAAAATAAAAATTCAAAAAAAAGTTGCAGCAACAGAAAGTATCATCAAGAAAACTGTTCAGTAGCCACACAGGAGACTGATGCCACATCCTTCATTCATATTAGCAAATAGATGGATGGCCTGCCAAGCAAACAAGGTCTCATATGCAGAAGAAAATGCCATTAACTTTTGAAAGCTGACTCTGACCAACTGAAAACATTAGAGAAATTGTAGGCAGAGTTTTGGTGAAAAGCAAGGCTGAATTTAGTAAAAACTTTCTACTTCTTTAGTGCCAAAGAAAGTCAACTATTCAAACCTCATGTGTCCAAATGTCCCTTCTCCTCCTCCACCTGCAAGTCTGTGAGGCCACTAGGAATGGTCTGTACAAAAATGTGTCTGCTTTGAAAGCATGGAGCCTGTGTAAAATACCTTAAAATATTTTCTCAGCACAGTTTGTAGGATGCGGAATCCTATGATGACTATATTATCAGTAATGTGCTCCTACAGCAAAGTCAATCTCTGTACATACTCCATCTACAGACTTCAGTTGGTCACACAGGCCAACACATTACAAACCCAATATATTGCATTGGGCTTCTGTGGCCAGGTTTTGGCAGTGGGAAAGGGCTACAGGGTGACTTCTGTGAGAAGCTGGTGGAAGCTTCCCCCATGTCTGGGGGAGCAGCCAGACGGGTCCAGGACGGGCTTCCTGCTGCTGGCTAAGGCTGAGCCAATCCGGAATGACAGTAACACCTACTGTGATAGCTTATTCAAGAACGAAAAATACCTTATTGTGCAGATGTAACTGTGGCCAGAGAAGAGCAGAGTGAGAATATGTGAGAGGAGTAACAATGCAGACACCAAGGTCAGTGTAGAAGGAGGGTCAGGAGGTGCCCCAGGCACCGGAGCTGAGGTTCCTCTGCAGCCCATGGTGCAGCCCATGGGGGACTACTGTGGTGCAGAGATCCACTTGCAGCCCTTGGAGGAGCCCCACGCCAGAGAGGGTGGATGTCCAAAGGTGGCTGTGACCCCATGGGAGGCCCATGATGGGGCAGGGTCCCAGCACGGACCTGAAGCCCATGGAGAGAGGAGCCCATCCTGGAATAGGTTTTCCTGGTAGGACTCATGGCCCTGTGTGGGACCCACGCTGGGGCAGCTTGTGCCTGAAGGACTGCACCTCGTGGAAAAGTGACCCACGCGGCAGCAGTTTGTGAGGAACTGTTGCCCATGGGATGGATCCATGCTGGAGAAGTTCATGAAGGACTTTCTCCCGTGGGAGGGATCCCACATTGGTGCAGGGGAAGGATTCCTTTCCCTGAGCAGTGGCAGGAACAAGAACTGACCATAACCCCCATTCCCCATCTCCCCGTGCTGCTGGCAAGGAGGTAGAACTTGGAAGGAGGGAGGGGTGGGGGGAAGGTGTTTTAAAGATCTCTTATCATCCTGCTCAGATTCTGTTAGTAACAAATTTAATTAATATCCTCACTTTGAGTCTGTTCTGCCCATGGCAGCGATTGGTTAGTGAACTCTCAGTCTTTACCTCAACTCACAAACCCTTCGCTGTATTTTCTCTTCTCTGTGCAGTTACAGAGGGGACTGAGAGAGCAGCTTTAGTGAGCACCTGGCATCCAGGGAGGGTCAACCTGCTACGTATATGACGCTGTATGTATTGGACAAGCTTCCTGAAGATAACAGGAGAAAGTGAACAGAAGTGGAAGTCTCACTTCATTCAGTGGAAACTTTCCCTTTTCTTCCCCTCCTCAAAGAATTACTTTAAAATTTTTCTGCAATAGCTACTGATGTGTTTTTTTAAAAGAAAGGTATCTGTAGAAAAAACTTTAATCCTCTTCTTATTACAACACCTAAGAGGGCACACTAGACACACACACAATTTACTCATAGACCTATTCTTTTTATCAGCAAAAGTTACAACTAGTTTTTTTCTCTTCCTCTCTCCTCAATGACATAATGCAAAATTCCATGTCCTAATTCCACATACTTTTTGCAGCAAAACTCTACTACGCCAGACACAGTTTTGCTTGAATCATTAAACTGACTGCAATCCCTACAGATAAAGCATCTGGTGAAACCCTACCCATAAATAAAATTTAGCACTGGAACTTCTCTTTCAGTGCTATGTTCTTATCAAGATGCATTGAATATAAATAGCTAATGAAAAACTAAAGGGATCAAGCAACTGATTGATAGGTATACCTACACAATTCATAACAGGAAAGGATCTTACCATTCAAGAAAAGAGGACTGCAAGCCTAAGTGACTCAGTGGAAGTCCTGGGAAAAGGGTTTCACCAGTATTAAGTAAGACCTAATTTCTGGCCCCTAATTCACATGCAGTTGTTTTTCTCAGACCACAGTATCATTTTCCACAAAAATTGCTAATCCTACAGATTAAGACCACGAACAACAACACATTAGTTCTAAGTTGAACAAGTTAGTCAAACTGGTTTAGCAAAGCTTTCACTCAGTCCCCAGGCTAACACTACCAGCCATCCTCATATCTTTATGAAGCTCTTCAAAACAAACCTGAGCACAACCGTGACACTACTCTCCTTTTGCTACTGGTTTACAGTATTTTTATTTTAGCAATTCTGAGCCAAACTTCCACACCTCCATTTCCTATCAGATACAGCTGATTTAACTTACTGCATACAGATGAAAAACTATTAATGAATTTCCTGTACCATTGGGTATAAAGAGCATCCAATAACAAACCTTATGTCTACTAGCAAATATGCTTCCTCTTCCATGACAAGAAAAATTTATTTGGAAGTTCCTTTCCCTCATCCCAGGCTTGAAGCCATTTATCATCATATACCATCAAGAACTATGGCTTCTTGAATCAGCCAATCCTTGGCTTGGCTACAAGCATTAGGTATATACCTTCATTCAGGGTGTTGAGGAATGTATCTTTTCTCTATTTTTTTTTTCCTTGATTTTTTTTAGCAAAGTGTGTAATGATAAATCTGCTATCAAATACTTTTATTTGAGGTAAAAAGAGCCTTTACATGCAAGATCAAAACTTTTGAGTTGTACATTGTAGAAACTCATAGTAGATGTAAACAAGGAACCAAGTCTGTGTTTTAAACGAGAGACAGAAAGGAAGAAAGAGGAGTTATGATTATCAGTGAAGGGCAGACACATTATTTCCTCATAGGGATAAACTTGTGTGAGCCCAATTCCAAACTCTAGGCCTACATAACAAATCAGCAACAGAGATCCTCAAAGAGAACTTAGGAAAGACAAATGCATATAGAAAATACTTTTCGAAGACAACAATAGAGATTCTATAGTTTTATACTGAATAATTTATTTTTACTCTAAAGTACCTGAAATATACTACTCACCTTTGCTAGTAATTCCCTGTCTATTGTAAAGTTCACTGTTCCTGGACCGGCACTGATTTCACTCACTACAGCATCACATTTTAGCTAAAAGAACAAAACAAAACAGAAACTCTGCATGAAAACAGGCAAACTAGAAAATTGTAATTCAATCCACCATAAACATTAATTTAGTTCATTGAGAACAATTAAATGTTATTTGTTAGTTTAAAGCAATCACAAATTGATTATTTCATCACAGTCCTGTTGGAAAAGTGACAATTTTATTATTTCCCATCCATGCTTAATAGCTCTGAATGCAGCTCAGCTTGAAATGTCACACATATGTTTTACTTCAGCTCCTGCCTGTGCACCGTCTGTGTTTTCTTTTGATTGGGAGCAGTAGTTGAACTCTTTGTACAGCCAGAAGCTGAGATTCATTTGACAACTTACACAGTACCTGACAGCACTTAACAAACACACACACACAAAAAAAAAGTTTAGTGACAATGTGCTGCAGTGCCCAGTGACAGAAAATATACCCTGAGATTGGCTCAGCTGGTTAGAACATGGTGCTAATAATGCCTAGGTTCAATCCTTCCATGGGCCATTTACTTAAGAGCTGGAATTGGTTCTGTATAAAATAGTGATGTTAAAGACCAGTTTACTAAAAATCTCATTTACAATTTCCATAAGACACGTGTTTTGAAAATTCTGGACCCATAAGGCATACTTAGGCACCCAACATCTAATGTCAATGCAAATTTTGTTCTGTTCACAGGCTGAGTTTTGGTTCTCAACTTGTCAGGTTTGAGAGTTTCTTATTAAACTAGCTGTCTTTCATAGCCAAGAAATTATCTAAAAAAAGAGGGATGGAAAGCATATGAAAAATGCCACAAACCTTATCACTTCGTTAAAATCTTTGAGAGAGGCAAGTTATACATTCCTAATGAAGGTCATCAACATCAAGAGGAAACTGTGCCCCCATGCTAGGTCTCCAGCTTAGCCACTGACCTAACCAGGAGAAATGATAGCCAGCCTCGAAGTTCTTTAACCTTCACAAGCTCTGATAACAACAAATTCCAGCATTAATTCACAAGCTGCATAAAAAAAGCCCCATGTACTGATGCTGAATTTTCTATCTTACTATTTTACAGAGGGTCCTTTCTACTTCTGGAGCAGAATAAAAACAGAAATATTCACTGGACTTTCTCCATAACATTTGTTCTGATAAATGTTTTCTAAATAATCCATCATTTGTCATGTCAGTAGTTTTCATCTAATTAATATGAGAGCTGATCTGGCCTCTCCACAGCTTTAACAAGCTCTCCTCCAAGTGCCCTGTGGTTCTTTAGTAACCAGATGTCCCCATGCCCAAGGCTTGGATTAGAATGCCAGTGTGCTGTACAGGGGCACAGAAACCCCCAGCACAATGTCACCTGCACAAAGAACTAACAGCACAAAAATGAAACAAGAATCAGACAGTCAGATGAAATCAAAAGCCCACAGAAACAAGATCCACTCTGTCCTTACTGACAGACAATTCTCAGCACTTCAGAGCACGTTATGTTTCATTTAATACTGTGCTGCTGTATTATTTGGGCTATTTTAGTCAACAGATTTCCATCTCGTCTGGTTAACATAAATATCTTTATTTCAAATACTGTGACCTATTTCCTCAGAAGTGACTATGACCATACTGCTGAATCTTAAGGCACTCCAACTGTTTATCATGACAAAAACTGGTAACTCTGCATTTTTGTGTCTCTCTGCTAGTTTTAGATACGTGGTCTTACTGTGTTACTCTGCACATTGCTTACCTTCTTTGTAGATGACATGACCAGTATAAGCAAATTATACTGGATGCATCTCCTTTATTTACCACCCAACAAAAAACATTCCTAAGAGATTATGGATTTTTTTTTTTCTTTGTCTAACTGGCATGGTCTATGCAGTTTGGGGGCTTATATTGATGGTCTGTTCTTTACTGTTCTAATTGCCCCTTCATGTAAATCTGTAGGGCTAAATATCCCAGGTTTACGTAATAAGCCACAAAAAATAAAGAAGGGAGTCAATTTGCAGCTTCCTAAAAACTGAGAGTAGCAGCTGTTTTTAACATGACACTGGATACAACGTAAAAAACTTGTTACCATGATGATACAGTCATTGAAACAAATTGCAAGAGAGGTTGTGAGATCTTCGGAGGCTCTCAACACCTGATCGCATTAAAAAAGGCCTCAGCAACCTCATCCAAACACCCTCAACAACCTGCACTGGGGAGGAGATGGGAACTGATAACTTCCTGAGGTCCTTTCCAACCTGAATTATTTATGGGTCTAGATAAACTTTATGATGTTTCAGAACTTTTAGTTCTACACCTGTGCACCATCAATTCTTCCACCTGAGTCAGAACACACATCTTGTTGCAAGAATGCAGCCAAGATATGAATGTCTACATCTCAGAAGCAAAAAATTAGATGAGAAATAGTTTAGCTTCTCAATAGTATTACAGCTGGTTTCATTTGTCTTTTTTAACTTCTGAATGTACAGCAACCCTCCTGATTCCTCGTCACACTCATTCACCATCCCCTAGTTTATACTTCTCTGCATTTGAATGAGCAATATAGCTGTGGACTGCAAATTACTTTTTTTTTCCAGCACAAATGATCCCTCAAACCTCAGCATCACCCTCCCGATTCCCACTTTTGTCCAACTGTACGCAAGCCAGCTTCTCCAGATTTTTATTTCCTTCCATCCTTCAAGGTTTGTGTCATTTCTGTAGACACTGTTTCACATGCTGTTTCCTTTTTTATGCTGTAGTTACTCTTAACACCTCAATTACTACTGTTTTCCAAACTAGCACGTGAAAAAATTGCCGTTCTAGGAAAACTCAATTTCAAGCAGCTAAGGATTTGAAAGTTTGGCCCATTTGGCCCAAAAGCTAAATTTACCCGTTGTCTTTCTAGTGCTGGATTTTGCAGTCTTTGGTTTCCCAAGCCATCACACACTCAATTTCTTCCTCAAGAGCTGGGCAACAGTATAGATCATGGCACACCCTTTAGATACCCACCTAAGTCCACCAGTATTATTTCTCTAAGACTATTTGAAAACAGCAATTTCACAAGAACCTCATCTAAAACTGCTTCTTCAATTCCCTGTGTAGATTCTTCATACAATTACAGGTGCAGTCATCAAACTATTCCAATGCAGACGGATACTTGGGGAAAGAATACTTTTTACCTTATGATGCCCCTTAAATCTCTAGTCTGTAAGTTTGTTATTGCATAAATATAGGATGGATGCACTAGCATACCCTTTCAGCCAGCTTCTGAGCTTGAAGATGCAAGTCTTGTGCTAAGCAATCACTAGAACTGCCTTCTATTACAGAAGCAACGGAGAGCTGGAAATCAGCAACGTGCCTGAAAAAAAGCAAATATGAAAATCAGGAAGAAAAACCTGTTGCAATACTGGGGAGATTTGGCAGATCCAAGCTCAGTCTGCCTATGACAAGTCTAATTGCCAAGTGCAACCCAATCACAGATATCTGAAGGTTCACTATGTTTAGAAAGCTGCAACAGAAGGCCAAATATTACCTTTGCTTTAATACAATCAGAAAGTAGATACAGTGAGAACACCATTTCAGAATAAACAAAGGCTATGCTCATGTGTAAGTTACTTGCTAACATCACTACAACTCTTGAGCATGACATTGAAAAAAGTCCCATTATAACTTCACATTGGTTCTAAGCAGTTTCACATTCAGATCATTAATGCTGAAGCATTCAAGTACTGCCTGTGACCTGTATATTCTTTTAAGAAATATTTATTTTGAGCTAGCTCGAAAAAAGTTATTTAATTAGATTGAACTATCTTCTTATAATTAAGTTGAATATAAGGTTTGTTTTTTTCTGTATTTCTTGTTTTTAAAGCCCCATATTGCAATAATAAGCATGACATAAAATAATAAAACATTACATAGCACTGCAAGATAAAATGTAACAAACTACCGTTTTTTGGAGACAGGAACCGCAGATATGGACTTTATTAAAGTTTCTGGCGGCAGATCCAAAACCTTTGAGAGCTACATTGGAAACAAAGAACAAACTGGCTTAATAGAAAAGAAATTCACGCAGAAATGCTGCTCCCTGTTTACAAACCCACGGGGGGTGCTCCGTTTGCGTCTGAAAGCACATTTCAACCCAGGTGAGAAAGACTTATTAACTATTACGAGCGATACAATGACACGTTATACAAACTCAAGACATGTTAAAGGAGCCTTAGAAGAAGGGCAGGGCGCAACAGCACAGAGGTTTGGGGCTCTTTTCCCACAGAGGACCCCACCGACCCCTGGCATCCGTGGCACGGCAGAGTGGCTTGGGCTGGAAGGGACCTCACACTTCCACCTCCGCGCCGCGGGCAGGGGGCACCTCCTTCCCCCACACCGGGCGCCACCCGAATGGCTCTGGAGGCTGCCGGGGGCGGGATGTTTACCCCTGTGCCGCCGGGAAGGCCGGCCGAGCGCTCGTACCTGCGAGGCGATGCAGCTGCGGAGCGGGCCGGCCGCCATCGCCCTCACCGCCCTCACGGGCCGCACCACCCACGGGCCGCAAGGGAGGGGGGGCCCGGCGGGCTCTACCACTGCGCAGGGAAACGGGGGGGGTGGGGGGCGGAGCGCGCCTGCGCCAGGGCCCCGCGCCGGCCCTGCTCCTCCTGCTCCTGCTCCCCAGTGTGTCTCTGCTCCTCCTCCGGCTGCTCCTCCTCCGGCTCCTCACCGTGTCTCTGCGCCTCCTCAGCGTGTTCCTGCCCCTCCCGCTCCCCTCCGGGAGCGCCGCGCCGACATGAGCACGTGCTCCGTATCCAAGGTGAGGCGCGGGAGCCGCAGGGAGGGAAGGAGGGAAGGAGGGAAGGGGGGCCGCTCCCCAGGGAGCAGCCGGACCCGCACCCGCGTCCTGCCCCTGCCCCTCCTCCTCCTCCCGCCGCTGTTTCCCGCGTCCCCCGTGCCCGGGATCCCGGTTCCCCCGTTCCGCTTCCCGCCCCTTTTCCCAGGGCCCTGCCGGCGCTGCGTCCGTGCCCGGTCCCGGTTTGCCCAAGGCGCCTTTTTGCCCTCGCCGCGGCCACACGGAATCACAGAACTGTGGAAGGGACCCACAAGGACCATCAGGTGCGACTCCTGGCCCTGCCCGGGGCGTCCACAGGGGTCCCACCATGACTGGTGGCTGGCACACAGCCATCCATCCATCCATCCATCCATCCCTCCCTCCCTTCATCCCTACCTCCATCCATCCCTCCCTCCCTCCACCCATCCCTCCCTCCATCCATCCATCCATCCCTCCCTCCATCCATCTCTCCATCCATCTATTCACCCCCTCCCTCCCTCTGT
>JAWWEW010000112.1:79021297-79107230 GCA_035583185.1 Anabacerthia variegaticeps | reverse complement strand
CCTCCCTCCATCCCTCCATCCCTCCCTCCATCCATCCCTCCATCCCTCCCTCCATCCCTCCCTCCATCCATCCATCCATCCCTCCATCCATCCCTCCCTCCCTCCATCCCTCCATCTGCCTGCTCTGCTGTCCTGGTGGCACGACACAAAGGCCCCTGCTTGGCAGTGAACCTCCCGGGGCAGGGCAGGGCTCCTGTGGCTCCAGGTTTTGTCACTTCCAGCCTGGAAGTGATCTCTTCTAGGCTCTTGCCACCTCTTCCTGCTGCTCTCCAGCGCTCTCTGCTTCTCCTCCCACAACTTAAGCCAGTTCAGAAATAAAAATTAAAGCGCTGTCACCCACACGTGGTGTTCAATACCTGTTAATGCCTCGGTATTTCCAAACTGAAAGCTTTTATCTGGCCTGTAGTTTGGGCTGTCAGTAGGGACAGTACATTCATTGCTGTCAATGCATAGTGAGACCTAAAGTGTTATATTGAAGTGTATGACATTTCATCTCCTGCTTGATCATGCAGTGAACAACAGCAGTGGTTTCACAGCACGTGTTTTATCATCACAGCACTCCTGCCCCTTTTATTGTTTTCCACTCAGTTGTGATGTGCAGCTGGACCCTTTGGTGTGGAAGTTGCTGTGCAGGTTATTATTTTCAGGAGCAAAGGGAAGCGCTTCCAAACAAACTTCAAACTTAGTCTGCAACAGCTGGATTTCACTTTTGGAAATGGCTGTTACCTTTTAGTTTGGTAATGAAATATGTCACCCCACTTTGCCTCCCATGTTTTGTATGTAATGCTTTGCAGTTTTATATTCTGGTCTCAGCTACATTCAGTGGTGTAGGGAAATCCAGTGCTTGTAAAGCATTCAACAGTATTTGTGTTTGGTTTGATTAAGAATATATTCTTCTTTTATATATATGATCTGTAGTTATTCTGGCCAGTTCCATTTATGCTACCACTGTGCATACAGCAGCATAAATAAATCTGTAGTTTAAATTTTTGGGGTGGAATTGTTCCAGAGTGTTTAGCACCTGTAGCATAAACATAACTTGTCCACCTGATTTTAAATTCTCCTTAATATGCATGGTAAAATGGAAAGTATCTGAAGGCATCTCCCATTTATAAGGCTATTTTTTAGAGCAGGTCAGTGTAATTATTGGCATTTTACTGATATGTTTTATTTGTTTATGAAAAGAAATAACATATCTGAAGTCACTCAACAGACTGGTGACTGTGATCAAAATTGAACATACCCCGGGTATTTCATTTTCACTACATCATTCTTAACACTAGTAGCTGAACTATCCTAGGTTGAATTCAGTAATCCTTGCCTGTGTAAGCATATTGAGAAATACAGGATTGAATCCGTCCATTTATCTATTTTCAACACTTATGTGTTTTCATCCCCTTTGCTGTAGCACAAAAACCTCACAGCGAGAGTGGGGAATGTATATGATTTCTGAGATATAGGAAATCATTATAGCTCTTCAGAAGAGATGAGCTTCTATAGAGAGGATGGGAGAGAACTTCTGTAGAGAGAACTTTCAGATTTCCTAGACAAAAATGAAAAAAATCTCCCAGAGTTCAGAACTTGTGTGATGAAATAGGTCTAACTGGGAGATGCCTTCTATCTGGAGAAATTCTTTGCAACAGGGATTCCAAACCCGGTCATTCTGCCTCTAACCATCTACTTCTTTGAGGTGGGAGGCAGTTGTCCTCTGGCTTAGGCTTGTCATTTGCTTTTGTAAGTGACTTAATAGTACTCATTGCATTGTTCAGGATGGTGTCTTCTATTCATCTCAGCCTCTTCCCTTTTGTTTGTTTTGGTTTTAACTGAGACTGTACTGATGTGTCTCCAAGGAATCATTGCCTCCTAATTCTAAACCTGATGGAGGTTTTGAGACATATAAAGAATGTGCTGCTGTTATAGTTGATATCTAAATTGCAGAACATATTGGAAAGGTGTTAAAGTTCCTCACAAATGCGCTGGGATACTGCTTCCAGTAGTGTTCCAGCTTGAAATAGGAATATAAAGGGACAATATGTAATTTGATATTCTTAAGAGGCTGACAATTCAGTTCAAATTATTGGTTTAATGGAGCACTGAAATTAAAGGATAATAAAGTGGCCTCAGGAGCCAGTCAGATTGATGCTCATATTGAAGTCTGTATTTTTTTTTGCTATTCTCTAGGGCTGCTTTGTTTTTAAACCAAGTGCCAAGAAGAGAAGATTGTCTCAGGGAACAGGTTAGTGCATTTTCATATATGTTTCTGTGCTTGAGAAGGTTTAATCCTGGAACGTTTGTCACATGTGATTGACTTCATATGATGAGTTCTGTCATAGCTGCCTGAGGTTTTCTGTTGCTTCTTGATTGCCGAAAACTCATTTTTTTGGAGGAACACAAAAAATTAATTGGCTACTGTAAATGTTTGTGGGTTGGTTTTTTTTGAGTCTCCAGTAGTCAAGATTGTATAGCTGTCATTGTCTTTCCCCCTTTTTTTATTTACAAAAGAACTCCTTACAGTGCTACCATAAATTGTTTACTTACTGATAAACAATTCATCTGAAGAGTCTGAATGAGCTACTTTTAAGCTGTGGGAGTCAGAAATTATATCCGTAAGTTTCATATTCTGTATAGTTTGCCTAAGTTTCTTGTGGAAAAGAAGAACGAAAAGCCTTTTGTGAAGATCCCATGGCTTCTGTCCCACTAGTATTTGCTGTATACATTTTCTCTAGATGTGTATATAGGTCTGTTGTCATTTTAGGAAGACCAAACAGGACTGACTCATTTTGGAGCCTCAAATAATGCTTCCGAAATAGTTGTTATTTATGATTCCATTAGGAAACTCACTCGTCTTATTCCCAGGTTAAACTACTTTTAGCATCACCAGAGCTGTCAAAAGCTGTGACAATTTGTATAAAAAAGGTGGAAGAGAAATTAATGAGGCCAGATTTTTGTGGAAGTCACCACAGGCTCTCGTTCATTACCTACTGTAACAGCTTTAATATTAATCTCAAATTATTTTTACTGTTGAAGTCATGACATCTCTAGTTCAGTGAATGAGAGGCATGGTAATAGAATCTAATCTGTCATTGCAAGATAAATAAACCAACAACCAGGGCCTATGCACTTAAACCACATTGAAATTTTATCTCTTACTGGATGTCATGTTTTGGTTTTTGCAAGATTAGTAATACTTGGATAAACTACCAAACATGTTCTAGTTAGCAAATGCTTTGAGGCAGAAAAGTAAATTTGACTGAACTGGCCCTAAAAGAGAGGCAGAGGTGAGCTAGTTTGGTTCCTCACAGCAGTTGGTTAGAGTGTTGTTTTAAAACAGTACTTTGATGTGCATCCATCCAGTCTGGAAACCCAGTCCTGTGAAGCTTCAGTTGCGAAACTCCACAGCGTCAATAGCTGATAATACTGTTACACCTCACAGAAGGCCTTCTGAGCATATTTGCACCTATGGTTTGAGTTTTGGTGGTGTAAAAAAGAATATTGTGTCTTGGTATGTTACCGATAATGCAGTGGCTAGATTTTCTTCAACTAAAAACCTAAGATCTGTGTAATCAGAGTGGGTTATGTATTTTAAGTGATTTTTCGTAGGGATGCAAATGAGGTGATAGTTTAGGGGAGACAATGAAAATGGAGGATGAGGGGTGCCTCTTGTTCATCATATACAGTGCTGTTTTGGTTTTAGTGCTTTGTGAGATTATGCTCATCAACTGGTTCTTTTCTAGAGAACAACCGACTGCTGACAGTGAAGAAGGATTGAGTATTTAACATATGAAAGAGACCCACAAAACTTTCTGAAGCAAGGAAAATATTTTTTAAAAATTTTATTTTAATAATGAAGGCTCTTTGCTCTGATTTAGCCTTTAGCTCATATGGGACTTGAGTTGGAAATCAATTTTTTACTTTTTGCCTCTGTACTTGGGTAATATGTTCTGCTTGTTTCCTTGCTTATTATACCAGATACCATCAGTTAATTAATTGATTAAGAGAAAAGTCATCTCCCTCAAATACTCAAATATGTATGTATATTAAGATGTTAATTTCAGTTGGTTTAGTGTCAAGAAAAAAAAGATTTTGTTTTTATAAGCTTATTTGTGCTTTCCTTTGCTTTCTGTCTTTCTAGCTCATGATTTCAGAAACAGAAACGATAAATCGGAGGATGCTGAGTTGCGGTTTTTTACTTGTCAGTCTTTATGGAATCAAATCAAGTCAGAAACAGAGGTGAGTCTTGCACTTCATACTAAAGCAGTGTTTTGCATTTATAACAGTCCTGCTTGCTTCTTTGTTTCTGGAGATCTTTTTTACATGCTTAAAGGGGCAGTTAATTAACACAATAAGAGCGATAGAAATACTGAGTGAGGCTGAAATCCTTGTCCAGAATATAAAATAGTCATAATAAATCCATCAATTAGACATTACTTCTAACCACAGAACTACATGCTCTTGATGCTTCGGGCTGCTGCTTCTAAGCTTCTCTTCTTACTAACTGTCCTTTTTATTAGCTCCTGGCATACTGCTGTTTTCTGCCTTCAATTCAGTTAATGCTTGCCAGCCCTCTGAGGATTTTGGGCTGGTCTCGACCTCAGTGTGACAGAGTTCGTGCACAGCAGCCCAGGACGCACAGTGGATTTATGTGGCTACAACTGCATGGATGTCAAATACTGAATGACACAGTCGCAAATAGTCTATTGAATTAGTATGGGCAGTATGAACAGGGTTGTCTGGTGGGGGTCAGAGTTAATTTCATACTGAACTGTGGCCTCATAATTGTTATGTGTTACATGGCATGATGTTGTTGTGTCCCTGTAGCCAGCTGGCTTGCATTATAGTGTGAATAATTGCTTCCATACAGCAGGGATTTCCTCCTTTATTCAGTGTCACGGATTCTGGGCAAGTATTCCATGTTCCTCTGCTTGCTTTTGGGCTCTAGGCATTATGAGAATTTTTTTCCCAAAGTTTGTTTTGGAATGTGAAGTAGAAGCCAGATGGATGTAGCTTAAAATCTAGACCCTTGGGCTAAACTCATAAATTTCTCTAATTCTGTTCCTACTATTCTGTGATCCAGCTCACTTGGACTACTCTGCATCCTTTTCAAACTGTAACTAGCCAGGCTGTGTAAAGCAGCACAGTATCTCATGGTGCCAATCAGAGAGAACACACAGAAGCTGCTGAAGGGTTTGACAACTGCCACAGCTTGATGGGTTAACTACCATCATTGGCAGTGGTGGTGGCAGCTGCACCAGAAACTACTAGGGCAGCTACATGCTGGACTGTAGGTAAGATGACAGTCTGGGCTGCTTCTGGAAGATCTTTCTGGGATCTTTCTTTGGCATAGTGTTGTCAAGACTTTTGAGAAAAATCTGCGTGGCCAGCAGTGGCTATGGGATTTTTTGGTTGAAGATGTGTTGAATTTTTTCCTAGTGCTCTTCAAGGATGTCTCCCAGAGCTTCAGGCACAGCCCATCATAGTGAAAGCCTCACCTAACCACTCACACAGAGCAGGAGTGAGAAGCACAGATCCACCATGCTTTCCATCTGAAAAATCATTCTTTCTTTATCTAAATCTCCTATCCTTATTTTCTTTGAGGCTATTAGGAGTTTGCCAGATATTTTCTTCTGGTCTCAATCCTCCTGATGGAAGACAGTTTATCCTACATAGATGAATTCATATGGGCTTTTCCTTAGAGTTTGTATTGCCCAAAGTACCTGCAGTTACTTTTGCTGCTACACATAAGAGTTTTCTTCACCCAGCCTCTAGGGTATCTGTGATGCTTTTCCTAATAAGTTTTGAATTACCAACCTTTCAACCCACTGTTGGCTGATGATGATTTTTACATATTAAATAGTGTGATAATTCAGATTGTAAGGGACAATAGGAAGTCTCTAGTCTGAACTCCTGCTCAGAGCAGCAGGATCTATGAGGCTAGACCAGGTAGGTAAGGATTTTATCTAATTGGGATTTCATTTCTTATAAACTTTCAAACCCTGGTGTCGTAAACCTCATCTATAGCAGAATACATGGGATGGGTGTGGTTTGCTGGTTTGGACTTTTGTTTTAATGGTTCTGGTAGTGTGCTAAGGGAGCTTTGCAGGATGTTCTTCAGATGTTTTTGCCGGGGTACTCCTACCTGATGATTTGTTGGCAGACTGTGTGCTTGTGCTGGTGTTTTCCTAATTCTGTAGAATCTCCTTGAGGTGTTGAAAAATGAAGAGTTTTTGACCTCCAGGTACTTTGTTGTGAACCACTCTTGTTCTTTGTATGTCCGTCATGAACTGTGCTGTGATAGTGGCAGAACAATCTGCCATCTGCTTCTCACAGCATCAAAAGGTGACAAAAGTACAACGGGAACTGTCCCTTGTTTTTGGAAGGTGAATTTTGGATGGCTTTTTGTTTCAGTATTGTATGGTATCCCAGTTTTGACTCTTGCTGTCAGAAGTGGCCTTGCAAATGTTCTTACTGTGATAAATCTCCTCAAGGGCTTTCAGAAACATTGTTTCCCTGTGAGGCAAGGAATTCCAGTTGAACTACCAGGATCTACGTTAGAAACAAAAAGTGCAGGGTCATTTTAGCTCTAATGTGAAGGTAATGGTTTTCAGACTGCACAACAAATAGTCATGACCAAACCTGATGTTGTAGCAAGGACTGAAATTCCAATTCATGTGACTTTTCCAGAATGATACTCTGGTGTTTTGACATTTTTATAAATAAAATTTCTGCTTTTGTTTACAGAAAGTACAGGAAGACTTGAATAAGCAGTTGCTTAATAATCTGGTTAATTTTTTGAGCCGGTCTCATTCTAAGTTTCAAGAGAAGACAACAGAATGGACTTCTCAGATGAAATTCAGAGAAATCCCTACGGCAGCTCTTGTCTTGGGTAATTTTTTTACGTTACATTTTGTTACATACATCCGTTTAAAACTGACAGAGAGATCAAAGAAAATTATGTTGCTGACTCCTTGCAATTACTGTGAGCAATATCAGCTTCAAATATGTTAACAGAAGTCTGGGAGAAGGAAGCAAGATAAAACCTCCCTCCCCTTTTGTCTATATGCACAATAGTTCAGTATGTCAACACCTTCCCTAAAGGTCTTTTATGGGCAGCAAGTAGCAATTTGACTTTTTTTCCCTGAGGCACTGGAGATACTTTGATTCTGTCCCTGTTTCTGCCACCAACATGCCTGGCGGTTTCTGTGACGTAACCATGGAATTACAAAGCTTCTGTATTTCTGATATGTGTTCTTGCAGTGTATCTTTACATGCAGGAAAGCAGTGTCTTTATCTTGGAAAAGGAGCAGAGGATGAAGAAAATGGCTGAATATTACTAAAGACAGAGAAGTGCTGAAGGTTTTTTTGTTTTGTTTCGGTTTTTCCCCTGCTCCTTTCTTTCAAGGGTTTGTAACTATAATCCTAAACCTGGTTCAATGTAAGTTAATTGCATTTTCAGTGGATCATTTTAGAGAACCTAAAATCAGGCCAGTGCTTCGAACTTACAAGATGAGCACTAAAAAGGGATGGATGGTACTCTGCTTTTATATGTAGTAGAAAGTAAGAAGCTCCTGCGCTGACTATTTCTGTGAAAGAAGCTCTGAATTGCCTTCTGGAGAGGCTTGTTCTTTTTGCTGTTTTTTTTTTCGGTCGACTAAGGATGCTAACAAAGACAGTAAACACTAGGTAGTTCATGGTGGATTCAGATGGAGATTCATACTTAATCGTAGTAATTTTCCTCTTTACATAAGCCATGTGAGGATCCAGAACTTGGGCATATGCAGTGTTCTTCTGGAGAACATGAGCTTAACTTCTTGTCTGCAGACAAGTGGATGCCTTCTGAGGGTATCAGTAGCAGGGATGTTGGGAAACCAATCCTACCTCCTGCAGTTTTGCACCCTTGAGAAATCTTTCTTTAAAAAAAACCCACCAAACTATGTGATGGGTCTTTGCAGTGATTCCTGTTTCTGTTAATCAGGGAGTATCAACTAGTATGTCTAGCCTTGTGCTGTTTTTTCATCTTTCATCAGAGCTGATGCCATGCTTACCTTATATACTTAAGGAAGGAATGGAATCTTCTGATTTTTTGTCTGTTGTTCAGTTTATTATTCAATCATGGTCACAAATCACAGAAAAAATGCCCTTAAAATTTGTCTTTTTTTTTTTTTTTTCTAGGTGTAAATGTTACAGACCATGACTTGACTTTTAGAAGTCTCTCAGACTGGCTTCAGAATAACATTACTCCTTATATAGCCTTGCTGGAAGCCAAAGATTGCCCAGGTAAATAATGCAGTAGTTTTGCTGCTTGTTTGAATAAGGTATCAATTAGCTAGAAATTTTAGCTTTTATCTCCAGGTGTAAGAATAGTGGATGGAGGAATCTTGAAGGCTTTCTAAAGATTTGATCAAACCCATGTCATCATAGCAGTAATGTCTACTGTATTTTAAGATGCATCCAATTCTTTTTAAATCAAAGATTGAAATACTACTTAGCTGTAGCATAAATGTCAAGTATATCCTGGTCGCTGTATTGCATGTTGATAGTGTAGGCTGGCTTTCTTCTTGTTTAATTGGACAGTGTACGTATGCATTCCACTTTTTAAATGCTTACAAGTCACATTATTACAGTGAGGGAATGGGTAGAATTAAATTTTGTCCCACTCTCCTTGCTGCTTTTTTATTTTTTAAGTAAAAAGATTAAAATCCCTTATGGCAGTATCCTCAGTTCTGTGTATCGGCTGCCTTATTCTAAGTCATTAATGGCATGTGGCTGGAGTTCAGAAAAGGTGGAAGACCAGCATCTTAACCTGAATTGTTGCTATCTAGGCAAGTTAATAGAATAATTTTTATTGCATTAACAACACACACTAATGCTTTCTGGAGCATGAGATGTGCGTACTGGAGAGAGAAGGAGAATAATTAGAAATGTGAAAAATAGTTGGGGTAATATAAAAAGTAATTGGGGTAATTTTTTAGGAGTATGGATTTGGAGAAGTGTTACCAAATTACCAAATGTCTTTACTGTGTGTCAAAAAATCTTTTGTGAAGGCATAAAAAATCTGATGCAGAAGCTGATGGGGCAGCTGATGAACTGTTATACAGATGTGAACTCACTGGAAGATGAGGACTATGTGCAGGTTTCCCAGAGTAGAATACGTTGTTCAATGTCTTCTCTTATCAAATGGTATAAAAGTGTCACAGAGGTATGTTGTTTGTTTTACTTTTTATCACCAGTTGATGAAAATGCCTGTCCTTTAGATACGTTTAAAAAAAAATTTTATAACTCAAATTCCTGTGAGAAAATGCCAAAGGTTAACTTTTAGTTTAATATTAAAAAATAACTTGAGATTAAGGTGATTTGATTAGAATATGTAACACATAGAACAAATGTGGAGTTAGTTACCGATGATGTATGAATGTCAGAATTCTGAAACACAAGCAAAAAGTACTATTTTATCATATGTTTCATTGGGAACTAGAAGCTTAAAACGCAGTATCAACTTCGAGCCAGATCCTTTTCTCCCAGGAGTGTTGGGATGTTTTGTTTATTAAAACAAAACTTGGTGGAAGAACAGCCATCCAGGGGAAAGGTACTGTATTACTGCTAATGAGCCATGATGTCATCTGCAGCCCAGAGTACATTGGCAAGCAGTAAGAAAATAACTTTCAAAATGTTCTTTTATCTTTCTGTTTGCTAAAGCTAATGAAGTTTTATATTTTGTTTCTTTTACAAATACAAGTTAGAACTGATTGTCTGATGACTTCATCAGAGCAGTGTGATGAACAAAAGTGCAGTGAGTTGAGTATATGCTCTTTTTATTACTAGGTAAAGATATAGGAAATAAGAATGTCTTTGTACACAACTCAAATTTTCTCCCTCAATCCCAACAGAACTTTACCAGTTCTGTCTCACAGGTCTATTTTTGTCTTTGTTGGAATGTGTGCTTAAAATCTGTTTATGCTTTATACTTCATGTTGTGCCAAACAGAAGGATGAAAAATGGCAGTTCTAAATGCTAATAATAAATAGAGCTGACAAAAGGTTCAGTCATGTCACTTTGGAGTAATATATTATTGTAGGTGTGATTCAGTCTTTTTATTTTACTGTCTTCTGTTAATGTTTAATGAATGGCTTTAAAGAAAACAGATTCTGAAACTCCAAGCCAAAAAAGAACTTCCTCTTCTACATACTGGCAGTCTCCTCCAGTTGTGGTCATATTCAAAGATATGGAAAGTTTCACCACAAAAGTACTTCAAGACTTCATAGTCATCAGCAGGTAATGTGACTTGAACTTTAGTTCTTCCATTTCTTTACCCATTTTCTATTTGCAGTTGTTTTGTAACGTCACAGTGAGGCCAGTGGAGCATTGGAGTCAAATATTGCTGCTGCTTCTTTGCAAGCAGCAAATGAGAAAAAACCTATTTGCTAGGTCTGGTGAATAAATTGTCCTAAATCTATCCTGGGACTCTGAACCAGAGTGCTTAAGGACTAGGTTGAGATAAAAGGTGGCTGATTTTAATTCTTCACATAGGAGGATTTATTGGTAGTAGTTGTTACAGAATTTGTGAATGTGAAACTAATTTTTTAAGATGCCTAGATCTTCTGTAGGCTTTTAAAATTGTCTTCAAAGTATTTTTTTGTGTGACTACTGATGTAATGCTGATTAGAAGTCACCAGCTTGCTAATAGGAGTGTGTGTAAAACTTTCCCAGTTGGCCAGGATCTGTAATAAGCAGCTATTTCAGGTGCCCCGTACTTCTGTTCTTCCACAGCCTGTCTTCCTTAATATCATCTCACGTATGCTAATAAAAAATTCATGCTGTTCTCCAGAAAGAGCATTTTGCACTTAATCCCTGGGTTGAAGCTACAGTTGCATCAGAACTCGGGCTGCAGTTGTACAGCTAATTCAGCTGCAGCATGTTCACCTGAGATCACCTCTAAGCAAGGCTCAGGCGATTTCACTTGCTGAGAGACCAACAAAGAAAATAGTTGTGCTGGTTTAAAGGCAAACCAGCAGGAGGGGTGAACCCAACTCACAGAAATTACAAGTCAGAATTACAGTTTAATAAAAGAATTACAATAAAAACAATGATACAGAGAAAAAAATTAGTTTTGACCCACAAAAACAGACGTGTAACCCAGCACCCTGGGGCACAAACAGAATGGTGTTCAATAGCCCCTGTGCTGAGCACCACGTGGCCCCCCTGAGTACAAAGTAAAAGGAAAGGAGAAACCTGTTGGTGAGGATGATGGTCGCAGTCTGCTCAGGAGTGGCAGGTGCAGTCCTGTTGAGGTCCTGGTCCTCCTCTGGATCCAACAAGTGGTACCAGAAGTCCCAAAACCCCAGGAATATATTTGCTCAGGTCCAGGTGGGAATGCCCAGTACCTCCCCCAGAGTGAGGAGTTTCACAATGGGTGATTTACTCTGTGAGTCATGGCATGTTTTTTGAATCCTCGATGGCCCATTAGCAGACACAACCCTTCAGGCTGGGTGTGAAGGTGCTAAGGGCTCCCCTCCCTGGAGGGGAGTTATCACTCCTGAGACATTGGTGTGAAGACAGGAAACTTTCCTATCTCACAGAGTTCTTTAGCACCCAGCTTGTAGCCTGAGGGGCCAGGTGTGCCCTGGGCAGCTGCTGCAAATGATCCATTATTAACAGTTCATGAGAAATGTCATAGAGTGTGTAAAATACACAGCCCTGGCCACACCCACACAGTGACAAGCTGGTCCCGGCCACTATAACCAGGACAATAGGTTTCTACTTCAGATCTGCCAGATGATTCTCAAGGGAACATTTTGAAAAATAAAATCTCAAATGCACAATTATCTGGAAACAATTAGGGTGCAAGGCAGTGAAAAATTAGGTTTTAATTGTTTTTTAAGTGTTGCATTTTCTTTTGCTTTTTCTGGCAAGGATAAATACCTAATTATGAGCGTATGGAACTTAGTTGAACAGTTCAAGTCTGATCTCCCGTTTGCAAGTACACTTTGTGTGTCTGTAGAAAAATTGTTCAGAGAATTCAAATGATCTTATAACTAAAGACTATTGATTAAAGTAGAAGATGGGTAAAATAGAAGTTCAGCAGAGTTTTATAATACTTTGAGAAAGATCTTTGGAATAATTTTATAGGTTATGTTTATTCTCTCCATTTCCATCTTCAACTTGTTTAATAATAAAGGTGAAGTAGGTAAATGTGAGAGGTGGTTCTGATTTGTTAATCACAAATTTTAATTCCTTTCTGATGTTCTTTAAGGTTACCAACAGTGGAAAGTAATATATGATGTTTATTGGTTTTATGTTCAAGTCTCCAGCAATTGCTTTTGAGGAGGTAGAGAAATGAAGTAATTATGGGATAACAAAAGCCATGGTTGAAACCTTTTAAAAATGGAAAATAATTATGAAACAATATTGAAAACACTGTATTTTTTATAATTTGTATGCTGCTGAGTAGACATTCAGTTCTGGTTTTCAGTTCTCAAAGCAAATACTAAAAAATTATCTGAAGAGAAAGGTTAATCTGGAGAAGTTGGAATTTACTTTTTTTTAAGTATGATGGGAACATAGAATGTTATAGATGTTTCATAATTATTTTGAATGTATTAAATGGTGTAAAATTTGTAAATTTTCTTGAGGCTGTTAACTGTTTAATGTCTCCTCTTATTTTTTCTCTATTTAATTAAAAAACCTTCTTATAGCATTCAGTTCTCTGAATATAATTTTTTGGGAAGCTAGAACCAGCACAAGACTGTAACTGAAAGGATGCTTTTTATGCCACTTTCTGAAATTTGAATCCTAAAATAGAATTTAATTTTCTCACCTGCTTTAGAGCTTTAAATAGCTTCCTTTCATTTTAATTTTATTCCACATGAAAACTCTTTTGGTTTACAGGCGACAAATGTTTTAACTTACCCCTTTCTGCATCTAAGCTCGGTGCTGTAGTAAGAACATAATGAATTTGTTTCATGAGTTTTTCTAATTATTACATTTTTTTCTCCCTTGCCCCATTATCTAGCCAGCATATTCATGAATTACCTCTAGTGCTGATTTTTGGAATCGCTACATCACCAATGATTATCCACAGATTACTTCCTCACTCTGTTTCCTCTCTGCTGTGCATAGAGCTTTTCCAGTCCCTTTCCTGTAAGGAGCACCTGTCTACTGTAATTGACAAGGTAATTCCCTTTCTAAGTGGAAGGATTGTGTGTGTATTGAAGCACAGACTACATATGTGGCCTTTCAAGGTGCATTTGTCTGAAGGTTTTGAAAAGGAATCTGTTCCTGAGAGTTGTGGATTTTGGATATTTCTACTTATAGCTGCAGAATAGCTTAATACTGAAAGCTCCCTTCTCACACTGAGACACACTCACCCGACCTGCTTTCATCTTTCATTTGCATTGAGATTGGTGTGTGTGTACTTGGGCAATTACACTTTCCCATTCGCACCTCTTCATTAAAGTAGTGCTTTGATTTGAGTTTTACTTTATTCCAGAAAAAGATAGCTTTAAAGTGAGAAAAATAACAGTTCAGCCTGAGTTTTGCCACCTCTCAAACATTAGCTCAGTTATCCAAATGTTCAAGCCATATAAATGTTATGCCTGTGGATTCTTGGTACACTGCTTTGTGCAGGATTTCCAAAGTCACTGTTACACGTGCTGAAAGTAGTGGTGTCTCTGTACATTACAGCAGTCTCTATTCTGTTTGCAGTTTTACAAATAAATACAAAAATAGCATTAAGCAAAACTAACTTCAAACATTGCTTTAGTAAAATGTACTTGGAAAAATGTGATAAAATAATAAACTATGAAAAAGAAATCTTTGCGTGGTTATTTCAGTAGAAATACCGTTTTTAGAAGCTGACAGCGTATTTAGTATCTCATTTAGTTGAATGCGAACACATACTGAAAGTTGTATCAAATTGTATATATATGTTTTGCTTATTTGAATTCAGGAAAATATTTCTGCTATGGCTACTTTTTCTTTTTTTCTCCCTTTTAGCTGCTTCTGTCAGACCAGTTTCCCTTTAAACTGGGTGAGAAAGTTCTGCAGGTTCTCATCAACCTATTCTTGTACCATGATTTTTCTGTCCAGAATTTTATCAAAGGATTTCAGGTAGGCAATGGTAACAAGAATTCAAATTATGGTTGTGAAAGCAAAGGGTAATTACTAGGCGCTGAAAGATTTCTTAGGTCCTCACATTGCTGAATTGTATGAAAAAATGTCCTTTGGAAATAGTTTGGATCTCTGAACAGATGTGTGTCTTAAAACCTTAACTGATGAGGGTTTTAGAGAAATCTTGTAGGACAAGTATGGAGAAGCATATAAAAGCTTCAAAAAACCCCAGTATTTTATGGTTATATTTAAAAGGGTGTCCTGCCTTGGTGGAAAGAGCTGTATTTTTCTGTAGATTAACTTGTAGCTTTCTAACATCCTTGGCAGAACTCTCCAGCTCTGATTGTCTCTACCAGGTGCTTGGACTCTGGTTTGTCTTGGTGTGAATAGGCTACAGCAGTGTCTCTTCCCCTTTTGAACTCACACAGTTTCTGGATGCACTTACTTTTCAGGGAAGTAGGAGCTACAGGGTCATTTACTTTGTGCCTCAGAGTAGGTAATACTTGTGATCCAAGCAGCTCTGCATGACTGTGGAGTTGCATTTACCCTCTCTTGGGAGACAAAGTGGAAGATTTCAAGGTTTCCCAAAATAGTCTGTACAGAGCACTATATTTAAATTTTTGTTGGCTTATATAGATCTTCATATCGAGATGTATTTCTGTGTCTGAGTCTTGTAACTTCTGTGAATTGCGGGCAAGAGTTCTCTGAATAATTGGTAGTCCCTTTCATCTGTTTTAATGCAGGTTTGTGAAATTGTTTCTTTCTTGCCTAGTTGCATGTGTGACCCTGTTAGTTAAACATGCCCTTTTAATGTCATACACCTTTAGAGTTTCTCAGATTCTTTGATATCTAGGTTTCAATGATTACATGTGGCCAGGAGAAATATCGTAGCCACGGTACCTCTTCCTGCAGACAGACCTGTGTGGGCTTTCATAGGTTTCAACTCCTCTCATTTGAAAGAGTCATCAAAACTTAATAATTCTCCATTGGCCTGATATAAAAATGCAAGTGACAGTATATGGCTGTGTCCTTGTATGTTAAAAGTATTCAAGGATGAAGCAATTTCAGATCAGATTTTCTCAGTAATAAATAGAAGGTATCACTGTCATCTCATTGTGTCTAGGCATGATGTTAACTTTTCTGATAGCTTTTCCTCTTTAATAGTTTTTATGTTTTAAACGTTTTTAGTGAGGTAGTCTGTTGGATTGGGTTTTGTTTGGTTTTTGAGAGTAGATGTGATGAGCATATGCTACTATTCTGCAAGGCCCTGGTGCTGCAAACATTTAATGCAGGTGAAATCAGTGATAAAGTGCATTTGTATATATGCATAGACAGAGCTTAACAGTGTATTTTTGTACACATGAAACATGAATTGAAATTAGAACGTGGTAAATTTGCTTCTGTACAGCAGTTGCTCTTCATATCTCTAAATGCAACCTTTGTTATTTGTGAGCACTGGAGCTGAATATGTAACTTAAAGAATGCAGTAATTCACATAAGTGACTAGAAATTTGACAAGCTATAGTTATTGCGTAAGAGAAGGGAATATGAGATATTGAAAATGAACAGCACGTACAGCAAAGAAGGTAATTATGTGACTATTTGAAACTCTATAATCAGTGTCCTGTAGTGACTTACGGAACCTTTATGAATTGTAATGAATTTTTTTTTTTTAAAGAGTACCATTACTACCACTGTAGTAATGAGAAAGCCTTAAAAGGTAGATAGATATAGCAGGGAAGATGAATTTTATTAACATCCCTATTTCTTCCTTTGTTTTTCAGCTCTGTATTGTGGAGCACTTCTATTCCCAGCCTCTTAGTGTACTGTGTTGTCAACTGGTAGATCTTAAGAAGAGAATTAATTCTTTATCTCATGATCAGTGTGAAAACATTCGAAGACTGCCCTCTTTTAGAAGGTAAAAGGGGAAATGAAATTTTTAGACAATCATTTATTGAGACAGCTGTAAAAAAGAATAAAAGAATCTGTAAATGTAGCTCTGCAAAAACTTACTCATTTGTGCACATTTCTATGACAAAGGTAAACTGATTAAATGGAGGACAGGAAGCCTTAATCTTCTAGTCTAGAGAGTACAGTTTCTGTGATGTGTAATCACTTGATTTTTTTTTTTCCTTCTTGTTCTCAATAGAGAAACAAGCTATTATGACAAGTAACCATAAATCACTTTTGAACTTGTTAAGCTGATTTAGAGCATAATCTCCAGGGTTTTGGAGTGGCCTTTCAACTTGTTGGATTTGACTGTCCTTTCTGAATTTTTCCAAAGAAATCTTTGTAGCAGCATAAACTTTTTTTTTAACCCTAAAATCTTTCTTTACATTATAATTTTATTATTCTTGCCATCAGATATGTGGAAAACCAAGTGTCAGGGAAACAGATTGCACTGCTGACAGCAGACAACTTCTTAAAGGTAAAATTTTAAGAATGTCTTTGGTAAACAAAGATGATTTGCCCAATATATTAGTTTATGGAGCATAGTAAAATACAAGGTCAAGATGTATAGTTCTATATAACATCTTTCATACAGAACATACTGTACTTTGTGTCCAGTAATGACAAATTAGGATTGGCAGGTCAAAATTCCAAATCTCTAGGGTTGCCTTTATATGAAGCTGCAGAGCTTTCTTGCATCAACTTTTAGTTATGTCAAGAAATACAACTGCTTTAAAAGAAGGTTACATGGTTTATTTATGGCCAAGTCTTTTCATGCTTCCCCAGGCTGAGTTTCTTGGAAGTTCAGTTAAGTGTTTGAGGAACGTGTAAGTAATCCTGGAGGTTATTTCATAAGCTCTTAATCCTTCGTACCCTCTGTGTAGTTTCTGATTTAACTCCGTGGGGCCGAGTCTATCCCTAGGCACACATTCACACTAGATCTCATACAGGATTAGAACTTAAATTTGTTACATGTTTATCTGAAGCTTTGTCATGTGATTGAAGTTAGACTACTGCTATTGAAGTCAGACTACTACTGTTGTGAGTCCTTTAGGAATTCACCAACAGAAATCTGTTGGTTATTTCCATCATCTGAACCACTCCCAGTAGAAGCACTGTTCAAGGTAAAGGGTTTCTCCTAACTCTTCAAGTCTAGCTAACCTGTCAGGCAAATGGTACTATAGAGAGAAAGCAATTAATTTATCCTAGCAGAGCTTCCTGGACTGTAAGGCTCTTTCAAGTGTGAAGAACAATGATAATGGCTGGAAGAGAGGTTAGTAGCAGGCAAGTTTGCAAGTGCAATTATAGTAGTCAAGTTGAGACATGATTTTATGTCATTTTATGATCCATTGGTAAAAATAGCATAAACTACTGCTGTTCCCTTGCTGTTTAATTCACACCTACATTGAAAGTTGAAGACTCATCAGCTTAAACTTTATATGTTTTAAACCTTATATGTTTAATAATATACCCCTTTTTTCTGAAGCCTCACCCTGTAAGTTTGGGTAGGAAGCCAGAATTTTTGTGCCTAGATACATATAATGCTTCTCACAAATTCTAATTGAAGACATTTGTTCTAATCTCTACAGTAGGGGTAGGACCATTAGTGCCTTGCCAAGCTGGCAGTGTAGTCTGCTTGGGAAGAAAAGGTTTTACTGCTGCATTGATGAGGTGCTGTTTTATTCTGTATGTCATGCTATTCTACAGTATCATTTCAAGCTTTGGAAACACCTTCAAAGTCACTATGGTACTCTTTCATATAAATTTACGCTTCATGTTTCAGGGCCAGGTAAACTGTTTTCAAGCTTAGCCCCTAAACCTGCAATACCCTTTATCTGCTGCATTTATATGCCATGTTTTTAACACTTTTTTAATAACTATGGGAAGAGTTTCACCTACTTACAATATTAGAGTTTAAAAGCAATTTTACATTCTAATTATTAATGAATCTGTCTAAAGTTTTCACGGCAAATTTAATTTGAAATTATGTAAAAGTGTTGATCTACATATGTTATCTATGTTTATGGAAATAACATTTCATAGCCTTCTAATAATGATTTCAAACGCTTCCAGAATGGAGCATGTCTCTTCACTTCATTATTTGGCAAAATACATTGCTATTTATTTATATTAACTACGTTAGTCTTGAGCTAGGAAACAAGATGAGGCAAATATAGATGGGTTAATAATACTCTGGGTTTGGACGAATAAGATTGATGTATCAGCATTAACAAGAACTTTTTTCTTTTCTCAGCTTTTTTTGTGGTGGAGATAATTTTTTTCTTAATGATCCTACTTATAATTAAAATACAAACTTGTGAGTGTCTACCCTAAGGTCTTGGAAGTCATTTAAAGAGTTTTTATATCAGTGACTTTTAAATGTAAATATATAAAAAGTCTATGGGGAGAAATGTCATTAATGTTTTTAATAATTTAAACTTTATTTTAACATCAGAAAGCTCTGCAGCACGAAGTGTCTTTTTTGCATTCAGTCTTGGTAGTATGATACCTTTTCTCTTCATATGTCAGGACTTCCTTATATTGCCTGCAAACAAGGCTGTGCTTTTCTTTTCTGTTTGATACCCTTTGTTTCAGTTTAACTTTACAAAATGTCAGTGGCTTGCGTTATTTTTCTCTTTCTATTTGGAATGGATTGCTCAGAGTTGAGCAAAATGGCAGTAAAATATATAGAGAGTCCTGTGTTTTTTTCCTCTTTATCTTTGAAGATAGGGAAGAGAAGGATGTTTTGATTCACAAACTGACATGTAACAAGCCCAGAGTGTGGTTTTCCAGAAGTGTTATTACATGCTTCCAAGAGAGGCCAGTGATGAGATGCCATTCATTGCCTATTAAAGGGATTGTGTATAGTCTCGTTGTGAGATAACATACCAAATGTAAAGGCCTAACTATATGTGAAAATGGTAAAAGAATAATTTTAATCAATAACAAATTTCTAGCAAGCTAGACAAAGAAAGTACGGTTAACTATGCAATGTGAATGCAGTGAACTGTTGAAATACAGTGATCTTAATTTAACAGTGGTGATTTCAATCATAGCACACTACAATGTCAAAACTTCAGAGTAGTTTTAAGTGCTTTGTGAGAGTTTTAAATGCATGTCAGAATGACTTAAAAAAATTATTCTGTCACTGTAGGAAGAAACACAGAAGTTGCTGGAGGACTTACATGTTTACCATTACAATTACATTTCAGTTCTGAGATGTCTTCATGTTTTCACATCTTCTCTTCCAAAGTATCCTTTGGGCAAGCAGGTGATGTACTGTTATATATGGGGTTTGTTGGTTTTCTTCTCAAAGTATGGCATCTGAATAAATATTTACGCTTTGTTTACTAATGTGCTGTTTTACCCCCTGCTTCTTAAAATGGAGACAGATGCTTTCTTGTTATGGGTGGAGGGCAACAGTGGTTTCTTTACGTCATGGATGATGCCTTGCCAGCCAACAGGAAGGAGTTTCCAGGAGGATGCAGATGCACAGATCAGCTAAAGAACCCACACATTGACTTTCCCACATCTGGGATCGTCTGTATGAATTGCAGACAGTGTATACTCTTCTACCACCTATTAGATCACTAGTCCAATTCAGATGAAGAGACTGAGTTTTTAGCAACCTTCTGTACAGGAAAAAGTGATAGTTAAGGAACAGTGGTAATTGGTCTTAATAACCCTATTGCTCTAAGGTCATTAAATCCACCTTCTCAGGCTAAGCAATTTCTTCTTCCGCTAGAAGAGCAATGTGTTCTGTGCATGTGCACTTGTCTCTCCATTCTCAGTGTTTTGCGTGCTGTAACTAGAGTCTGTGACTAACTACAAAAGCAGCACGAACTGTACCAGTATTTGAGAATAAAAGGATATTTTAGCTGGGGCATTTGATTTGAGTTCTTCTGTGTTCCCTGTGTTCTGTTATCTTCATCTGAATGTTAGTTGTTTGAAGCCTGGTGCAGAGCAACACAGTCTCCAGCAACACTAGAAGCTTAGTTATGGAAGATATTAAATGCTCTCATTTCTTTTGCAAACACTCTGTGTCTTTGGAAAACAAGCTCCAAAGGAATTGCATATTACTTTGAACAGCTTGTTGTAAGATTTCCGCATTGCTTTCTAAAACACTTTATCCTTTTTTCACCTTCTGTGTAACAGATCAGGGATCTGCACTGTGCATGTTTGGAAAATCAAGTGTGGGAGACAGAGGAGTATGAATCATCTCTTCAGCTAGCAAGGTGATTTTTTTTTTCCGATTTTGTTTTAATATCACTGTACATATGGAGAGTATCAGTCATCAGTTATTCTGGAATTTAAAGCTGAGTATATTACCTGTTTACAGCTAGCTTTAGGATTGTTTGTAAGTGTAAATGACTGCTGTTTTCATTTTGGTTTTCTACTGATTTCTGTGAAATTTAACCATGTTGTAATATTTCATGTGCCCTGCGTAATTGTGCTGAAACCACTGAAATTATTTTCTGTGAATGAGAACATAAATTATGTTTTATCTTTTAAAGTATGATTGTGATATCAAATTATAAATTGCAGTTGCCTTAAATTTTAATCTGTTGTGAAAATTAGAATCTGTTCCAAATGAATAGTAGCTGAGACCTTTTTTTTTATTTTACTACTTTCCCTCTGTCCCTCCTTTGTCTAATAGTTTATACAGGGACTGAGTTAAAATTTTGTGTTATTGTGAGAATAAGACTTCAGGAGAGCCTACAATTGTGTTGCCAGGCAATTTTCTTAATAGAACACATTTCAATTGCAGTGTTACAGGTACAGATTTTATATGTGCTTTAAAGAGACACATGGCAGGTGTCTATTTCCTTAATAATTGCATCCATTCAAATAGTTCCGTTGCACAGGAGGCAATGTGACACTGTTACTGTAATTGCATCTTCTAGAGCCTCTGAGTTGGTGAGGTGTGATTGTGTCACACTGTAAACCTGCATAGAGAAAACATGTCAGTGGTGGTTAAAGAATAACTTTCTGGGCTCATATACACAAGGAAATACACACTTCAGACTCTACCTTTCCCATACTGAGCGGTTCTTAGCCATAGCCACGACTCTGTGTTCTTCACCCTCATCCCTTTGAAAGGATTACATGCTTGGTTTGTCATTTCTGCAGTCTTTCCTTTTTATTCCTTCTCTGACTCTCCCGAATCTTGACATCACTCAGTCATCTATCAACTCCTGCCCACAAATGCATCATTCTGCTTTCCTGTATTGTCTGTCTGTAATCTCTTAATAACACTTGGCCATTTTCCCCTCCCCTTTTTCTTCTCCTATGTTTAATTTGCTTTCATCCTCTCTGAATTCATCTGTCTCTTCTCCTGTCCCAAAGCTGATGCTCCCATCAGATTCTGACTTGCTCCCCTTTTATTCTTATCTGTTCATCTCCCTCCTGTTGTTCTTCTGGTCCTGGCTCCCACTGTGGGAGCTTCTAATAGAAATACAGTGATCATGGTCAGTCCTTTCATAGATGATGATTCTGTGATTCTTTGTTTTTATCCAGAAAGTCTGTCATTTTCCTACTAAATCTACTCCAACACAATTTCTTGAAATACTTGGAATTCTAGCTGTGATTATTAATTTTTTCAGCTTTTAACTTCAATTCTCTTTTCCATTTTACACATACTTCCTCTTGTCTCTGCTTTTTCTACATGGACTCTTGCTGCCATCTTTTAGTAGAAAATGATAAAATGTGGTCTTTCCCCTTCTATTCATAATCTTTTTTTCCCCTCTTGCTCAGCTTTAGAAGTTACTCACTGTTCCTTAATACCTGTGTCTTCTCAGGAGCCACATCACCCTTGTGTTCACTCTTCCCCATCCCATATTCTTCTTTTCAATGTTTTTCTGGAATCCCATCTTTTTTCCCTTTGTATTTAGAAAGTGAAAAATAGAAAAGCTTTAGATCAGCGTATTTCTCATTTTCTAACAAAGCATCTCATTTGACTTTCATGAATTTTGCTTGAATGTGGGGTTTTCAGCTGTTGAATTGAGTTTCTTTTGTGGTTGATTTCTCTACTTCAGCCTTTCCTTTTGTCCATTCTGGTAGAAGATCCTGTTTTGGGTCATCTTAATTTTAGCAGTCTAGACAGTAGTTACTCGAGTTGTCTAGAGTCTAAAAAATACCATGGGTCAACAGGAAGAATCTGTGAGCTTTAGTTCACTTTGGATTAATCCAATCAGAAGAGAGAGAAGATAAGAGGTGTTGGAGAGTGTCTCACTTGATTGGTTATGTGGAGCTAACTGCCTGGGACTTCTGATCAAATTTTTAGGTTGCAAAACTTGCAGTCTGACATATTGTCCTCTGTCTAGACATTTTTGTCTGCCAATCATTGATTGCTTTTCATCACATGCTGCTTATCACAGTCCTGCCCTTCCGCAACTCCTCATTTTGGTGCTGACCAATCTCTGTTATCACTACTTCAGCTGATTCCCCACTTCAGCATTCAGAAGGAGTTTCTGTGGACTTCATTCTAGCTTCTTTTCTTCTCTTTCATAACTTGAAATAAGATTTATTTACTGCCATATAATGGTCTGAGATCTTACTTTCTGCTTAAAGCCTGACTCCTAATCAAATTAAAATCTTAACTCCACTCTCTGACAACTGGCATGCCTTGCAGTAATCTCAAGCCTAAAAGGCTGAAAAGGATCCTTTACTGTTTCCTCATACATGATAACCATCTTTTCTGTTCTTTGGGCCCTGTAATCCCATTGTTGTCATAAATAAGTTTTTCAACAACTAGCAGTTTCATTTTGAATAATATTACTAAAATGAATTTTTTCTTTCCCATTCACAGATCTCCAGATCTGCTTATCCTCTCTCCATCTTGGGTGTTTAATTATTGCAGTGTTTTGTCTGGCCTGGAACAAGGCTATCTTGTTTACCCATTGTGTTATACAAGACAGTTTCAAAATGTTTTCCAGCCTTTTGTGTAGTCAAGGCCACCCTTTGTGTTGTTAACTCCTGATGCTTTCTGTACAAGACAAGTGTATCTGAAGGCAGTACTTGATTTGCAAAAATCCACAACCCTGAAGCAGATAAACTGAAGTTTAAATTTCTAACCTTTATAAGTATTTAATATCAACTGCCCGTTAAAAACCAGAGCTCAAATTGCAGTTGTCCCTCCAGGTATCCACAGAGTTTCCCCAGTCTTAGTCTAAATTTCTTAGTCAGTGTTCAGGTAGCTGATAGGGAAACCCACTGCCTGCTACCACCATCCTGTAATTCTTTTGTCATGTTCCTTTTTTTGTGTAGCTGTGCTTTTTGTGTCTTCTAAAATCCTCAAATTTATTAGCATTAGTTTTTTGTACTAGAACCTTTGTTTTGTGTAAGACACAGCAAAAGCTCAAGAATAGGCTGGGAAGGGCTGCCAGTAACAGAGGCTTTACAAAAGTGTAATTGTTCAGAACCAGAGTGTTCAGCAATGGGAACCTCTCACACTGTATGACAAAAGTTGCATGAATGTCTAATGGTACTGGCTGGATGCAGTGACTAATACAGGATTTCATTTATGGATATTTGCAAGGACTTGCTTTGTTATCTTTTAAATTAAGATGATAAGTCTGAGCAGTGTTTGACGGCATTTGTAAAAGGCCTTAATAATTTAATAGGAAGGAAATGCAGGGCTGGAGGTTGGGCTAGATGATCTCAAGAAGTTCCTTCCAACTTGAATGGTTCTGGGATTCTAGTAGTTAGATTTACAGCAATTTAAAAAAACCCCAACAAAACAACAATTCTGATTTCATTTGAAAGTCACTCCAAATCACAGAGATTAGTGGATTTTGTGGATGTGTGTTTACATACCAATTTTTTAATTTTTTTTTGTACTGTTTCGTTTACCATTCTTGGGAATGAGTTATGAACCCTGCCATACTTGTTTTTCAAGGGGTTATTTTTGTTAGGGATTTTTTTGTTTTGGCTTGGGTGTTTTGTTTGTTTGGTGCTTTTGGGGTTTTTTTTTGTGAATCACAGTTTCAAAAATTGTAACTCCTGTGTCCAGCAAGTGGTTTTAGGTAGAGCATCAGAAAAACTTTTGTTCTGCTGGAAAATGTGAAGGACATCTTGACCAAACCAAATTGGTTTGTTTCTTTTTGTTAATGACAACAAGAAAAGAATTTACTTTAATGCAAGACTGAGTGCTTGAAATCTTGGAGATTTTTTTTCTTTTAAAAGGAATTGTTCAATTTTTTTTTTAAACTTTTTTTCAACTAAGAACATTGAAAGCTGTTTCATCATTCTGCGTTTTAACTTCAGCCAACAATTGTGTCTTTTAGGATGTTGAATAAGTCTGATTTGGTAACCATGCTTCAACAATGCGTGGAAATTTTGCTGTCATCTTCTGGAAAAGAGTTTGATGAGGCAGTAGAGAAGTTGAAGGAGTTCTTGACCCAGTTTCAGAATCTAGAAGGTGGGTGTGTACCTTCAGGTATTCCATTGCAGATAATATAAAAGCTGTTTTGTAATCTGACCAATGGGTTTCATTTTCCTTGAGATATCCCGTCATTGTATCAAAGCATCAGATTTGCAGGATTGTTTTTTTAAATACATGCACGAAATTACAAAATGTTTATATTCTTTACTGTTGCGTGCTTTTTATGATACGGAAGAGTGATGTAAGATAAGAAATTGGACAGATAGCAAACATTACTCACTAAATCTCTCATACGTGTATTTTGAGGACTTTAACAGACATTGCAATTGTCAAAACACATTTTAGCGAGTAAAAAACTGTATTGAAAGATAATAGCAGGAGACTTCCTTATGACATGGTATTTAATTCAAATGTATGTGAAGTTCTTTGACCTGCACATTCAGAGCTCGGACACCAAGGGCTAGTTGTCAGGGCTCTGCTGACATGCTGTAACTTATCAAGGCCATATATTGATTGTTCATGGTGGAGAACATACTTCAGAGCTTAGCAAGGCAAATGAATAGCAGCCTTCTGTCTTTCAGAGGCAGGTTAACAGAAGCTGACATACTCCTTCTGAAACAGGAGTATGACATATTTCAGCATTCTTCTGGAATAGGAATTTCACTGCTTCTCCTGAACTGTGGAGAAGTGCTCCCCAGTGATTCCCTTGAAGATGAATTGGTTATCATCTGGTCTGCTTTATGCATATTAATTAAGCTCATTATTGGTGCAGTTGCTACCTGGCATTTGGACAAGTAGGTAACAAGCCACCAAATGCAGTCTTAATATTAATTAAAGTAGTCATGTAGTGCTTTAAGGTTAATTGAGACTTGTTTAGAAGAATTGGCTCTTGCCTGTTCCGTGTATTTTTTAATTGATGAAGTAATAGTAGAGCTGTGGTAGAAGAAATAGGTCATCACTTTGAAAAAGCTGTATATGTCACTGAAGGTACCAGCACTGAAGAATCTGAACTATGATGGAAAACATAAAGGTTCATCTAGTTTGGCTAAAAAGAATTGAAGCAAATGGCTTTTAAGTAGTTGGATTTTTACCTTGAGGAAATGAATAAAGAACAGCAACTCTGGGAATTCAGGAACTTGCAGAATTATAAAACAAAAAAGACAATATTTATTTTCACTTACGATTCGATGATGGTTTTAAAGCAGAGAAGGTCTAATGAATTCATGAATTATCTTTGTTTACAAAATGGATTTAAGCTGTAATGGAAAAGTGAGAAGGAGAAGTTAAGATAAACTGTATGTGAATAGGTTGCTGAGTTAGATAACTTCTTACTCTATGTGATTTTATTGATCTTCAGCAGGAGTTTTCAGAAGTCTGCCAAAAATGTTATGTGCCCAAATTGCCCACAGAACCTTTAGAGTAAAAGGATAGTTAAAAATACTGGGGTTTTTTTAGCAACAACAAAGTCCATTTTCCTGACTGCCTAATGAACTGAAAAACATAAAAGCATGAAGCATGAGGAAACAAAATATATTCAGTCTGTTTTGAGCTGAAGGATTTGGGGGCTGTGGGGAGGAAATTGGTGTAGTAGTGGTGAGGAAGTTTTCTGCTAAGTCTTCAACATGCATACAAATGTCCACAGGGCCCTGGAAATACCAAATTATTCTATGCAGGTCACAAAAAAGCTTTTATATATCATGATTGTCACTGCTGATTGGAACTTTACTTGTGACCCGTAGGTGGAATCTCCATCTACCATCTTCTTAAGTAAGGAAACAGTTGTGGTTACCTAGTTACTTTTTTGTTTGATTTTGTTTGTCACTCATCCTGGCATTGGTTGTGCTTTGGGAGTTTTTGCTTCTTTGTTTTTACCTAAAAATCACTAATAATTGATGCAATTGATAACAAACTGTATGGCTATGAAATTGAAATTTTGTTATAAATTAAGATAATAAAACTGGGCAATGAAATACCTTAGCACACTTTTGGTTTGCTGCTCTGGTTGCAGTTCTCTGGGTTACATAGTGAGAACTCATTTCTTACTCAGTGTTTTCCTACACATGGCAAGGGAAAAATTAGAGTGTGTGGCTTTTTGAATACTCCTAAAGCATTAGTAATATCTAGTACTTATCTGTCCGATTTACAGATGTTGAGAGTATGACCTCGGATAGCGTAAACAGAATTCACGTGATGTGCAAGGCTTGTGCTGGATCTTTGCTCAGGGCTGAATTGTTTCAGTTAGATAATTGCTGTTGGTTAAGCTGCACTGCAGACTCCTTTTTTAACAGTCTTGTGCAAAGTGGAAGACTCAAAAGTTGCCTGTGTTTGGGGCTATGTGAACAAGTAACTGCACGCCTCTCAGATTGCTTGGGTTAGGGGGTTTGTGTAGGTAGTCAGGGAAAGTTTACCCCACATATCAAACATTAGTTTTGTTCTAGTAGCAGAAGCTTTCCAAGAGCAAGATGTGTCCGTATCGTCACAAAAGGAGCTCCAGAAGAAGACAGACCTTTATCATCTTCAGAAGGTTAGGCCTGCACAGGCTTTGCTGACTGGTTCCTTAACTGAGTATTTTATGATGTAATTGTTCATGCTTAGTTCTTCCCAGCTTGCTGGAGCTCTAAGTAAAGGTTGTGTATAAGTGTCTCATCTTAAAAATGAATGAATAAGTACCAACTATGTATATCAGGCCCTCCTGACACATAGAAAATTATAGAAAATATCTATCTTAAACTAGGATTTTAAAATGCAAGTTAGATGTTTTTGTTTAACTTGTAATTTAAACATTCTGCCTAACACATATTTCTCTGAATTTCCAAAACTCCTACAGGTTTGAGAACTGAATACATTGGCCTAAATAAAAATAATTGCACAATCACACTTTCAGACATCATCAGTGAAGGCATGCCAGCAAAAATTAATTATACATGTTACACATATAGATTGTGTTCTCTAGAGAATGACTACCTCCCATGTAGTTTTATGCACCACTTTCTTTTTAAAGACTTTGTTGGAGTTGAAGGAATCAAGGCGATCTAAGAAACTGACAAAGTTTGAAATGCTTCGTTTTGAAGTTGTTGACTATATAGACAGTCTTGTAAGGTGAGATTTCCCATTTTATGTTCCTGCATAGTTTGCACCATGAGTTGCAAATGAAATTTTACTAATATGTTAGCATGTTAATCTTGTTGAAACTGTGTCTTGGTCCCTGCAGCACACTTTTTTTTCTCCTTCCTATTCTTTCTTGGAGGACTCTAAAAATAATAACTAAAAAAACCCCCTCTTTTCCATAAATTAGTTGAAATAATTGGCATTATGAATTGACCGACTTACTTTGGCTGCAGCAAAAAGGTTGAGGGAGGACTGGGTATGCATAGCAGAATAAACTCGAGAGTTTTTACCCAATCTTTGCTGATCTGTTCTACTTATGAAACTGTACAGATGTCAAGTATGATATCCTGTCCATTTTGGGAACTGTTTCGGTGAGCAAGCCATAGCAGATAAGGTTTGAAGGCAGCTCTGTAGTGGAAAATGTTGTGGTGGGGGAAGAGATGAAGGCACTTGTTAATTATAGAGCCTTGGGTGGAGGGGGCAGGAAGGGAAGCCTACAGAAGCATGACTGTGCCAAGATAAAAGCTTCAGATATGGAGACAAAGATGAGCAGAGACTCATCATGAGGCCTCTAGATGGATCAGCAAGATCTATGGAGTACATGACTGGTGTTAGCATTTTAGCTGCTGCCCTCATTTTTTAATTTGTCAGTGGCCCAGCTACAGTTCTACACTAAATCCATTGATTTGGAGTTGATAATAACAGACTTCTCTGCTTAAAAGTTTATTTCAGTGCTGTTCGTCTTGTATTTTCAGAGATTTGCCAGTACTGTTTGGGAAACATACATTCTTGTAGTCTCTGACTGCAGCAGACTTCTGTTATTTCCCTTAAGCTGAAGCTCATGTCTCCCCACCTCTCCCCATACCTCGTGCTTTTTCAGAAAATACCTTGTTCCTGCAGACCACAGGACTCTGCATGAGATACTGTATTTCAACACAGCCACTGTTCTCCGTGGGCACTTGAATGCTGCCCCAAGGACTGCACTTCACACAGCTTTAAATAACCCACACTGGTACCTGAAGGTAAGAAACAAGTGAGTTGTTCGTGGTGCTGGAGTAGTTTCTGAAGGCTACATGTGAGGATGGTGTGCAAGGCTTGGTTTTGCTGTTTCATGAAGCTTGGCACACGTTCAGCTGTTTTGCAGAGAACCAGCAAGTATTGATAAGCAACTAGGGACTTTATTCAAAGAGTTAGGGAATCTGTCTGGCTCAATAGAGAAGGTAATTCTGGAAAGAGGTCTATATGAGGAATATGTTTTCCAGAATGTGTTCTAGTCAGTAGATGTGGGAGAAAAGTAATTTTGTCCTCCGTTACAAATGGGATGACTGTCCATGGGGAAAAATACAGTGTCCTTTCTTTATAGGGCTGGTGCTCAGTCCTCACTGTATAGACTGTGTAAGTTGAAGGCTGTTCAGGCAGAGTGATAACATGAAAATAGCTTAAGTACAGCATATTTATTGGAGTCCTTTGTTTTTCTCTTTATTTTCATATTTGTTGTGTATTGATATCCTTTGTTTCCTGAGTTCAGAAAAAGATTGTCCTTTTGTTCTATCAGCTAACCTTGCCCTTTTCTAGAGGAGAAAAGCAGCCTGTTTTCCACTACTTTCATAAGTAAAACTCACAGGATGACCAAAAGAAAGAATTAGAGCAGGATTTGGAAAAGGAGTGAACATGTATTTCATTTTGTCCTTGATTATAGATGCTATTTGAAGTTGTCTTTATGCACTAAGATTTTTCTTAAAAAACTGATTATAGTTTTGAAAAAAAAAGTTGGTTGTAGCTGTATCTGAGTAATTATATGTTACTTGAGTCAGAGCCAACATTTACCAGGAATCATTCTTGATAAAGATCAGTCTTTGAAATCTACAACCCAGTTTGTATTGGGTTTGTTGGCACTGTGCCTCAGTTTGAATGAGGGTTGTCAGTTTTACTGTGTGCAGGAGTTATTTCTAAAATCACTTACAGAGCTTATTTGTGAAAACAGTAGTTAGCAAGTGAGCTACCATTAAAGAAACCTAATATGGACCTCAGTAATTTATATATTTTAGAAACCTAGAATAGGACACCTAGCAAAATCTAATTGCTGATATGTTTAGTAAGTGTCCTCTTTGATGAGTTGACAGGAGTTCAAGTCCTCTGTCATCCTGTACTTTATTCTTTGACATGCTTTAACATATTTACAATGTTTTCTGAGTAGATTTTGAAGGTTTGGCATCGTTTCTAACAGCAGCACTATTGGCTGTATACCTTGCCTAGCATTTTAATCCATGCGAGTCAAATAAATATTTTTTCTTAATTGTACCTATGATTTCTGCATGGCTTGTGTTTTCCTGTGCCGTGACCAGAGCAAAGTTCTCTAGAGCTGTTCCTTCCAGAAGGCTAGGACAGAAAAAAGCTTCAGTGGAATACCAGTGAATGATTAATATGTGATGCATTGCTTGCAAGAATCCGGTCTAGTTATTTATTTAGCAAAATGTGAACCAAGGATCATACTTACCATGGGGAACAAAAAAAAACCCACAAAAAAGCAAAAAAACCTGCAGCAAAACCAGTGTAATTCTATTTTCACTGATCCCTTGAAAATTCAACAAGTTGTAATTTGGAATTCCAGCTCCCATATCAGGGAAAGAGGATTTGGTCCTTAGGATAAGAGCTTTGATTCCAGAGCAAGGTAGGAGTCTGTCCTCTCTCTAGCTTCTAGGAACAGGGTCAGGCAAGAGAAACCCCTCATCAGCAGTGTTCTGTGTTGCTCCCACTCCCATTCCCTTCTTTCAGAAGCAGCACCTCTGTGCTGTACAGGTGGTTTCACAACTGGCTGCTCATTCTAGGGCAGCTTCCTGTGTGTCAGTCTAGTTGTTTCCTCTCGGGGACATCGTGTGTGCTGCTGCCTCAGGAAGCTGAGGTTTCCCTGACGGCAGCTGCAGCTCCGTCCCACTGTGCTGCAAAGCCTTGGCCTGCTTACCACAGGGTTCTTTCAGGCGCTGGCAGAGACCCTGCGGTGACAATCAGTAATACCTTTTCTGGATCATTCTTGGCACTTGTGTGTGGTGCAGCTTCATGCTAATTTCTGCAGATAAACCTGCTCAGAGGAGTGAAGGTGCTTTGCATCCTCTCTTGGTTGTGATAACTGTCCTGATGTTTAGAATGTCCGTGCAAAGTGACCAGCAATGCCAGGCTGGCACATGGCTGAATAGTAGGAAGCCACAGAGACAGGTGCAGTAGGAGAGGGGAAAAGAGACGGGTCTCGGGTTGTCCTTCTGAGCAGTGATCTGGATCAGGCAGAAGGTGTAACCTCATGTGTGCTGGTTAGTGACACAGGAGTATTTGAAACTCTTATGGTATGCTCCTGAATTACAGTTTGAGAAACTAATGTCTGCACTGTAACATTTTGAGAGTTTAGCTATGTTTCTCTGAATTTTTCTGGAAGCCATCTGGACTGAACTGACAGATATTCACCTAATGTCCGGAGGTTTTGTGTTCCTTGTAGAAAGTAAATAACTTGAAAATTTCTACGTGTTCTGGAAATTGTGAAATGCCTCATAGGTGCTAGCACCCAACTGGACCTGAGTCTCACAAATTCAGAAATTGAGATCTGTGAAAAATAAGATAGAGATTCTTGAGCAAAGTCATATTCTTTGCCTAGCCTTCTTTCCTGTATTGGAAAGCAATTTACTTATAGAGGTATCATTGCTACAGCTTTATAACTTTCAAAAAGTACCTTGTGTATTTTACCAGCATCTAAAAGCATTTTAGAAAAAAATTCTATGAACTGAAAGGAATGATCAGTGGTTGTTTTCATGTTAAGAGGGCTGACTTCTTAGGGGGTATGAAACTGAAATGAAATGCTGTAAATTTCTGCAGCTGTACTAGGGACTTCTGTCTCTGGCTCAAGCGGCTTTTTTACTTCTCAAGTAGATGGTTCAGTGCTGATGACCTGAATCCAAGGGGCTGGAAAGCTGCCCAGCAGAAAAGGACCTGGGGGTGCTGGTCAACAGCTGCTGACCATGACCCAGCAGTGTGCCCAGGTGGCCAAGAAGGCCAGTGGCATCCTGGCTTGTATCAGCAATAGTGTGGCCAGCAGGACCAGGGCAGTGATTGTCTCCCTGTCTCAGCACTGGTGAGGCTGCACTCCAAGTGCTGTGTCCATTCTGGGCCCCTCACCACAGGAAAGACATGGAGGTGCTGGAGCGTGTCCAGAGAAGGGCCTGCAGCACAAATCCTGTGAGGAGTGGGTGAGGGAGCTGGGCTTGTTTAACTTGGAGAAAAGGAGTCCAAAGGGAGCTTGTATCCAGGTGGGGGTCAGCCTCTTCTCCCAGGCAGCTAGTGACAGGAGGACAGAAAATGGCTTCAAGTTGCACCAGGGGAGCTTTAGATTGGGTGTTTGGAAAAATTTCTTCCTGGAAAGGGTTGTCAGGTCCTGGAACAGCTGCCCAGGGAAGTTGTGGAGTCACCATCCCCAGAGAGATTTAGAAGATATGTAGATGGGGCGCTAAAGGACATGGTGTAGAGGTGGCCTTGGCAGTGCTGGGTTAACAGTTGGACCTGATGTTGTTAGAGGGCTTTTTCAACCTTAATGATTCTATGAATTTCCTGAAATATAGAATACTTTGTGAGAAATCAGACTTTAGTCTTTATAGACACTGAGTTTCAAGCCAGAGATAAATAATTGTTATAGTTCAAAGATAAAACACTGAGATGTGAGAACCAATTACGTTTTTTAGTACTTCTGACAGATCTATATTAAGTCTTCCTCTTGCTTTTGTGTGGGGGTAGGGGGAAGGGATACTTTTCTATTTTCTACATAGGCAAATCATGACTAGTTTCTTTTCCTGAGTCCATAAAACAGAATATTTCTCTCTCATATGTAAATAGAACTAAAAAAATAATTGGCTAAAAGCCCAATCAGATAATCACTCATTACAGCAGAGACAGTGTAAGTGTACAAAGTTGTAGAAGGAACACCAGGAGTGAAGCAGCTGGGTGGTTTTTTGTTGATTTTTATTTTTTAATGGTATGTTGTTTTTTTTTTTCTTTGTACCATCAACTTGACATTAAACACACAAACAGTAAACATTTGGTTAGAATACCTGCCATACGAATTTCTTGAAGTAGTTATATCTAGCCCTTAAAATTGTTCAAGATTAAAAACTGATCAAAGTTACTGCCTTGATTTTCTTTTCATCAGAATCAAGCTTTGAAATGTGATGGAGGAAGCATTTCTAATAAAGCCCCTGACATATGCATAGTATATAAGCTTCATTTGGAGTGTGGCAGATTAATCAATCTCGTTGATTGGTTAGAGGTATGTGATGATGGAAACAGTTCCTTTACCTGCTTTCAGTATTCTGATTTGTCTTTTTGCTGCATTTCTGCTTTTCTTTAGTCCCCTTTTGACAGCTTAAATCGTTGCATACCATGGTCCACAAGACCACAAGAACACACAGTAACTCCAATCACTCTTCCTCTCTTGTGAATCATTTATTTCCAGCAGTGTTACCCTGTGATGAAAATATTTTGCTTCTGCTTCTATTTTATGCTTGGCACAGATCACCTTTTGTGCTTCACGAAATTGTCTTTCCTTTCTCTTTAAGTATTCTGTGACACTTTTCTGTAAACAGGCAAGTGGGGCTCTTGGAGAAAATGCTTGTGCCAGGGAAGAGCAAAGGTCCTTCTGGCTTGGTATCCTGTCTCATACTCTGACCAAGAGCAGAGAGTATAGCAAGACAACATACATTAATATGATAAAGTCTCCCTACCTAACAATCACATTTTAGTTCTAAAGTTTCCTAAATTTCAGTTGTTCTTCTGTATTTTCTAAGCCTACCTGGATGACATTACCAATATAATTTTTAGCAACCACAGCATCACCTGGCAAGAAAACTGTGTATCTTAACTACCTGCAGTTTAGAGGATATTTCTTTTACTTGTTCTGCGTGTTTTGTTTGCTGCTGCCCTGTTTGTGTACTGTATATTCCTACTCAGGCTCCTGCTGTCCCTCAGTTTTATAGACTTCTTCACAGCCAACTTACCTCTCTCATTTCCCCAGAATGTTCAAGCAGTCTCACTTTGAAAATATTTTTCAGTCCTGTGGTTTCTTTGAGAATGGGTCAGGACCCACAACTGTTTTGAGATTTTAAAATGGAGGCACATGAGTTCACTGAGTGATGTCTTGCATTCCATGTTCCTGCCATGGTATGCAGGAATTCCTTGCTCTTTTGATTGCTGACACACTCATAGAGTTATCATTCCAAGATCTCATTCCTCCTGAGTCATAGCCATCAGCTCAAAGCTCGCTATTTTATATGCAACTCTCAAAAGTGAACTGTATTAAATCTGTGCTGCTTTTCCCTTTCTAGGCTTTCTCAACTGTGGTGATGGCAGCTGAGGCACCAGATGCAGATACAGCTTCCTCAGACCAAGTGGATGATATTATCCAGTATCCTTTTTCATTTCTATCAAGCTTGACATTTAAATGCTTTCAGGATTTCTGAACTAGTGTTTTTAAAATACAGGTTCATGTGCACTAATTTCACAGAAAGTACTACTTTAAACAGCCTTAATGGACTGAAAATGTCTAAGAAATAGATCTGCTGAAACATTTGGGGTGGGCATGGTGAGGTAAGAGAGCAGTTTTTGTCCACTGGAACTGTCTGAAATGGAACCAAAAGTCTGTAAAACAAGTTGAAACTATTTTGTTAAATCATCGGATAGTTGGTATAGCTGCTGTCTAGGGGTAAGGCATTACTGGGGAACAGAGAGGGTAGGACAGCTGTGACCTAGAGAGCAGATAAATAGAAACAGGACTTCATTATAAGGAAGATGAAAGCACTAGCAGTAGTGTCTCTGTGGAAGCCGTGAGTTCTGGTTTCTTAGAGCTGATTAATTTCCACAAAATATTCATTCAGCTCCTTACTTTGTCCTGATCCTGAACTAAAGAATGGAAAATATTTAACGGATGAGCATTAGAACCAAAATCTATGGCTACAGCAGTAGTGCTGCCACAGAGTAGAGCTGAATAGTTGTACAAAAGGAGGTTTAGAGGAAGGATATTTATATGTATTTATAATATATATATAACACTATACTTGGCTTTTCTTTAGTATAAGGCCTTTTCTTTATTACAAGCTCCACTGGTAATTAACAGAGTAAACTAAATTCTTTACTTCAGGAATATGAAGCTGCATGTCAGGAAGGCAGCAAGAAAGCTATAGTGAATAGAAAATAAGAAGGTGGTGCTGTTTTATGAAACCTCAAAAAAAACTCTATAATTACCTTTGCATTTTTTTGTCAAGGGGCATGAAGGTTTAAATTCTTCTGATAGTATCTTTGTAAGCTTGAAGCTTCTCTTAGCAGTGGGGAAAGGAGCTCTTCCTTTGTTGCCACACTGTATGCATGTAGCAGCAGTACTGATTAGATTGAAGATGTGTGCTTCTGTAGGCAAATCATGCTCTGCCTTTATTTCCAACAATTTTATTGTGCAACACAACATGTTGTGTAATCGGTGCTTACCATGACTGAGAAATCTTTCCCTCCTACAAAGAACTCCATCAATGTGTCATAAAAAATGTGCTTGGTTTCCTTTACTGAAATGTCCAGCGCTCGCTTTATTCGAGCTGTTTCTGAACTGGAACTCCTGGGCTTCATAAAGCCCAGCAAGCAGAAAACTGACCATGTAGCAAGGCTGACGTGGGGAGGCTGCTAATGTGCCACCAAGGTGCTAATAAACCTGTTCTTTCCAATGCTGCAGTGGCCGTGTTCCCACTAAACCAGTCCGCGCTAACTCTGCTACTGAGTCAAAGTCAACAGTGACTGAATGTTGTGAGATACATTCTGAGTGCCTGGGCAGGCTTGAATAGCAATGGTTTTTAATGCTCACCCTCCCTGTGCAGTGTACTGCACTATTAATGCCCATGTTCCAAATACTGTATTGTGGTGCCAGTTTCAATCTTCTTTGATGTGTGATATTTAACAGTACACTGATATAACTCAGGCTAACAAGCCAAAAGGACAACACTGGCTGTCTAAGCTACAGAAGTGATGAAACAGTATTATTAACATGCTTTTAAGCTGATAGGATTTGAGTCATTATTATAAAATGCCTTCCAGATCCTTGAACTAGATTTAAAAATAAAACAAGTATGCTAAAAAACAATGAACTTCCATGTTCAGCCTCTGTTGCATGTTCTTCAAAACAGATACTAACTCCCTAAAAACTGCTTCTTGAGGAAGAGGACAGAATAGTTATGAAGATAGAAATTTTTGCTCTTTGAGAAAAGTGAACTCTTTAAATCATTCCCTTTTTCTAGTGAAGTTATCAGTACTAGCTGACTTTTGCTGTCAGGGAAACTTGTGTTAGCATAGACCAAGTGAGAACATGGCTCTTATGCACAGTGGAGGGAGACAGTAAAATCCACACGTAAAGCACACACTGTAAACCCGCCCTCTTTGCCAAGGATTTGTGCTGTAGGTAGGCAAAGGGAACAGCTGTGTGAAAGTAACTATGGGCTGAGCATGTAAAAGCACTGCTCATCTGACAGATCTTCAGTCAAAAAACCTTTTCAGCCCACCCATTTTTCTTGACTGAGTTTGGGGAGCAAGTATGTTTATGCTGGTATCAGAGTTGTGTGTTTTTCAACCATGGGAAAAGCCTTGTTGCCCTCCAGAGCAGTGTGTGTGTCTGCCATGCATTGATAAACCCTTGTGAAGGCTGTGACACATTCCAGCAGTTTGGATGGGCGGGGACTTCGGGTCAGGCTTAGCACCTCGGAGAGGGCTGCACTTCAGAGGTGTTCAGAGTTTGTCCCGTTCAGACTTCAAAGGTGAGTGGTGATTAGTTTATTGTAAAAGACTGTATGTACCGCCAAAAAACTTCCAGACATCCTCAGCTGACAGAGGGGAGTACAGAGTTCACTTTCCTTCTGAGCCACTGAAGCACTGCTCTTGGTGCACAAGTTCAGCCACCACTAGACTCCAGATGCTCCCACTTAGTTGCTCTGGCACTTTAGCCCACTCAAAACAACTGAAAAGCATAGCCTGGAGCTGTGAGGACTAAATCACTTTCATAAACCAGATCTTACTAGGAGAGGGGAAGTCCTATTACAAGAACCAGTAACGTACCAAGCTGTTTCCCCAGGAATGTATGTAAGATAGGTCAGGCTTGTTTGAAATACCTTCAGAGAGGGCTGGAGTCATGAATTTTCCGGTCACTCTAATTGCAGACACAGCTGTGCTTAAGGGAGGGCCTGGTTCTAAATGCTGCCAGTTAGGAGGCGGAGGCTGAGTTTATCAGTCTTTATACTGCCTGAACATACACCCTGGGAAACAAGGATGAAAACTCAAAGAGTGTTTTTAGCATCTCAGTGGAGCATTTGTACAAGTTCCACCAAGACACAGGGTAAAAAATTCCACTGTTCTTCCCTGCAGAGAGCCAAGCTCAGGGAACTGTCTTGTGGCAGTCTTTTTATGTGAGGCTCTCCACAGAAGAGAGGAGGCAAACGCTGAACAGCCCCCTGTCCTGAACATCACTCATTTATCTTGCAAATGCACTTGGCAAATGAAAGGGAGCAGAACCAAATGTCTCTGTGATGTGCAAGAGGACAAGGAGCCACATGTTATGTGGCACAGTTGTCCCCTGTCACCTCACTCCACTAACCTCACACCAGCTTTCACACGCCAGAGGATAAAACATTCAGAAATAAAGAGAAGCCAGTCTCAACAGTGTGTGGCCTTTAATCCCCAGATATGCGGGCTACATGACATTGAAAGTGAAATTAATAGTTAATGGCTGTTTCTGCCCTTCCACTAATAACAAATTTTCAAGGTTAAAGTCACATTTGCTGTGCTACATAGGTTTCCCAGGATCATCAACTCCATATGTGGCATTTCAGAGTGTAAGATGTATAACTATTATAAAGACATGTATATTTGGTAAAACTATGTAGAAAGTACTGTGTAATTTCATTTTCTTCAGCAAGGAGGATCAGAAGATTGAACAGTTAAAAACACAAACTAAAAAAAACCTGGTCATGTATTTAATTTCGTTTGCCTCTCTTTCTTCAGATGCAGGATTTTGTAGTCAAGAGTCCTACCTACCTCAAAAGGACTTAACATCACTGAATCTGGAACCAACATCAGTAACAGTTTAGACACCCTCAGGTACCTTAGCTGAAATACACAGATAGGAGATTTCAAAAGCAAAATTAAAGGTTAGTTTCTACAACTGTCTGCATAGTAACAACATATTCTGCAGATACTCCAGGAAACGTTCATTGTCTGCAATGTTCACTAAAAATAGGACAAAAAAAACACCTAAAGTGATAATGTTGGTAGTAGCTCTGAAACTGTAAGAGTGTAAAGAGTCACCTCTGCACTGCTAACTGTATGATATTCTTAGGTAGCCACATCTTCCCAACAAAACTACTGCCAAAAATCACAACTGAATGCAAGTTAACATTTAAGTTTTCAAACCCTTTTGCTCTACTGTTACAGATGCTGTTCTTTGACACCTCTTTACGCTACTGAATTACTGGTTTCAAACACAAACTTCATAATTTTTTTTATCTCAGAGCCTACAACAGCAGTAAAACTAAGAATAAGCCAGGTGCCTGTAAGAGCCATTCATTCTCACATTTTTCACCCGAGAATGACTTACAATACACAGGTCACAAGTGTAAACTCTGATACTTTACCAGCCTCAATTTCTTCCTCTCCACTGTGGAATCAGAGCGCTTAAATGCTTCCAAGTTCCCAACTTGAAAATGGAGAGAGCTTTCACAAAACAGTTTCTAAACAGAACTTGCTACTGGTCATGCTGTTCAAGAGTACACAGGCAAATCTCAAACATCAGCACACAGGATTGCTTGACTCTCCTTCCTTTGCAATCCTGAAATAGCTGGACCATCTTACGGTTATATGCTCTCACATCTAGGCACAAAAATCAACACACAGGTTGTACATGCTGCTTTGTAAGTACACAGTAACTGAGGTCTGCTTGAAAAGAAATTTACACATCACTACCTCAAAAACAGGTTAACCAAGATCTTTGGTTTCACTCTGTTAAATTGCAATTAACTGTCCTCAGCTTGCCTGGTTTTTGGATAAACTGCAGTTACACACAAACTGCAAAAATATTCTAAATGTGGCTACCACAACAGGTAGTGCCAAAAACTGAGCAGTTGTTGAATTGTACCCATTTCTACCTGACTCAGAAGCCTTTGAAAAAGCTCTCAGGAGCAGCTTTGTTTTCAAGCACCAGCCTGCTCCTCAGAGCACCCCAATTTTCCTAATTTTTTCAACAGTCATCAAGCTGCCAACAATTTTTCTACTGAAGAATATGTCACTTGTTAGAACAAGCCCTTCACGTGTAATTCATCACATCAGATACTGGCACTGAGATTAGGAAAAGAAGCCAGTTCAAAGACAAAGACAGAACAAGCAGCAGGTTAAAAAATAAAATTTTTTAAAGAATGCAACCTTGTTTTCAAAGCAGGCACAAATTAAGCCTACCACAGTTGTGATGCATAAGCACCTATGGTGGCATGGTATTTAATCTTCCAGAAGACTGCTTATTATGCATCAATTTGGAATAGCACAGGAGTGGCTGGGTGCTAACATGACATCACTTCTTATTACAACTCTTAATATCCTAACGGAAAAGATAAGAACACAGGAGACAAAGATGTATCAGGATGCTGAAATCTGCATGGTGGTCCACCTAGAAGCAGTGGTTTTCCTACCCTGGGCAACTTAACAATATAAGGTGGTCAAAAAGTAAGGAGCAGGAAGAAGGGGGACTGAAGACTTCAAGGCAGACAACAGAAATTACAGCCCTTGATAGTTTTATCTTCAGTGAGAGAAGACCTGAGAGGAGAGTGTAGCAGAGATTTCTCTCTACTGACACTCTGAAAATAAAGTAGAAATAATCCAAGCATTTAGGTAAAAGGTTTCAGGAAAGAGAGCAGGAAATACTCTGATACTCTGGCAATGTGCCCAATTTTGAACCTGTAATTTCACTACTAAGTGAAAAAGTTCACTAAGAACTAGAGATCATCACACTGCTTCTCTGATACCATAAGCATCAGCATGAACCAATTATTAAGTCTTTCTACCAGGTGAAGCTGCAATTACATTTCAACTGAAACTCCTCTATTAACCTGAAATGGGACAGATCTATCACAGAGCAGACTTCCAGTTAGCCAGAAGCTGACAGTAAGTTAGAGAAGATAGCAGTTTATAATCACAGGATTACTTTGAAACTGCTTTGAAGTCCCCAAAGCAGTAAGCCAAGTCTTTTGGTAGCAATACTTCTATCCCACAGCACCCAGGTCTGGACTTGCCATGTAGGAACTTTGCAGCGATTCACACCGAGACTCAGCACTGCCCAGGCAGCAGCAGCGAGCACTGACAGCAGTCTGCAAACAGCTGAATGGGTCCAACAGTAAACAGCTCAACCCTGAATAATGATTACACACCTTTAGCTCCTCCAAAACCTACACAGCTCCAGCTTGCAGTGCATGTGCGTGCTCTATCTTAGGAACAGATTTCCTTTAATGTGTCACTTAAATCTGAAGGAAGGCAAGTGCAGCTGTTTGAGTCAGCTGCAGCAAGTTACATCAAGTTTCTTGTCAGTTCTGTACCAAATATGCTTCCACAACAAGAAACAATACATTCAGTCTAGGGCAGATTTCTTTGCCTCAGAAGAACGACCTGAGATTTTCATCCACCTCCTTCTCCTGATCTAAAACTGACCAACTGACCCACCCGCTATTGCTAGTAAATAACGTTTTCATTTAAACACTCAGATTTAAGTTTATTCATACACAGCAAAAGTTCCACCTGCATATTAAAAACAAACAGATTAGAAGTAAATGTTTTATTCTTCCAACTAAATTCCAGTACTACAAGGGCAGTAAAACAATGATACACTGAAAAATTGCAGCAATAAACATTTGTTAAAGACTGATAGAATAAATAAAAACTACAAAAATGAGAAATCATATAAACCCATTCTTAACCCCCAAAAAAGTAATGGAATACAGAAATGCCCTCCTTCACTATTTCACAGGCAGTACTGTGGGCTATTTGCTTAAAATTGTCCTGGGATTACATTCTAACTTAACTGTGGTTACAGCTTTGTTGTAGTGCACAGTTATGAAAACCACACTAACTTCAGTCAGAAGTGTCATTCTACATTTTTATTTACACAACCAGTGAAGGGCAACTTCTAGAACACCAGCTTTAATCCTTTACTTTTTCAAACTTATTAACATAAGAAGCCAAATCGTAATGATACAGCAAATGAGGCCACTGGTATTATTACAGGTAGCAAAGGTCCACATCCAGGTGGTACTGACATCAGGGAGCACTCCAAAACCAGTTGCTGCATAAGAGTGGTTGCCACTGACAAAAGCTTGAAATAACCTGTGTTCACAGGGGGAAAAAATATGGCATTGCTGCAAGTCTTTACTGGGACAGCTTGCAACAATAAAACAGGGTGTATAGGGCAGCCCACATATGCAGAAAGTGTGATTCATGAAACATCTGGAAAGAGAAGAGAACAAGAGTTAACGATGGATGTAACAAATGGCAGTACCAAAACCAGCTTCAAAATTAAAACCCAGCAGGCTACAGAAGACAGTTCTACATGTTTTAAACACAAGCCGCATTTTCTCTCGCATCCTCCTTTCAACCTCAGTGTTCCATATTATCAATTTCAAGTATTTTACCTTGGGGCCTAGCTGAAGTTTAACAAACAACAGCCATTTAAATTATTGAACATTTGGAAATTCAATGCTGCTACAGGGGCCAGAAGAAATAGATACTCACAACTGGCAGGCTGTTCTCCATATCGTCGCATGATTTGATCATGCGTGAACTTCACAAATGCGTCATATTGTTCTGCAAGGATGAAGCATTAGAAGTGTATTAAGTTTAACTCAAGCTGAAAAATACTCAGGGCTAATTTTTATACACAGAAATCATGTAAGTTAAACACACACCCACTACTAGTAGTTTTAAGTGACGTTACACAGTTCATAGCTCTCATTTCCTTTTTATCCCCCAGAACAACAATGCAGCATGTCCCCTTAATTTTAAAAGACTTCCCCTTACAAACTTCTGTAATGAGAAAGATGGCTATATGCTTGAAGAGAATTATGCTGCACATAAACCTCAATATACCTAACTCCTGCTGAGTTGTCACACATTGAATTTTGAAGTAATGAAGTGTGCCCATTTCACAGATCCATAATGGGGGCAGAGTACTTAAGGGAAACATGGCATTAAGGTCAGTGCTAGGGTTGGACACAATTTCTCTGCTCCTATCACTACCAGATGTAAGAAAATTAATTCAATGAAATGGAAACACAGAAGTACAGGAAAGGGATTTGCTACAGAGTTAGAAATTCTTTTTTGTGACCACCAGAAAATCAAAAGCAAACAAGAAACTGAAAGGATGAAATGCTAAGTGACTAACACTGAGTAATTTCAACCACAAAAGTAGCAACTATAAGAGATATATAGTTGACTGTGGACTGCATGAAAACAGCTCCTGTGTCATCTGAAGTGAAATTTAGATATGGAACATACTAATTTGGCTTTGAACTAAGAACTATTATTTCCCAGAAAGGTTAATCTTTCTATACACACATACATACAAATACATTCGCAATATTTTATTCAGTTTTAATATTGCACTCATCAGCAGGATATCACCTTTCAGAATTAGGAAATTGAACAAGGAGAGTAATATCTACCAGATGCCGCTCCTCTCCATTCCCCTTCCTCCCTTGTGGAAAAATACATGTGCAGCAATGTGGGGTGTTCTGAGAAAAGGGCAAGGTCAAAGAAGGCAATCTTCAACCAAAAATGCAGTTAGATTTGTAGTGGTTCCTAGTCCCACAGGTTTGCCCCATTAAAGTCCCCATCCTCTTGCAGGGATGAGCTTCACCTTTGAAGTAAACAGGGTATCAGTAATCAGCAAGTAGTGCAGCAGCAGCCCAAAGTACGGACCGGACCCAAAGATCTAAGGACAGTCATCCCTGACCAAGGGGGCCCAGGGTCACGGCAGCCAGTTCCCCTCTGCCCACAAGCAGGACCTGTTTCACTGCAGTTCTGACCAACAGCTTTTCAGCAGCCATGCAAGGACTTTAGCAAACAACAAAATAACACAAAGAGCAGACTGAAGGATCTGTTGCCCAGAAACTATTTCAAAAAATAACAGCAACTAGAACATTTCCTAAAAGTATGTGTTAAAGGCCAGAAATGAGCTTGCAAACTTTCTTCTTTAAAGCTGTAAGTCAACATACACAGCCGCTCTGTAACAACATCTTTGTCAGAACTAGGGCTTTGCAAATTTTAAAAAATCCAGTTACTAAAAAGCCCCTTTCTTGTGGTGGTCAGATTCAGAAGTTAACCAGTCCAAAGGTAATAGCAACCTACAGTGAACAATTTGAAAATTTAAGTGAACACTTGTAAAGATACTTACATCACTGTCCTCCTGTATCATATACATCCTGGTTTAGGTCAAAAAGTGGCTAAATGACATGAAATACAAATATACTATACTCTTGACCTTTAGGGTAAAAGACTCTTTTTCACAGATTTTAGAAAACCTTTCAAGCTAGTGTTCCACTTAGCCCCTTGAAAACCCAAGTTCACGCTAACACAGCAGTTTCAGGTAACAGAGGAAGCAATGGAAATCAGGGCATTACAGTGATCTGAGTTTTCCATTTACCGAACATTCATTCTGCATGAAAAGCAACTTTACTCACAAAGAACACGAGAGAAGAAAAGAATAGACAGTACCTGGCTAACTACCTACAAGACAACTGTGATTCAGAAAGGAGTAAGGTAAATATCTGAGATGCAAATACTCAGTTAAGTCACTTGAAAGAAACTATTCAGTTGAGATTTATTATGGAATTTCCAGTTACATTTCTATTGACTTCACTTTTGTAAGAATGAGTATCACCTTATTGCACAAAGTTTTGAAAAGCATATAACCATTCTATCAGCAGACAAACATAACTGGCCTTCTATGTAAGGAATTTCTAAAGTCTTTTGGCAGTCTCTAAATTCCCATATAATGCTGAAAATGTATTATTGGCTTAGTATATGAGATACAGTAATGTGATCTTCCTAATTCCTCTTTTGGTGAGCAGCATCATAAGACCAAATAAACCTAACTCATCTCACTGAACCACAATGCCCCAGATGGAATTCAATTCCCTCCCTTCCCAAAAACAAAAACGATAATGTTGCCTTTGGGACTATAAGATGGAGCACATATAAGGAACTTGACGAAGGGGTTTCCTGCTTGTAAAGAACTACAAGTTTCTACTCAGAATGTGTCTGGAACAAATGTAAATCTATCTGGTCTTCCAACAGTTACAATCCCTATTAAATGAAATACCTTTAAGAGAATACAAGAAATTACCCAATTCCTAACACACATACATCAGGAGAAAAAAGTTCTACTGGGTCCTGATTCATCAGTTTGAAGCAGGTTAAAAACACAGAAATGGAACATTAGGACCAAAGCAACAGAAGTATTCAGAATTCTAGTTATAACAGTAAATAGATCTGGATTTAAGAGTGATTTAGAACTACAGGAATTTCTCACACAGAAATGGTAGCGCGAGTGCCAAACATGAACAGAATTTCAGGTGCAGAGACAACGTTATCAGAGATAACCCCCAAGCCTGACACAGGTCTAGTGACTTTCTGCACAGGCATGCCTGTAGAAGATTTTGTTCCCACACCTGAAGAGATATGCAAACTTGAATTCTGAGGTGTTTTCAGGTGGGAAGCAGAACAGCTCTAGGTAATCAAAAGCAAGTCTGCTGCCAAACAGTGCACTCAGGTGTTCATAATCACACTAAATATTAGACACCAAATCATACTGTGAAGGCATCTAACTCTGAATGAACCAGAATTTAGGTGCTCAAATGCTAGCAAGAGGCTTAGAAGTAGAGGACTTCAAAAACTGAAGAAAGGTCACATATACAATGGTGATATTATTAACATGATCCTTTACGGAAAGATAAGTTGGCATGAAGCGCCAAAAATTTCAGCTGAATGGTGCGAAATACAACGATTCAACATGGAGCATCAGAAAGGCAGTTGAACTGACTCTCAGTAAGATATCAAACACTGCTGGCAGCAGTGTAATGGTAAGTACTGGGAAGAGAAAGGGAAATCTTAGGTACTGTCATTTTGCCAAATTCCAGAAAAAGGAAGTCAGTTCCCAAGCAGGGAAAAAAAAACAAAACAGTCCTTTCACAAAGAGCTCTGAAGGCAGTAGAATAGAAAGTCTTTCTGGGAAAAAAAAAAGGAGGAGGAAATGATCAATTCAGACATGATAGCAAGAGAAAGTTCTAACTGAAATAAAAGCACTGTTTTCACTGATTAGTAATACCCAGGAGTCATAGTTTCTAGCCAAAGCAGCACAGAAGGAAAAAAGGGAGTAAACATCGTTTTTTCTGTTCTGTATGCAACCCCATTCCTTTATCAGATTAGGTCAGAAAAAAAAAATGCACTGTAACACAAAAATAAGAAAAAGTTTTAAGCTTTCAAACCCACTCTAACACATTATTCTGAACCGTAGGATACCTGCAAGTTTTGTGGTCAAAATTTCTTCATACTCTTCACGGATTTTCTCTTCACGTTCTTTCAGCAAACGTTCACAGATCATTCCAACTTGTCTGAGAGTAAACAGGGGCTGTTCTTTTTTCAATGGTGATGATGCTGCAGATGAAGTACCTAAGATTAAATATTTGGGCATACCAATTTACAAGTAGATCAGAACCATTTTTATAATCAGTCTTCTTCACATCTTTTACATTAGAAGCACTTTACAAAATATTTGGAGACATATTCCTCTGCTATTTGAACCTCCTCATTACTACTGAAGTAGAACTGGACACTCAAAAGGAGCACATCTGCAATGGACAACAAGCACAGCTATCAAAACACCAAAAGTGTTACACAAACATGTTAACACCATTTATATGGCACTTGCCATGTACTAATTTAAGCGTCTATTTTATACAAGAATTACAGTACACTACACTGGTGCACAGACAGCTGCTTCACAAAAGCCTATTACAGTATCAGTGGCAGGGTATGCAGGACAGTCTCTTGGAAACAATGCCAATTCTGTGTCCTATCAATCCTTAAAATGAGAAGCTACCATCTTCCAGATCAATGCTAGTATCAACAAAAAAAAAGCAGCACTACTAACTGGTGAGAATGTGCCATAAACCACCAGGTGACTATAAAAAATTATTTACATAGAGCCTAAAAACACATAGGAAAATTAGACAGAATTTTCTGGGTACCTGGCAGGGCTGGTCCAGTAAGGAGAAATGCATGTGGCTGTGCATCAGTAGAACAACAAGGATCTGTCTGCTGGAAGCTATTTTCTAAATGTCTTCTCTTCTGCATGCGTTTGTACTCCTGTTTTATGTTGTACAGAATTTGTTCTAAAAAAAGGAGAAAAAAAAAAGCCTAAAATAATTACATTTCACCATTTTGCTTGATTTCCACTCAAATACCAAAATGCTGTACACAAATAACAGATGACAGTAGATAAGACAGACTCTTAAAACCCACTATGTTTTACCCAAGACATATACAATTAAACTATTTAAAAGAAATGTAACCAATACTGTTTTTACCAGAACACCACCAAGAACATTGTTAGTTAAGGTCAAATATGGGTACCACAGTACTGCTAACAAAAATGAACAGCATCCTAAAATTTAGGAGCTACCAACTATACAATACAAATGGATAAAAACTTGGCTATAAAACTTATACTGGTATTAATTATCTTCCCTTTATACATTTAATTCGTAAGCATCTTTATCACCCACACTCATATAGTTAACGGTAACAAGAGACTCTAGAATAAAACATCCACATGAAATACCATTCCTCTCTGTAGGTTTAGTGGCCTACAGGCAGTACAGTGAAGAAGAAAACACAGTTAGACAATAAGCATAAAGCACCTACTGCTTTAAATATCAAATTGGAAACTGACAGGCAAAATACGAAAGCCTTCCACAACATTTTTGACAGCCTCAGGTCTACTCAAATAAACACAATTGATGGATCAATAGTCTCTTTTAAAAGAATATGGCAGTATGTAGTTCAGCATTTGACTACACTGACTGAAATACAGCAAATTAATCTAACAATCTTATCTCCATTGTAGAATGACAAGAGGAAAAGCAATCCTTGCAACAGAACTACCAATCCTGCATGCCTTCTTTCTGAAATTCCATGTAGCAAATGGCTCTCAGGTGCATTAGTGGCCTAACTGCATATCCTCCAGCAATGTAAAATATTAAAGAAAAAAAAAGTAATTTTCTATGTTTTTAAGGAGACCTTCCCATAAAGTGCTTACAAAAACTCTCTCTTTATGAAAATGCTTACTTTTAAATGCTCAAATGCCTTAAAAAAAGTCCCCATAGGGTTGGTTTCCAATGAGACTTCTGAACTTTTTGGCAAAGACAGCTTTCCAAAAGTGCGATACATAAAAATCCATGTGATCATGTCAGAGTTGCAAAGGACTCCGCTGAGAACTTTCCCATTTCTGTTCTGCCTTTGCTAACACAATACCATGAAAACTTCTGAACTAATTTTCACATTTGTAATCCCTGTGCTACTGAGGTTCCATATCTGAATATCTTCTAGTAAGCAACCATGTGACACTAGTAACTTTAGCTACCAGCTTAGTCAGTGGCTGATGCCTCTGACCAAGTAGAAGCAAATGTTCACCAATTCTTAGTTCAGATGTTTAAATACTGGCATGGTTCTTCAGAGGCTTCTGATTTGTGAAAAGAGAGAACACTGTTTCTAGTCAAAAGGAATACCAGCATTTTCAGCAAAGGAGCTTCTTGGATTCTGTCCATTGATTAAGGCCTTTTCACCCTTTCAGTCCCATGCCTGCAGTTGTACAATTTTCAACTCCCTCAGAGGAGGTCAATAACTTGGCTCAAAGAAGCAGCAAATGCAGACGACATAATAAGGCAGCACAGCAAGTAAGTTAAGAGAAGGAAACTTAAGAGAAAGTGGGGAGAAAAGTACTTGGGAGGGCTGGAGGATTCCTACTTTTTCTAGGACAAGATACATACACTCCAGCATGGTTCACAGATGCATACATCGTGTTAAACCAAGATGGAGTCAGGCTTTCGAAATTAATCAGAATCCCACCTCAAGAGTTTGTCAGATGCATACACACCCCAGCCAGAGAATGGTCCTGCAACATTTTTACTCAGTGGCATTATGGTGGTAGAAGAGTACTTCTCAAAATCAAGTGCTGTTCTACCTAAAGTGATACTGCATAATTTTGAGTGGGAACCAAATTACCTCATGAGACTACATCTGTCCTAACGCATGTCTACACTACGAGAAACATGACTGCACACATTCACGCTGTATTTGCATTAACTGAAAAACATAATAGACCATGTCCATCCTTCACTACAACTATGTCGTCTTGGGCATACTTTTCAAATCCCATATGAAAAACATCAGGCAAATTTCAGGTATAAAACTTGGATAAAAATCTTCTCTACAGCTCTCCTTTGTGTTATCTTTATGCAGAAACATTCTCAAACCACATTAACCACCAAAATCATGAAGGATAAAAAAAGTAAACAGACTCTGGTCAATTGAGAAAACCACAACAGTTAAATCAACAATCATCAGCCAGGTTTCCTCTGATTCTAACGACCCCTGGAAATTAAACAGGGAATAATTTAGATAAAACGTTGAAATACCAGCCAGAACAGAAGGAGCAAAAGCAATAGTGTATGTGGGGGGGAAACAGGGAAAGGAGGCAGAGAAATCAGGTACTGACTTTGGGAAAAGAGTTACAACTAGAATAAAAAAATGAAGATTTGTGCACCAAAGACATTCTGTTCCAAATTATACTGAATTGTGGACAAAGAAGTTATCAATTATATTACAGCAATTTCATCTAATTTGGAAACATTTTTTAACTTGCCACTTTCAAATCTTGCTCTGAAAATCAAAAATCTCCAGAAATGCCACTGACAGATACACTGAGAGATCCCTGTCCTGGCAAAATCACTTTGACAGTCAGTTTGTGTTACTATGACTTCAGGTAAAGGTATAGAACTAAGCCAAGTGGGACAGAGGAAGGGAATATTTAAACATGACAATGCCTACATCACAAACAGCAACCAAGAGAAAAAATCCTGAAATGTTAAGGCCTGAGTGAACACTTGATAAGCACGTACATAGCCTGGTTTGGTAAACAATATTCCCCTATTCAGACTAATTTAGGAGATTTAGGGCACTATTGCTCAGCACAGAGAACTGGACTACAAGCTGTATTCAGTACCTTGCTGATAGCAGGCAAGGTGACTTGTGAGAATGACTCAGCTCATAATTTCCCATTTATAAAATGGAGATTAAGAGTCAAGAAACACAAATTTAATGTAGAACCAAACTTTCAATGACTTCTCATATGAATGATTAGACCAGGAATGCCTCAAATGAAACAGGCACATTTTTGCATCAGCAAAGACTGAGCGGACATTTTTATTAACTTGCAGTGGCATAAAATCTTTGACTTTAAAGGAAACTGCTCCACTGTGAAGTGAAATGTAAGATTGCAAATATTTATGACTCATTTAAGATGAAAATCTGAAAGCCAAATTAAAATAATCTAGTACAGTAAGAAAAGTTGTTTAAATGTACTAAGTTACTTCTGTCATTTACAGTTCTGCTTCATAAATCCACAAAAATATACAGAAAACATTTTTATAGCATCTCAGCACTTGCGAGAAGCCATGAAATATTAAGGCAGTGCAAACCAGATGACTTTTGAACAACACCTATATAGCAGACATCTAACTGGAAAGACCTTTAAAACTCTGGCCCAGTTAAACAAAGCTTAGTTAGCAGATCCAACCTAATTTTGCTTCCAGAAAACATTCCTGCCTCTTCAAGATCAGTTTCTTAACCTCACTTTCTTCCAATTAGCTCTGACTATTCTCTCTGCAGTTGACAACTGCAGTAAAATGTGTATTTAACACAGGACAGGGGGTTCTTTATGTGTTCCTCAATGTAGTGGCCCAAATTGTCCTTTTCAACATGCATTTTAATTAACAAATCACTTTATATAAAAAAACTAGAATTTGAAAGTACACTCAATAAAGAAAATCTAGTCTATGTGAGCTTCTCTAGGACTGTAAAACTGAAGTGGCAGCTTGAATACATTTATTACAACTTATTAGGTATTTTAAATAAAGACTTTCATCCACATTATAGGTGTCAAAGTTCAAATCAGATACTGTACGTCAGACAGTGATTTCATATGAGATAACAAAAAGGAATGTATTTAATATGATCAAACATACATCACTGTGACCTATCCTCAGTTCCCTTTTAATTTCACTTTATCCCCTGTACTCAGTGTTTCCTTACTGGTTAGAGATGCCTCTGAAGGCACAGAACTATTTAACAGGAAAGACCAGGTAGAGGTGCTAAAGGTGAAAATTAGACTTACTGAATCTGGGGTAGCAGTAAGAAAAAGCCACACTGCTAACACAATGAAATGAATTAGTACTTCATAAATGACATTTCAAATTCAAGATGATTATGAACTGACCAGGAAACTGTTTTATGCCCCATTCTCCTCCTTCAAGCTCAAGGCAAAGATAAAGAATGATAAACAAGAATTGCTATTGTCTCACCATAACCACTGAAGTCACCAGGGATTCAGTCAAATATACCTCAATATACTGAAATGCACAGATATCTTTTTTTATCCAGAGCTGTGTACTGAGAACATAAAGCTGAATATACATGTTCACGAAATATTGCATTAAGACGCAGAACATTCACATCAGTTTTCTTTCAGAACTTGAGATGCAATTCGGAGAAGGAAGATTTCCCAATGAAGAGAGGATGAAACGTGAAGGGTGCAAATCAGAGTTTGACATCTGAAACGTGATCTGCCACACTAACAGATTACAAAGCCAAATATTCATTTCCAAGGAGTGATGTAGTCTTCTAACTTCCTTTAATTCGTGATAAAAAGTCAAGAATATTTTTCAGAATTCTGTCATCTAATTACTTCATCCTGACCTGTAATTACCTAGAAATTATGTACAAAGGAAACAGCAGTTCAACGTGAAAAGGTAACAAGGCAAACAATTATTTTCTCCATTTTTATAACTGCTTATCAACGATGAAGGTGCTGATTGTCTCCCCCAAAGGATTTTTTTCTTTTGGCTTGATTTTTAAACTAACAATCTCTCATCTCAGTTCCTGGCTTCTCTCATTTAGCTGAAGGAAAATTCAGCAAAACACACAGGAAGGTGACTCAATAGGATGAAATCAGAGTAGCAGTTTTCCTGGCCTGAAATGGAACCTTAAGCTCAGGTTTCAGTTGCAATGTCACTATTCGACATACCCATTCAAACTTGAACCATGCCTGAGATTTCTTCTAAGTAATCAATCAAACGCTATCCTGATGTCAGCAGCATGCATCTTCAGGGATTTCAGCTTCTGTTAAAGCAAAACTGCTCCACTATCCCTAGTTCAAATTAATGTATAACATTTCTATCAGGCCTTCACCCTTATTCAACATCCTAAGTGATGCTACCACATTCCTAGTTTTGGTCTCCCCCCAGACTACTGACATAGAATGTTAATTTTACAATGCCAGCTTCCCTTAAGGGCAGCACTGCAGCAGAGCAATAGGTAACAGTATTGCTCATTTTTTTTTATCTATTTAACCAGGGAATTCACAGGCACAGACAGGAATTACAACCACTCAGCTACTCCTCTTATTCTCTTGCTTTGGTCACAGATATCAACCACTCCACTTATGTTTCTTAATTAGGCAAGGTCTGTTAAGACTCCAGTAACAGAATGTATACTTTTGGAAACCATGCTCACCTTCAGAGAAACATGCTTAAGCCTGAGAGAACACTGATAATGGGTACACACTGACACTCCACAGCCACTGCCTATAGCTACAGAACGGGCAGGAGCAGCCCATAATGGACTCTGGGGCACAGAGCAGGCCACCTCACCAGATCCCATTACTCAAGATTTCAGGCTGACGAAGGTTCTGGTTCTCCCACAACATGCTGGATGCTCACATATGCATTAGCTCATTCTGCAAATGTGCTATTTCAGGAAATCCTAGTTCTCCTGATCAAGGGGTTGAGGAATGAAAAATAAATCAAGCAATGCAAAATGTATTAGACACAGCAATTAGACCTTTCCCTTCACATAAAATATTGTCACATTGCATTTATCGGACTTGCCACTGAAACAAAAAAACTGCTTCAACATTTTATGACATCTACAACCAAGGGTATTTAACATTTATAATCACCACAGGCATCTATACAGAAATTTCTCATATAAATTAAATTATCAAGTCCAGATGCAGTCATTACGTGACTTTTTTAAGGGGTGGGAATGTTTTGTTTTTTAAAATCCTAATGATTTCTGCAATACTGGAGCACAATGAGAAACTTGGCATCTCACCAAGATAATTTAGCAATAAATACACATGTGGATAAATGTTAACAAAACAGAAATTAAGCAGAAAGAGATGCAGCACTACTAATATGTCACATTCCAAAGCCACTAGATCTGTTCAGTTAAAAGCCAAACCTGGACTTGGCCACGGCCTGACCAAGTTTCAGACAGAAGTAGTTCAGTTTGCTCAACAGGGCAACTCAAAGGTCATAGGAGGACAGCTTCTAGGGAAGGCTAACAGTTCTTCCTATTAAAAAAGGTCAAAATCACTTTCTTGCATTAACTTTGAAAATCTGTGTCAATTAGATCAATTTTTTCCAGATTATTCTCTGAAAGAAAGAGGCATACATTAAAGGCAAATTTATCTACCTTCTGTTTGTGAAGAGTCCCTCGTGAGAGAGGGACTCTTACAATCAACTCCTTTTGCCATCTTTAACTAGGGATATTTGCCATACAACTTCTCTTAGAGCAGTAAATACCAATCAGGCACACTCATTACTAAATACTGCATAAATTCAATAGTTTCCATATTCTGTCAAACTTTTGACAATATCTCTGCTTGGATTTCAACCAGTGACCTGAGCTGAAGGTCCACCCACTACAGTTTTTGGTTTGCAACACTAGTTAGTTGATGGAGAAGTGTCGAGGCAGATGAATGTTTCAGATGGAGGAAAAACTGCACACGCAAAATTTGTGGATTCTTAAGTGATTTCATGATCAGTTTGTAAATACAACATTCTTTTTGATTGTGTGAAGTTCTATTTGCAAGTTAACCTCTGATTTTGGATGGACTGTGAAAAAAGTTACACATCTCAGTTTGTCTTTGTAGTTACTATGGACCAGGAATTAGGAGATTTAAATCCCTAGGGTCAACATTATCCCTCCCTTCCATTTCCACCCCTCCCCAATTCTTTGGGCTCTATTTCCCACTGTAGCTTCAATCTCAGAAATAGTCAGACAGGCAGGCTTTAAACAACTGACCTGCCTTTCAATTTAAAAAAAAATTAAGTGTAGTTTATTCTCTTTTTCTCCCCACCTCCAAACATAATCTTTCACCAGGGTAAAGATGCAAACAAGGGCTCCAAAACATCCAGCAGAGAACAGAAAAATAATACTGCCACTGATTTCTCCTTTCACCCTCTGGAATTCATTTAACAACTTTCAAACAGTACAGCATCCTTTGGACTTCAGAGGAAACCCAACAAGTGTAATGCATTATGCACAGGCATCCAGACCCAAGTGCAGTTACTCTGATATACGGAACAGTCCCAACTGTATCTACAACTTACATGAAACTAAAACTCATCTGCAGTATTCAAGGAGTAGAAAAATTCTTAGAAGAGCCACTCTTTCAAAACTAAACCAGTTATGTGCCAGGCAGGCATGTTCTGCATTGCTTATAGGGAATACAGTTCTAAAAATACCATTCTACATGCAAAAAATGGTATTCAAAAATTAGCAAACATACTCAAGAGTATGCTCAAGCCAGTAAGCACAATTCCACAGCAAGTATAGACTGTAAAGCCACAATTACAGTTTGGCTGCAAAATTCACCGACAAACTGGAAGTGACCTAACAGCTGTTCAAATAACCACAAAATATTAAAACACTCTTGTGAGAGATAAATTTCATCTTGAATAAGCCTATCCTCTCTCAAAGAGACATACTGCTTATTTGTCTATGACCACTCTATACAGACAGTCGTTTTCTCATCTGACTACCAAACTGTATTTTCAGTTCTTAGCATATCCCTCAATCAATCTATATTCTGCTTCCAGATAATTCTTTTTTGAAATAATGAACGATGTGGTAAGAAGTCCTGGTGCTGATGTAGTCTCCCTTGGGTGAAGTTAAACACTGCCAGAACAAAGTATCAGATAAAAGATAAATATTTAAGGATGAATTTAAAATAAAGTATAAGCATCAGGTTCTATATCCAGAGCTCTGATTTCATATGACCCTTAATTTTCATTAAACAAAATTCAGACAGACACTTTTTAAGTGCTGGAAATCTAAGCATTACAGTAACAGGCTGAAAAAACTGTAAGTGAAGTCAACTGAATTCTGGCTATTGTTAATAATTTCCCAACACAAAACGGTGACTCAGTTGGGTTAAATCAGACTGGAATTCTTTTCACACACAGAGCAAGATTTATCTGACCCTAATGTAGACATCTGCATGTTTACATGGTCATGTAAACTCAGTTTACAGTCAATGGAAAGCAATACATATTTCTGCAGTACGCTTTGCCTCACCCTCTATCAGAGCTCTAGAATAAACCATCTGTTTCTTCCAACTGACTGTCAAGAAAACTACAAACTATTAGGTCAGACGTACATTTACAAAATTAGATGAGATGAATCCCACACAATCTTTCTAGCAGCCCCTTTAAAATCATAGTCTCTCTTTTGCTCACTAACGGTCAAAATGAAATATACACAATGTGGTAAACCCCCAAATTCAACTGAAAGTAAACATAAGCAAGCTAGTTAACAGACACATTTTTACCAGCGTGGTATAAAGATATTTTTCCTCTAACAGAAACCAAACAGGGAGTTTTTAAGGCAGACCCGTGTAAACATGCACAACTTATAAATGCTTCTAGTTTTGCTCAGGAGCATTCAAGCACTGTGAGAGACATTGATTTACTGTCCTTCACTCTTCATTATATTATACAGTTTACATACAATACCTCCTTGTCTGTAGAGAATCACCTTTTCATATGGATTACCACCTGCACCTCTGATTTTCTAGGGAGATAATGAGGCCTGTATTTGCTCAATTTCATTAACATTCCAGTTTTAAACCCTTCAGAATCATAGGAGTTTAGGTATTACCTCAAATAGTGCTGTAAGGTTGTCTCTACTGAAAATCTTATTGATTTGTCTCCTTTCAGCAACATATAATTACTGGCCAGACAATATTTATATTAAGTATTCATAACCTAAGCTTTTCAAATCTCAGAGAAAGAAGCCAAAAGAAATCTTGCAAAGAAGCAACACTTATCCTCTAAAGAATCAAATTAATTCTGGCTTCAAACATCTATCTCAAAGTAAGGCATGCAATGCCTCACTGTACCAGGGAGTGCCATCCATCACAACTCTCATCCCAGACCGCTGACTCATTCAAGATCTTTTCCTAGAGGTTCAAAAAAATATCAAGGCACTGATGCCAAGTTTAACTCTGTATGTGCTCTATATACTTTGTCCACAGCAATTTTCTATTATTTGATTAAAACCTGTGAAAAAAACGTATTCTACGGTACAGTTTTCAGGACTAAGAATACTGAAACACAGCCCTGTCCTACGTGGAGGAGATGGCAACTTGAAAATACATCCAAACTTACTGCCTGGCAATCTGGAGCCAACTTTTGTTATAAAAGGGAGGACCGAATGCAAGAGCGGAAGGAATTCTGCCGCAACAACTGCAGAGGGCTGTTCTCCCGTGCACACAAAGGACACGGATGCATGCCCACCTCGGCGCTGGAGCGGCTCATGGCCGCGAGCAGCGCCGTGCCAGGGAGCACCGCTGGAACCTGCCCACTGCGCTCACCGCGACACGGGACCGTCAGTCCGGCGGGACCCGCCAGCACTCGCTCCCTTCTCCTCTCCCTACTCGCTGATAAAAAGAACGCGGTTGGTTTTTAATTGGCGACCATTACACAAGCAGACCTGGAGCTTTTAGGGCCGCGGTTGACTCATCTCTGCCAGGTTAAGAATGTAAAAAGGTTTCGTTCTCGCCCCGCGTCTCCCAGACGTGGAGACCGCCCGATCCCATTTTATCTGCCCTAAAGGCAACTCTCACCCTTCCACACAACCGCCCTCCACGCTCAGTTCTCCCACGGAACTTTACGGATGCCACAGAGCGGGTCATCCGGGACGGCGGCCCGCATTACGGGGCTGGGAGCGGAACTACCCCTTTGTTTTATCCGCTTTTCCCTTTTCCCACTGGCGTTTTGCGGGTGATGGATGACAGGCCGCCCTCCAGCTCCCTCCCTCCCTTCCCCCACGGTCTCTGAGCAGGGGGAGGAGGAGGTGCCGCCGCCTCGACCCACCGATAATGGCTGCGAGGAAGGGATTGATGGGGGCCCTGCCGACTCTCCCGCTCCCGACCCCAGCCCCACCTCGGTCACTCCTCCCCCAGCCCCTGCCGCCCCACGGCGTTCCCGCACCTCGACTGTCCTTCCCACATCCACGCACCCGTGGAACAGGAGGGGGGGCAAAAAAAAAAAAAAAAAAAGGCCGGCCTCCCCATCTCCTAGGGCAGAGCTGCCCCTCCGCCCAGCACACCCACCCCCTTCCCCTTCTCCCGCTCGGGTCCCCATTTCCAGTCTCCCCCCGCCTTCGCCGACCCCTTTCCTATGGCCACCCGCCCGCACCGGCTCAACCCGCCCCCCCTTCTTCCTCCCCGTCCCTCCTCCTCCCCCTCTCCTGCTGCAAACGGCCATTTCTATTGTGTCTCTCGGTGCCAAGCCGAGCAGGGATCGCCCCGGCCGCTGCCAGCCGCTCAGCCCCGCAGAAAATGGCTGGAGGGGGACGCCAGACCCACCCAGCCCTCCCCTCTTCTCCCCCCCCCCCTCCTCCTGCCGGCCCCCTCCCCGCCGAAGTGCCCGGGAAGGGGGGCTGCGGGCACGGGGGTGCCGCGTCCCTCACCTGTGGTAAGCCGGGACGACACCTCTCCGAAGGGCGAGGGCTCCATGCGCAGGTATTTCTGCGGGGAGGAGGCGGCGGCGGCGAAGGACGAGGAGGCGGCCGAGGCCGGGGCTGACAATGGCGCACATCGCCTCCGCTTCGGGGACGCCGGGCTCAGCAGCGGGTCAAAATCCAGAGTCCTTTTCAAAGTGGCGCCGCAAGCCATGGCGCGGGGCGGCCGAGGGGGCTCGGAGCGAGGGGCGGCGGAGACGGCGGTGGGAGCAGCAGCGGCAGCAGGAGCAGCAGCAGCCGGCCCTGCCCAGAGGCGCCTTCCCCGCTGTCTGGGGCGGGCTGGGGGGGAGGGAAGGGAAAGGAGGGGGGACTGCGTTAGGGCCGCCTCCGCCGCCTCCCCGCCGGGCTCTCTCTGGGGAGCGGCCCCGGCAGCGGCAGCAGCAGCCCCGGCTCGGTCCGGCTGCCTCTCCGCTCTCCCCGCCCGCTCCGCCCTGCCCGGCCGGGACAAATTCCGCCCGCGGCCGGTGGGGGTGCGCGATGGGTGCCGCGGGGAGCGGTGGCGGTGCCGGGGGCGCGGTGCGGGGCGGCCGATGCGGGGCGATGGCGGCAGAGGGGCCCGGGCGGCGGCGATGGCGGCGATGGCGCTCCCGGCCGTAACCCCCGCACCAGCAATATGGCGTCAACAACAACGCCGCCGGTTCAAACGCCAGCCCCCCCCGCCGCCGAGGCTCACGGGACTCGCGGTTCCCCGCCCCGCCCCCGCCGCTCAGACACCGGGTGGCCGCGGCGGCGCCGGGACTACAACTCCCGGCGTGCCCCGCGCCGGCCGCGCCGGCTTCCGGGTTCTGGTTTAAATCCCCCCTGGGAGGGTGCGGGATGGGGTGTGGGGAGGAGGACGCGGCGGGACCCCGGGGAGGGGCGAGGGGCTCCCGTTGCGATCCTGGGAAAGGGGCTTGGGCCTCCCGTCGGGATCCCGGGCACACAAAGCGGGGGGGGAGCCCTGCGGGCCTCCCGTCGCCGCGGGTCGTTTGTGTACATGCGGAACAGGGGCAAAGTGCGCTCGGCGGCCCCCGCGGCGGGGCAGAGCGGGGAGCGGGAGGTGACAGCTGAGGACACAGCCCGGCAGGCCGCGCCGTGCTGGGAGCGGTCTCTCGGGGTGACCGGCTGGTTTCCCCGCGATTGCATAAAGGGCGTTCTTGCTTAAAGAAGGGCGGTGAGGGAAGAGGCTCAGAGAGCTACAGAGCTGCTTGCGGGAAGAGCACGGCTCCTTCCTGTGCAGCTTCCTGGTTGAAATCAGCTGTGTTGCAGTTCGCCCCGATGGAAAAAGCTTATAACCCCCCCAAATATATGTACCTTTTAGCTTTTCTATATCTAATCCTCTTAATTTAACCGTGAACGTAAAGACAGGTTGTCCTTGGAAGATAAAGTGATGAGTATGCCCTCGCAAGATTTTAACACCTTGGTGTTTTTTGATTGTATTCTGAAATGTAAGCTGGGCTTTCTCTAGCGGTGTAAAAGTCCCACAAACCTTACCACCATGTGGAAGCTGGATTTGCTGTATACACGGTTGGTGTGTGGCATATATTATTAATTAAGCCATAGCGGCACACAGTCAGTCTGAACACGCATGTGCTTGTGCTGGCAGTGTGGCTGTGCTGCTCTTGGCGTGGTGGGATGACCTAGCAGAACCTTTCTGCCCAACAAATGATGTGCTCTCTGTGACAGATAGCTCATGACAATGTTGGAGCAATTAGGTGCAATTCACCTTATGTTTGCCTGAGTTGCCTCGGCCTAAAACTAATTATGGAAAATATCTGAATGATTCCTCTGCTGTGAGCTTTTCCTCTGCAGAGGAAGTACCTGGAGTATTTCCCTGGAAAGGAGGATGCTGGTAAACCTTTCTAGCACTTAAAACAAGTTCTGGTTCTCCATAGCAAGACTCAGGAAATGTACTGATGTTATTACAGTCTTATAATTGTCCTACTATTGCTATACCGGTACTACTACTTCTGTGGACACTCTTCTTTGCAATAATGATGGCTGGGTTTCCATTCGTTTAATTCTTCATTTCCATTACATTTCCCTAAGCTGATAAGTTTCCCTGTGTTCAGGCATCATTGTTGAGTACTCTTAACCAAGCACTTCAACCAGCAAGACTGAGGCAAAATTGCTCTTTCAGGCTTTGAATTAAGGAAACCCTGTGTGTATGATGCACCTGTTTAGCTTGGCATGTCCTGTGCCCTGTTTCTGCTGCAATCTGTATGTTGAGAAGTGCCGGTGTTTTGGGTGCAAGACTGGAAAAAAAGATAAATTTCATCATAACTAGCACTTTCCCACTGAACTTAATATTTTAGATGCATATTCTGCATTCAGCAGCAGCAAAGACTTGGTTACATGAACTTACATCACACTAGATCCTAAGGACCGTTCAGGCACAATTTAAGTCAATTAAAACAGTCTGAGGAATGGGGTGAAACTTCATCAAGATAAGCTACTAGAAAGCCAGCTTTTACCAGCACTATAATTGTAAGCAATTGATTAGAACCGTGATTGTCCTAATCAACAGAGTTACTTGGCTTTTGTCTGACCTTTAGTTTGCTGAACTAAACTCAAGCAAGTCTGATTTAAGTCAAAATAAGAATTCACACAGGCCTTTGCAGCAAATTAAACCCAGCTAAACCAATGTAGCATTGCATGTAGACAAGCCCTAAGGCAGCGAAATGTCCAGCAGCAGTGACAAAGTGCTTGATGGTTGTCAGGGAACATGTGTTTTTACTTTCATTGTGGCAGGAAACACCATAGGGTCAAGGCTGCAAACCACTGTTTATATTGTTCTTTCTTCTACTTACTTATTATATAACCAATTTGCAGTGCCCCATTATGTGCTACATGGGGTGCCTTTAAAATTATATATTATAAGCATATTTTTAAAATAAATAGTACCCGCAAATTTTATTAATACTGGAAATGAGAGAGCTTATTCATAAATAGTGATGTGCTAGATTTTATCAGATCTGCACTTCAAGCATGACACCTGTTAAAAAGACAAGTCCAGACCTTTGTATGGCCCTGAATGAGGTGGGAAAGTAGACCTCTCAGTGTATTGCTTTGGGACTGTGATGAAAATGTCATAGGGGACCAAATGTTGGGCTTTATGCATTCTCTTTTCTTCCCCTTCCTTCTGCCATTGCTTTGTTTCTCCATTGTTTTTTGTTTTCTTATTTTTGCTGTGTTCCTCTCATTCTCTCTATATATACACCATGTTGACTCTGCTTCCTCTTCCTTTTCCTTGAGACATCCTACTCATTTGATGCAGGATCCACATCACAGTCCCTATCTTTTCTTTTATGCCATCGAACTACATTCCTTGCACTTCACGCAGTGGCTCATTTCTCATTGACCAGTCATGCTTGCCAACATGGGAGCACCAATTAGCTGATCTGTTTTCTAGGACTTGTTCATTTCACCTTGAGTGAGCAAAACTCACTTTAAGCATTGTCATGCTACTTGAATTTGGACATGCATAACAAAGGTTTCTTGCTTGTGTATCAGGCACATGGGGTTGCAAATTTTGTGGATAAAATGCAGTGGGAGTTATCTGTCAGGATGTCGGTGAAGTGTTTGTATGGTTCCAAGTGAGAAGGACTAGTTAAGCTGAAAGAAATGGAGGTTAGTACAGGAGTTGTAGGGTGGGAGAAACAGGCAAAAGAGAAGTAGAATAAATTTCTCAGTCTGCTTTGCTATACAGCAGTCACTTAGATGATGCTGGCCAAAGGGAAAGGATACACAGGAACAGGAGTGAAAGGCAGAGGTCAGTGAAGGTCAGCTCTGCTTCTTTAGATGCTGACTTATGCTGCTAAACTGTACAAAAAACTATGGTCTGAACCTGCAACATGCACTGACTTTCAATAGAACAAATCTATTTCTTAGGCCTGAAGGACTCAGGTATTTCCAGCAGAAGTACAGAAGTATATGTCCCAATATGAGAGACATTCAAAACACTTGTTTCCTCTAAAATACTATATATATTTCCACATATTCAGGAAAGATCAATTAAAACCGAAACCTGTACAGGTAAAGATGACTGAGCTGATTCGGATAATATAAATGAAAAAATTAGAGCAGGAAATTATAGCATTGTTATTTAAGATTTATTACCCTAAACAAATACTTGTTGAGGTCCATGACTTTTCTCTAAAAACACAAGGAAGAAATAAATTCAAGAATTCTGTTTTAGTGATGAAGACTGTGTTGATACATGAACTATCAGCTACCTCACCCAAACTGTAAGTAAATGGAAGATTTATAAGTGCCAGAGGAATGAGTTTCCAGAGCACTCTTCTAGTAGCAGTAATATGGGTGGAAATAAACAAAATCAACACCAAATCTTTAGATTAGGGTTAGGTGGACTTTAGGTAAGGCATAGTATTTTTAAGAAAAGGGATTGTATGATACGGTTGCTTTCAGTGACATGAGACTATTGGGAATGATCCTGGAAGATTTGTAATGCAAAGTGACAGCAACAAAGTCATGGTGAAACTAAACTTTTTACTGGATGGAGTTGATTTTCTTCACAGTAGTTAGTGTGAGATAGGTTTTGGATTTGTGACCACAACAGTGTTGATAATACAGGGATGTTTTTGTTATTGCTGAGCAGAATTCGTACAGCATCAAGGGCTTTTCTCCTTCTCACCCCACCAACGAGGAGGCTGAGGGTGCACAAGGAGCTGGCAGGCAACACAGCTGACCCCAACAGACCAAAGGCACATTCTGTATCATATGGCATTCTGCTCAGCATATAAAACTGAGGAAAGAAGAAGCAGGGGGGAGTTCATAGTGACAGCATTTGCTTTCCCAAGTCACTGTTATGTGTGATAGAGCCCTGTTTTCCTGGGGAAAGCTGAACACCTGCCTGCCTGTGGGAAGAGGCGAATGAACTCCTTGTTTTGCATTGCTTTTGTGTGCAGCTTTTGCTTTCCCTATTAAACTGTCTTTATCTCAACCCATGAGTTTTCTCACTTTTACCTTTCCAATTCTCTCCCCACTCCCACCACGGGAGAGTGAGCGAGTGACTGTGTGGTGTGTCATTGCTAGCTGGAGTTAAACCATGACAACTTGAAAGTAGGTGAAACAGAAATAACCCATTTGAGTCAGTTCACCTATATTCAGAATAATATATCAAGTCTATAAAAATAAAATTACTAAACTCACTGGTGTATATGCATGAATTGGGCTAAAGGACCTGAGTATACAATATTTAGGAAGCAGTGAGTAAAATTTTGCAGCTCTGACTACTGCAATTACCTCAATGATTTCAGGAAAGCATCAAGAGGTGAAGCATGGATCAGTGCACTTTTCTACCTGTTGTCAGTCACAACCTTGTTAGGATCACCAAAAAACCATAATGGGGCATAAGGAGGGCAGTGTTGTGAGGTACTGGAAATGGTACTGTAACCTAAAGAAAGATTTCCTTACATCACCATGTCCTCTACACCCTAACCCCCCAGTGTCAAACATTTTAATACACAACATTTACTTGTACCTACAGGTTATCTTCCTCCCTTTACTGTTGTAAAGAATTCACATTTTTAAACTTCACATATGACTTTTCCTGCCTGGATTTTGGAGAAACACATCACCAAGCTAAAATCTGCTTTACTCTTGATCTTAAAAAAAACCTGCCACAGCAGAAAGGAAAACTATATTTCTTATGCAAAGGTTTTCTTTTTCCACAATGTTCTCTTACAGTTTTGTAAAAGGATTTTTCATAATTGATTCTAAGGGTAAAGGAGCAGCATGGTATTGCATATTACCTGGAGAGTAGAATCATGTCAAGTAAAAATATGTTGAACTGGAAAGGTGAAAAAAATTACAGGCCAAACATTAATCACGTGAGTAATACCAAACTTGTAAATTAAGAGGCATTGGAGTAAAATATGCTGGGCTGTGGACGTTCTCCCACTGTTGCAGCAGACTGGAGCCTGGATCCTCCATGAGCTAACACAACTGTGTTGGGCTGAGATACAGTGAAGATCAGGCTTTTCTTCTGTACCAGTATGTTAGTGAACAGGCATAGGACACAGGCATAGGACAGAGCAACAACTGAGATGTATCAGCTATATCCTACTAATTTCCTTAGGTCTAGGAGGTTTTTTGAGACACCGTCCATTCTGTTCACTTGCAACACATAAGAAAAGGGGATATACTTTCCATTGCAGACCTGTTGCCTCTTTGGAAATTTTGCATGGAAGCTTAGTGGAAGCCAGCTGAAAATTTCACTTTCATTAAACTCAGTTTTCTGCATAGAGCAATGAAGAACTGGGGACTTGAATTAAAACTCTTATTTTTGCAGATCATTTACTAAGGGTTCAACTCCTCTGTCACTAGCTTACTTGTCATATCCCTCCTTCTGTTTTTTTGCAGATAATACCTGGTTATGTTTTGTTCTCAAAAACCTCCTCCCTCCCTCTCCAGCTGACCTTTGGGATGCTCCCTGGTTCCCAGGTGGGTGGTATGTATGTGTGCTGTACCATCTATACATACCTACTGCTTAACTGCTTCTCCATCGCTTATTGATCACCCCTCTGCTTCCCCAATTCTGCCCCCCTCTGCCAATCCTGTGCAGTACTTTGCACTTAGCCTACCTTTTCCATTCATGAAAGAAAAGGCAGCACCCATGTTCTGCTGGCAAACCCCTTCCTTGTCCTTTCTCCACCACCACTGGTAATTCTGTCATCTTCCAAGCTCGTTTGCTCCTTTTTCTCTCCCATGTGGAAGCTGATTTTAGGTCATGCTTGTTCTTCATTGAAGTATTTCCAATGACCTTTTTCCCCACCTTAGAACTTGTTTCTGAAATTCTTCCCTAGGCCTAGGTCACCTCTAGCCTGAAGATGCTCATAAATTACCAGCTTTCCAGAACTTTCTCCCATGGAATCTTTACTTTCTCTTTCCCACCCACAGTTCAGGGTCTCTCTGATCATTATTTCAGGAGATAAAGCCTTCACAGCCCTCCTCACCCTTTTTCCTCACTAACTAGCAGCATCTCATCAGCCTTGGGCCCCATATTGGGCATTCTTGGGTTGCTCATCTCTTTGGTTTCAGGCCTCACCTTTGGGGCCCAGCATTCTTCTGCTGATGCATTAATTTGGGATTTGTGTTGAACCCACACAGTCTGGTTCAGCCCAGCTTTCCTCTAATTGCTTCCTTCCCTCCTTCCTTCCCTCCTCCTGCTTTCCTAAGAGGACTTTGACTCATGCTGCCCTTTTTGTTTAAGCCTGCAACAACTGCACCCATCTTGTGAACCAAATCCGTGCAGTCTTCATTTGAAACTCTCCATAAACTGTACTTCTGGCGTAACACCTATCCAGCTCTGATTCTTCTGCTAGAATATATCCTGTTCCTCCATAATAAAAACAAATCCTGTTTCATAACAAAACAAAAAGAACTGAGCAAGAGACTGACTACGCAATTAATTTTTGCCGGTTGCTTTCTGCCAAGAGCAACATGCTTGTTCTTATCCCACTCCTTAGGATTGTCCTCCCCATGTGCCTCCTGTTTGTCCTTTTGTTTTGTTATCGGCTTTCGAGTCCTTCCTGAGGGCTCCTGGCCTGATCCTGTGCTCACATTGGTGCGAAGTGAGGAGTAACTCCCCTGCAGCAAACAGAGTTTTGCCAAGGTGAAATTTCTGTGGAAGGCGATCAGCCCTTTGTTTTAATATTAGCTAATAAAGCCTGTGCACAGCTTCAGCACAGCACTCCGGTTTTAATTAATAAGAATTAGCATATGCATCTACATACACTTTTTTTCCCCGTTTGTGGGCTCAGCTCCTTTGAAGAAAACCTCTTTGTATGTCTTCCTGGTTATTCTGTGTCTTGACATTAAAAAACCCCAAACGAATAAAAACCAAAAACCAAAGTAACATCACACTCCCACGCAAACAAAAGGCTTTGCTGCTGCCGGTGGCAGGGAGCACTGGGAGCAGCTCTTCCCGCCTGCAGAGAGGAGCCAGCTTCCAGCCCCTGCTCCTCGCCGCTGGGGAGCCATCCAATTCCCAGCCCGCCGTCCATTCCTCTGCCTTTGCACAATCCCACTGCAGCGACTTCCCAGTCCTAATTGGAGCCTCTGGGCATTATTGTGTTATTATTATTTAATAAACAACCACATAAAACACTGGTTGACATTTAAATAAGAGTCAAGAAAGGAAAGCTCTGACTCCTAGACTGTTTTGTTTTCCTGTTGACTTGGGTGGAAGCTGGAGCAGGTTTTCTATACAATACCCACGCTCACACAGCACATGCTTACCTTTAATGTTATAGGAAAGACACTGCTAATGTGGGCCCAGTGGGGATGAGCGGGCCAGACCTGCTGAAGCTGTCAGTCCCTGTTGCAACATGAGCTGTAAATATAGAGTCATAACCTGAACATTCCTGGGTAAAATGCACAGCTTTTTTTGCCTCAGCTACAATTTGCAAGGGTTCAGCCTCATTTTCTGCATTGTCACCCCCAGCATGTCCTTTTGAGTGGTTATCTGAAACATGCAGCCATCAGGATGCTATTAAGAAGAACAAATGGAAAAGATAGTTTTATTTTTGCATTTGATTGTAAATTTGAGACATTCCAAGGTGAGAGTTATCACGACAAAAGAAAATGTGGTGTCCTTGAAGTGAACACAGAGGAGAATAACTTCCTCAATAAGGTTTTGAAAGAAAAACAAAGAGCTGAAGGTCAGAACTGACTCCTTTAGAAACAAGTACAAAATGAGACAGGATTCAAAGTGCTTAAAATATTTTGGTGACAAGCAACAAAGAAGTGTCCATTACTAGAACTGAGTGAATTAAGAAAAGGGACAGAAAGTCTTGAGAACTTTCTAAAAAGTGGAGATTTGATGCGTAGGGAGCGTAAGGACAAAATTCTCCCGGGGCACAACTCGAGTCCTGAATCAGCATAACTCTTTTTTTCTTGAAGAAAGTGAAAACTAGACAAGGGTGAGTATGTACACCCTTATTATCCTTTTTCATTGTGGATCAAAGAGGAAGAATTCACAGGGCTGCCAGCACTCCACTTTCCTGCAGTTAGTCTGGAGCACAGGCTGGGTTTATTTCTCTTGGTTAGGCAATGCTTCTTTATTACTCTAAATGATCAGGTCTTTTAATGGACTTCTTGTGAGATCTGAATACTATTTACTGGTTTGTGTTTTTAAAGTATTCAGTAGGAGTGAAATATTCTTGCTGTTCATAAAAGTTATGTACATATATGCTTTAATTCTAGGGAGTTCACCCCTCATTCTTCCCACCATTTCATTACACGTTTGCTTTCCTGTATTATATATTAAAAACTTCATGCAGTGGCTCACTTGCATTTACATATGTGGACTTTAATAGTTCTGTGATGTTGCTTGGAACTTTTGTATGAACATGTTATATAGAGTCAATGTGGGCATGACAAATAGATTGCAGATTTTTCATAGATAAACACAGTGAATGCAAATGTGAGTGAATTTGTGTGCAAGGTTTAATATCTAAGCAAAGCTCATAAGTGCCTAACACCTGTAACCACAACTGTCAGTGCAAACAGAGAAACTAGTTTTAAGGCATTTGGTCTGATTTAAAAGTGCTGGACTCTGAAATATTTCAGCTGTAATGGTGGGGATGTGTTCACCCTCTGGAAGGTATTTAAGACTCTGTTGTTAAAGAATACAGACTTTATTAGCAGCTAATACACAAAGTGCTTTGTGCAAACAAGTACCAGAATGATGAGGACTGCCTTATGAAGCAACCCGTGGCTTTTAAAGACATTATGGAAATCTTACTGTGAAATGGATTAAAAAGTGCTGGCTAATGGTCTTATGGAGATTGGCATTAAGCATGGAGAATTTTTTTTGGAAAGCTGAATGGAAACTTATCAGAAGGGTGCTGGATTTCCATGAGTGGCTGCATAGCTGGTATAGCTGTGGTCTAGAAACAGGGAACTTGCTTAGGAAAGGCACTGCAGGGACATGTAATGTAAGGAGAAAATGGAATATGTTTGAATATGGGGTGTAGTCATCTTCCCCTGTTGGAGACAGAGTGACTGCTTTTTGTGAGACTACTGAAACAAAATACATTAAATTGTTACCAAAGATTTAGTTAAGTGTGTTCTGTAAAGCTTTCTGGTGCATTTTGTCAAAACCATTTTATCAAGGCCAGGTTGAACGGGATCTAGTGGAGTTGTAACTAGATGATCTTTAAAGTCCCCTCCAATTCAAACCATTCTATGATTCTATGAAAATTGTTCATGTCACAAAAAGGAAATACATACAAGTCCAAGACTGTAGTGAACAAAAAAGGTAATAGATCCCCTTTCAGTGCTTTCTTTATTGATGAATACAAATTCTTGCTTGTTTCTTTATTTGGTGAAGTGGTCTTTAATTGGCATGCAAAGTATTTCCTAGAGAGATACTTCAGGTTCAACATGTGAAGGAAATAGTTTTGAATTCACTGGAAGTCCACCAGCTCTTTCTAAATAAAACTATATTAGAGTAGCTGTTGAACTGCTATAAGAAAAGTTACATTTCTCAGATAGAGCAAGTTAAATTGTCTTTGTATTTGCATTGGTTTAGAGATCAGTCTGAGTGGTTTATTGGTGGAAAATCAGAAAGAGACAATCTTCAAAATGGCCAGTAAACTGAAGAAACTGGGCTGGGAGCATCTGTATCTTCGCATTTGAAGACCTTGCCTGTTGCTTGCTACTAGAGAGTACCTGGAAATACCAGTAAAAAACAAATTACATTAGTCCCATTGTGTTTTAGCAGCTCTTTTTTTCTGTATAACATTAGAATGACATCAGAGACTGATTGTATGTTAGGTTGCTCTAGTAATTTGGGGGCAGAAGCCAGTGAGGACCCTGTCAGACACTGAACAATGTTTTTGGTTTTCATATACTGATTCATCAGTGTTTATAAGCCTCCAACATGTAAATCACCCTGAGGTAATCTGGAAGGGAAGGATATGAATAAGCCAATTAAATTGGCAAAGAGCCTAAGGAACACCCTGTTTAGGGATAAAATCACATGCCTGTCCTAGTGCCAGTAGTTTTGGAGAAAGAAATAGAGTTAAAATCTTTGCAGTTCATTTCTTTGCAGAGAGAGCTGATTTAGAAGACTTTGGTCTTCTCCTTTTGTATGTGTGAGCTCGAGTGGCTGAGATAAGGTAATAAGTGATGTGTTTTCTGCAAGTAACTTTTGATGACACAGAAGGATGTCATCCAGGTCGCAGAGGGTGTAGGAACTAGTTGCCTCATTTATGGTAATTATTTCGTATTCAGTTTTATGATATGAGCATTCAAAGGACTGAATTGCCCTTTATCTTTCCAAGTACCTCCTTTTTTTTTTTTTTTTTTTTTTTTTGAAAGTAAGGCACAATTTTCCATCAGGAAGCATCTCCACCCAACTCAGAAGTTACTAACCTACATTAAGGTGCTTTATATCTAAATAATAACCAAACCAACTACTCTCTTCTTACCATCTGCCAGGCCTGTGCCTTCAAAGGTGTGATGTAACGGGAAAAGGGGGCTGAGGTGAAGAAACGATTTCACTGAAAGTTGTACAGAGTTAAAAATAATTCCATTCTTTGTTTAGTTGTTTACAGTAGAAATGATTCTTTATGAGTTTTTAAGAGACTTGCTGTTTTCTGGAAGACTAACTGTGTATTTCTGCCATTCCACATAGGTCTTTGAACATGTATGTCAATTCCAATGAGGAAAGTAGCTAGCTCTCTAGAAGAGACTTACCCTGTATATGCCTTCACTGGAGGAAATTCCCAGGCAGAACTCACGGCTGACACCAGACACTTTACGTGGGAGTGGATCATTATGACCTCTCCAAGTGCCAGAGAAGCTATAATTGGCATTTGTATATTATTAAGCACCAGAGAATTTAACTGTAAACAGAAATCCATAGGAAATTAGGAGTCACCAGTTACATTGCTCATAGAGCTACTCATTTAAGAGCAGTTTTTGAGCATTTTTCAGACACTATTAAGAGCAAGGGAGAGGTAACCTCCCCTTTTTCTTCTCCATCATCTTTGCGATTCTAAAATCATGTTCCTGGTCGAGGGGAAGTAACTTCCTGAGACCAAAACCAGCCAGAAAGCAATAAAGATACAGGATCACTAGAGGCATCACTATCAGCCTTCTGAATGCCTTGGAATTGACAGCATCGTGAGATCCTACATACAAACGCACAGATGGGCAAAAGACCCATAAAACATAAACATAGCTGTCAAGATGGTTTCAATGCCTCTCACCTAACCCCATCCTTCACCCCAGCCTTCATATCCTATGGAGACAAAGAGGCACCTTCCAGGAACAATTTGTACCACTCCAAAAATGGGTGTGAAAGGGGTATGATGAACCCTCTTTGTCTGACCATCTGAATTTTTTAGATAGTAGATGTTCAGTGAGATGAATCCCAACCTTACTGTTCAGTCCTTTTGCAGTTTGACCGTGCATTGCTGGCTGCAGAGCAAACTCCTGTTACCAGATGAGTAGTAGAAATTTTGTACCAGAGGTTTGGTTCAAGGATCCCTTTTGTTTTGAACTGGAACTAGAGATTCACTCAGTCTCTTGGATGTGTCTGTGGCTCTTACTCCTTTTCAAGCAATCAGGCACTGCTCAGAGCAGTGGAAGGAAACAGAAGCAGCTGCTTTCACTTCTCTTATTGGTGTATGGGTCCTGTAGAGAAATAGGAAGCAAAGTAAGGTTAAGCTGGGTTTAAAGGAACAAGATAGTGTTTGGAAGAGGAAGGGAAAAAAGCATAAGCTGGCCATGTCTCTAACTTCAGTGTACATAAACTGTTGCCATGTCTTCAGGAAAACAAGGGATTCGGGAAATAGTGTAAAGCTAGGCCACATGAAATACAGAGCACGTGACATAAGCCTGAGTCCCTTTGTCTCAATAGACAGCGCTCCAGAATCAGTATGACCTTACTTCTGCCCTTGTTAGTCTGAAATATGTAGCACAGCTGTAGGACGTAGTTCATCATTTATCAAGGGTAAATACAGTTCTGGATGGGAACGTGGAAGTGAAAAGCGTTCTGCACATGGTGTTTGCTTGCATGTTGTAACTTGCTGCTCAGAAAAAAACCAGAACGCTTTGTCTTCTTATAACACTGGTGAGTGACTCCTTATCATAACCTTGTAAGAGGTTTCAAGTGCATTCATGAATAGGAAGATGATTAAGATGACACATCAAGGTTTTCTGAAAACTTTTTCCTATTCAGATGCATCCTCATATTTGTCCTAGTTTTCATTCCAAAACAAGGTGTTTCTAATCTCCAGTGTGATAGGTAGACCACATCCTTTCACTCTTGGTGGCCCAGCTTGCTGTGAAACTCAAGCTGAGCAATAGGAAAGTGAGTTTACATGGTGGGCACTCAGAGCTAAAGCAGCTAATTTAGCTGAAAGGCCCTGCAATGACCTTTGCAAAGGAGGCCTCTATTGCTCGGAGCAGTTACTGTGACAAAACCCAAGGCTGAAAATTTGGCCACCTGACTAAAAAGTTTAGTGGGAAAGAAGCTAAATGGGGGATTTAAAGGATGTAATTTGTAGGGTAAAAAGAGAAAGATATCTGTGTAGCTGGGTAACAGTTGAAAGTCCTGCTCTGATCACATCCATAAATCATCATGCCAGGTAGGTTATTTTCTCTTCTTTCAAGTATTTGCCAGGCTGGGAGTCTGCTTTGGCCACAGCTGCTTTTCTTCAACAGAAACCCTGAGACTGGGTTTTGAGCAGGCTGTGTAAGGACGTGATACTTCTCTCTGTTATGCAGCTGAAGAGTTAGGTCTGTAGCGTGACTTTCTGTGATTCTGTGATGTGCCTTTTTTGAGAAGAGGACCCATATTAATTACCCTACATCTAAGGAAATCTAATTTCAGAGCACAAGGACACAGAGGAAAAAAGGAAGCCTGTTTTTTCCAGTGTTCAAATGACTGTATCAGTGCAGAGATTTGTGTCATGGAGGGTGCCTCTGGGCCTTCTTGCCACTGGGGTTGTTAATAGAGGACAGGAAAACAACTGAGACCAATGGCTTCAGTGACAGACACCAGAGGAATAGATGTTACCTTTGGCACTAGACTGAGGGGTCTGCAATAGACAGTGCAATGGCTGGGTCTAGGGCTATAAATGAGTGCTGACCATACAGACCAACAGCACAGGTTTCACCACACTTACAAACTGAAAAAGCTCTGGTGGTTCTCTCTTCCTCAAAGTGTTTTGCTAAGCCATATTTTGGATGTGAATGGTATGGACATGCCCAGTTCAGTGGAGGTAGAGGTAATAGAGAGGACAGGTTAAATTTATATTGTATTTTCTTGATTTGATAGAGCAAAGAGAGAAATCCCAGAAGTCACATATCTTGAGATTTATTCCAAGTCAGTTACAAAAAAACCGACAAAAGTAGGTATGCTTCTTGATATGGCTACTCTGACCCTCATGATGTATAGCCCTTCCTATAGTCTGCTTTTCCAGCTTAGCCCCCTGTTCTTTCTGCCTTAGCTCTGTAGCCCCAAGGACAGAATTAACACCTGCTCCTTGCTGTCTGGTGCCCTCTGGTGCTGCAGATACCTGGCTGGTCTACGTCCCCTCATGCCCTTATGCAGTTGTGAGAACCAGCCTATTCCCCAATGGGGACTCATGAACTGGTATCTGCTTTTTCTCCGCTGCACCTGGCAGCGGAATGGGCACTCTACTATGCCTTGGAGTAAGTGGGACAGGCCTGGGAGGCAAGAAGAGCTAGTCCTAGGTACTCTAGTTCTGTTTCAGTCCTTGAAGGAGGAGAGTGGGAAATGGACAGCCTCTCACTGGTCCCCCTTCCAAGTATATCTCCCTTGCTTTACTTCCTCCCTTTCTCTAGCTTTAGCCTCTAACTTCTATTACCCATACTTTTTATTACTGTTACCTTCACATAGTTGCCTGGTCTCACTGCAGTTGCCCAATCTCACTGCTATGTCTTCTTTCTCCAAGATACAGCTCTTCTTCCCCTAGGATGCTATTCCCACCACTCACAGCCTCTGATCCTGCCCCTTATATTGCAGTGCCTGTGGCTCAGTCATGTTTGGCACTTACACATGCTCAGGTCCATTGTTCAGAAAACAGGATTACAATACCTTTACTGTCATTCTGCTCCCCTCTAATTAATCAATCAATGCTAATTGATTGATTGATTGATTGATTGATAGTGGCTTTCTTGTTTAACAATATCCCAAGTCCAAGAAGCAGCCACGTGCCTATTGTTCTCACATGTTTAACCAGAGCATACAGAATGTATTAACCTCTAGAAATTAGTTAGAGCCTCTTCTTAATTAGTTTGTATGAACTGGCAGAGCTCATTTCACTGAACAAAAAGAAAACTGATGACAGAGGCAGATAGCAACAACAGGCTCACGGATTGTTCTCTTGGGTTTGGTCCAAGTAGTTTTTACCCTCACAGAAAATGAGTGAATCACTGAGTGGTCACTTCGTGACCACAGACCTCACGCTGATGATAGATTCTTGTCTGTAAGCCTGCTTCCTCTTACCTGATGCTTGTGCCCTGTTCAGTTTAGTACTTCCTTCTGGAGATGGTCAAATGCTGTTCATCATGCTGTTGTCATAGTGCTGCACAAATGATCTGTACATGCCATGTGGTAATAGGAATCAGCTTAGAGAGGCTGAGGCTGACCAGTCTCTGTTGATCCCCAGCCTGCTCTTTCTCTGCATGAAACCCCAAGCAACCAAGCCCTTCTCATCTGCTCCAGTGCTTGGCTCAAATCCCTGAGCTTTCTCTCATTAGGCTCTTTTTGGCTAGCCTAGTTGCTGGACTTTCTGAGTTGTAGGCAGATGACAGTGCTTCCATGCTGTTGTTGCAGCTGGGAGTAACTGCTGTGAGGAAGGACCAAGCTTCACCTCCTGTGTGGGCTGTAACACAATGAGTTGCTTGATTGCAGTCCAGTTAGTTCCAAGAGTCCATTTGGCGTAGACCTTCACAGCAGATTCATGACCTAAGGACCGTCAGCCTGGTAAATTTCAATTCTCTGCCACAAGGAGTCAATATAGGAAGAAATCCACAACATTTTTTTGTCTTGGGTTTATTTGTTTGTTTGTGTTGACAGATCTCTCCTGGAAACAGCTGAACTGGTTAAACAGAAAGTCAAGATATCTGCCCCAAACTCAACCAAACCAAATCAAACCCTAAACTCAACAAACAGGTAATGAGCTGTTGGCAGGCACTAGGCTTGAAATATGTGAGCTAGAACTGATAAAGGTTGGCAGAGATGTAAGGAAACAGAAAATGGGACCTTATAAAGAGAAGTTGGGCAATCTTCAAAAAAGTGGTGCTACCAGTCCTGTCAATGAATACTTAGATATGGCCCTTGCAGATTGCAGGTCCTTTGATGCAATGCTCACTGGTGAGTCATATGGAAGATCACTAATTGAAGGATAGAAAATGGCCTGCTGCAGCCTGCAGCCATTATGAGCTGCACATTTTTTTCAAGGGATGTTTGTTGCAATCCCCTCTATTTTCTGTGGATGGGGTGTGGCTCTCCCATTCCTGGCAAAGTGGCTGGTGCTGCCTTTGGTTGGGAAAATATGGGTGTTGCTGCATGACAAGCTGGACTTCCCCTAGGGGGGAAGTCACCTTCTTCCTCTCTAGTACAGCATCAAGAGTATGACAATTCCCTAAAGCACAGTAGAACCACACAGAAATCTGGCAGCTTTATCCAGTTTGTAGTTAGATGGATCTGCCTCATAAAAACATCTGAATCACGTTTCACAGTACCTACCTAGCTCCACAAACAGAACCCCATCCTGTTCATAGGATCTGAGCCTTACATTCTCACACCATGCCTCCTTTTCCTTTTTTCACCAGAGATCTTATGACCCTCACTTCACTCATTGCATAATTATTTTGGGCTTTCACATAAGCTGCTGAGTTTCAGCCTGCAATCAAAAGTGACACTGTCACTCTTTGTTCATGTTAAGTACAGGCACCCAAAGTTTCTTTGGCTGTGATGCATTAGATAACTCATTCTTCATGCAGAGTGGGAGGGACACCACGCTGAACCTCATGGGTGACAGAGCATGGATAAGCAGCAAGCCTGCAGCTGTGTCTGTGGTGCATAAGACAACTCCTACACCTCTTTGACTTCATTTTGCCTTTCCACCACTCTGCCTTTCCAGGCCACTCACTTTGCCTGTTGAAGACTGCCTGGTCAGCTCTGCTGGTATTCTGGGACCGGGAGACATGCTGTAGCACTGTGCTGCAAGTATGGGAGGTGTGGACTGAGTCTTGTGGAGGCTGCAAGGAGGGAAGAGTCTGGTGAGTATTTGCACAGATGCCACATCCAATCCGGTGGCAGAAGCTGAAATGCTCCTTCTGTGTTTGCAGGAAGATGGAGGTTGCTGTGCTAGGCCAAACTAATTAAATCTGGTACCTTGCTTCAGCCAGTACCCTGGCTGCTAGAGGAGATACAAGAAATACTGTAGTACAACAAAGATTTTTGTGTGGACATTTCTCATATCCTCAGTGTGGACATTTCTCGTATCCTACTGATATCTAGGTCATTAGTTAACCATGTCAACAACTAGTGACCAGCACAAGTCGTGAAGGATGAAGGCTTCACACTGAACTATTTCAATCAATGCCCTACAAGATTCCTCTCACTTAGCTGAAACAATAGTGAGCAGAGAATGATACCCTTCTCATCCTGTTCCTGCTGAAATATATGACAAACCCCATATTGTTATCAAAGGTGCAGGTTCAAACCTGTCATCTCACATAGCATGCAGTAAATATCGTGACTAAGAGTTAACAATGTGTCAACAGTGATCATCTATAAGTCCTGTTGGAACGCTTTATGTGAACTGAAGCAGGTTGTCAGCTGCCTTCTTCAATGATAATGCAGCAACTACCCTGAATAATCATTTTTGTCACTGTTTACTACAGGTGAAAAATGGAGGTGAACAATATTTTACACACACAGATATGTAACTGGTTATATTACAAAGAACTGCAAGAACAAGACATTATTTTTCACTTTTAGGAATTTGAATGAGGAGATCTCATTACCCAGAATCAGGATGTGTCTGGTTTGCTGAATACAGTAACAAATAGGTTCTTCAAATTCCTAATACACAAGCATTTCAGAGAGAGAGACAGTTCAGCAGCACAAGAAAGATGTACTATTCCTGGAAATCTCTTGACTCAGCTCCTGTTGTCCTGTATCTGGCAGTGATTCAGTAGCATGGCAGTTATAATTGAGCAAAAACATACTTCTGTTAGCAAACAGGAAGAAGCTGGGCAGCAGCACCAGGATGGCATTGGCCTGTGTGAGTGCCAAGGTGGGTGGTCACACCTGGTCAGGGCTATGAGTTTGGTGATACAGGCAGGGTGGTCAGGCTTGCAGAGGGAAAATCTGAATTGCTTGTCACTGTGTGGTGATAAGAAAGGAGGATGCACAAGGAGGATGACAAGCTTGATGGGCACTTAACAGGGCAAAAAAGAGAGAAAACAGTGCTTCACTTCTATTTCTTTAATTGGTCATTTACTTACTTTTTCTTTTAGATCGAATACTTTGTATAAGAGAAAGCATTGACTGCAGTACTCAAACATAGTGTTTATGCTATGTTAGTGTACTATTATAGACATTGTGTAATGTGGTTGGAAAGAGGATGGATTATCAGCATGTAGCCAGTAGCCTGGAGAGGGTTTCTTGAGGTTTGTGTGCTTCCATCTATATCTCCTGAACTCCAACCCAGTCTGCTGGAGATATGGGGCAAAAAACTTGGCTCTGCTCCATTTATGAAAGAGATCATGACATCAGGACAAAAACACGTGATCCATGTAGTTCCTGAAGACAGGGATTACTCACAGGATATTGATAAAAATTTTAACAAATTAGTATAAAGCTTTTATCACAAGTCTGTCTTTAGGAACCCATGGAGCTGCTTGTATTTTCAAAACTGGAATCACAGACAACTTCAGCTGCTGTCATCTTCCTGCTTTTATTTTGTGAATGGAATAGAGCTCTGTTGTTCAGGCTTTGTGGAAGTTTTTGTACTTGCCTGAATTGGTAATCATAGAGTCATAGAATATCCTGAGTGGTAAAAGGACCCACAAGGATCATAGAATAGAATATCTTGATTTGGGGGTGTCCCACAAGGATCATCGAAGTCCAGCTCCTGACCCAGCACAGGATTACCCCAAAAATCACACCATGTGCTCTGAGGAGAGCATTTTCAAAATGCTTCCTGAACTCTGTGAGGCTTGGTGCTGTGACACTTCCCCAGGGAGCCTGTTCCAGTGTCCAGTCACTCTTCTGAAGGACCTTTTCCTAGTCTCTAACCTAGACCTCCCCTGACTCAGCTTCAGGCCATTCCCCTGGGTCATATGACTGGTCACCAGGGAGAAGAATATGCATAAGAGCCCATTAGGATGAGTCAGCTACTTTTCCTGTCTTTTGTTTGAAGTTATTTAAAATGATCAAATCTCTGCAGATGGATAAGCCATCAAAATATAATTAAATGGGAATGAAAATTTTCTGTTAAGTGCCTCCTGTCTCACCACTCCAACCTCCTGACTGGAGGTTTCTTCCTATCAGTTAGATCCCTGCACCAATGAGTTTGTGGTCACACCCCTCCTGTTTCTGAGTGCCTCATGGGGGAGAGAATAATCTGTCCAAATTATGTTAAAGAGAGATTATGGTTTCACAAATTAAACTCCCTGGCATAGTGATGTGTCCACTAAAGCTTATGACTGCAAGTGATGATTAGTTTCAAGCATAGTCCCAATGGCAAAAAATGCTCCTCCTGCCAAATTTGGTTAGTTTTCCAGTTGAAGTGTTTGTTGATGTCTTGCGGGTGTGAATAGGTCTTGTTGGTGAGCTATCTCCTCAAATGTCTCAGCTACATTTGTCTAATTGCCAGGTTTTGTTGACAGTCATTTGAAGGGAGGAGAGGATGTCATGGATGCAGAAATGCGTCTTCATTAGTTAGGTCTTTTTCTTTTTCCCGCCACATGGAACTAAAATGGCCCTGCTGTCTTGTTGCTGTAATTTAATTGCATGGATCAGTTCATGTTAATTTTCTGACCCTAAATGTGACTTTTTTTCCCATCTATATCTTGTAGGGATGTGGGCTTTAGGAAGCTTCTTCCTTACTGCTGGAAAAAGAGGACCTTGTCTTCCAGACAGTTGTGCTGATCTGTGGGGCATGTCTGCATGTATGTGGCGTGACCACTGGCAGAGGCTGTCACCTATGGGCCTGTGTTTGGACAAGAGTTGTAGGAGTGCTACCAAGAAGCAGCTGTTTGGGGCAATAATGTCTCTGCAGTGCTCTTGGGTGTATTTCCACTTTTTCTCTTAAGCAACAGAGTGAGCGCCGAGAAAGAGACAGATGCTGTGCTGCATACATCACTTCCCAAACATTGCCCTGTGTCTAATCCACAGCTGCTGTGGACTTTCAGCATAACGTTGCTTTGTCTGAATAAGCAGCAACAGCATGTAAAGAAGCAATAGATTTTGAGACAACTGGAGCAATCATTCTTTGATCCCTGGCAAAGCCCAGGGGCTTGATTATTATCCAGTGGAAGGAGCTGAGATAAATGAGTTTTCAGGAGTAGGGAACTCAAAAGAGTTCAGGCTGGAGGAGGATTAGAGGGAAGGGTGAGAGGGTGCGACCTGCTCCCAGGATAATGAGGTCAGTCATGAGCAAGCACAGGGTCCTCTCAGAGCCCAGCACTTTACAGGGCTCACATGCATTTTCTAGGAGCAGACAGGAATGTTTCTTTCCATAGACCTCTGTCACCTCCTTGGAAGCTGATCAAACGCATTTTAATAAAAACCACCATTTGACTTCTAATGTTTTTGTACTGATTAAGAACATTGACTTGGCTGACTGAACAAGGGAACCAATTGTAGCTCAGTTGCTTTATGGTAGAAAAGCTTTGATCGGACTGAGTGGGAGTTTAAGGTACTCTATAAAATGAATTTTGGTGATAAGCTTATAAACTGAATTTGAACCTTGCACAAGCTCCAGAGAGAAGGAGTAAACAGCTCAATTTATATTCTCTAAAGATACACACCAAGCTTTCCCTTTAACCTTTGGTTATATTACCTTGGGGGTCAAACTTTATCTTAAACCGTTTGAAATTATTTGTCCAGATTAGCTGTCCATTCTGAAGATGGAGAGCTTTGAGGGTGGTTCCCAAGAGCCCTGAAGCCAACTATAATGAATGAGTTTGGTGTTTTACTAAGAGGAAAAAAACTGAATGAGTTATAGGGCTGCTAAATAGTCCCAGTTCATTCACACAAAGTTGAGGACAATGAGCTTATCTTAATCCCTGCATGGTATCCTTAGAATAGCTTGTTTCAAGGGCATTCCTGTCTGACATCTTCCTTCCCTCATTACTTATCAGCCTCTGTAGTTATATACAGGCAATTAGGAGACACCAGTATCTGACGGGAAACTCTGGGAAATGTGTAGTATTCATCTCCCCTTTCTGCTGAAGTTGGTGACCAAACTTGGAGGGGATCAAGTGGAAGCAAGCTCAGGTGGTTATCCTGTGAAATTCTCCAGTCCAGTACATCTGGGGAGGGTGTGTATGCACAGGAGTGAGTCTGAAGAGTCTGATAACTGGTCAAATAATTATTCATAACCAGTGGTGTGTGTAGCACAGATCCCAGCACAGCCATTATGGAAAGTCCAAGGCTGCTGCAACCTCCAGGCACAAAGGATTTGAACATCGCAGCAGTGATATGGTCTTTGCCCAGAAGAGATTTTCTTTAGATGTTGAGGTTGTGATCTGTCTGAACAGATGTCTCAATATTTTATCAGAGCAGTTATTCCACTGATGTGTAAGTCTTACAACCATAGGGAAAGAGACTTGTTGCATTTTTTCAAGGTGGAGGGTGGAAATGAAAGACCCGAAGCCTGGCTCTGTGATGCCCTTCTGCATACCTGTGGGCAAGTTACTTTCACTGTCATGCTGCTCCTGAAGTCTCCCCTCATCTACTCTGAGAGGTTACTGCTGAGATCCAGTAGCACACTGAGCTTCTGCCGACATTCCTCCTTCCCAGCTTCAAACCAAATCCCCTTTATTTATCATAATAAAGGGAATATTGTTTTAAACCTCGATTACAGTTTGTGCCCTAAGTATGTGTGTCTGCCTCTTCATCCCTCCCAGCGATTTCTACCATGATACGTAGCTCCTGATAAATGTAGAGGCCTCAGTGGTGTCAAAGTTATATTAAATTTCCATAAAAATGGGCAAGCAAATAATTCAAATGTCACTTCTGCTGAGAGAGAAGTCTTGCCAGGTATCAGAGGGGAAGGGGAGAAAGGGACAAAAATAAAGACATAAGAAACAAGACTTTACTTGCTCATTCTGTTGCACACACTAATTTTATTTTGGGTTTTTGTTTTCTCATGGGTCATTGTTCTCTAAACCTTACTTGGGATTTGGAGTGTAAATTAGTATATCAGCAATCAAAAATTCATCCCATTAGCCTGCGGCTGCTCTCAGCAGTGTAGCTGGAAAGGCCTGGTGCTCACCTGGTTTTGACTTTCCACCCATGACAGAGGTAGAATTTAAGTAGCAGGGACACTGAACATGCCAAGCGACGAAGTCTGATAGGAGCTGGAGTAGGCCCATTCATCAACCAGTTTCACCATATGCTAAGGGAATGTAATAATATACATCTAAATTGGAGACAAATTGCAAAAAACTAATTTGTGAACTGGGGTCCCATTTCTTGTAGTAAATATCTTCTGCTTCCACTGCCTTTGCCTGTGTAGAAATAACTATGGGGAAAGGCATCACAAACCACCAGCTTCTGCAAGTCTTCTGAGGGCATTATTAATTTCTTCACATGCACCCATTCAGGAATCATAGACTCCCTGAACACTTGGTTTCCAACAGAAGAGCTTGACTCTCAGCCTGCTCTCTTCATCATACATTATTTTATTCATCTGCCATAAAATAGCAAGGTTTAATTGGCAATCTGGCTCTGATTTACTAATATCTCCTTGTGCATGGAAGGAGAACTCAAATTCTATGTACTCATTCTCAATCAATGTCAGCTTGGTATTAACTCAATGTTATTACATTATTGATTTTATTCATCCCAAGAGCTACATCAATTTATCATGGAATTTACACTTCTTTAACAACCAGTGCAAATCAAGACCATTTGTTAGGCTTGCAACGGAGACTAGAAGGTTTTTGGAATCTGATCCTTATTTTTCTTTACATTTGTTTGGATTTCCAGTTAATCTGAATTCCTATCTTGCCCCTTTGAACTCTCAACCGACTGTAAATACTCTTGATAAATTTCCATGCTAAAAACTGTATTGCAACATAGTTCTTAAAAAAACCCAAAAAACAACAAAAAAACCCCAACCAAAAACCCACAACTGCAAAATGCCCACTGCCTTATGATGTATTTATGTAATCGGTTTAGGGAAACAAACAGCCGGGTGCTTTAGGTTACACTGTGGCCAATGTAAGCAATAAAATTGTAACCTCAGTCATGCATTTGGTTCTGCTATACAGCATAACCATTTACAGTTTTAACTTATGTCTTGAAGGTGTTTAGCAAATAAAGCATAGCCATGCCCTTTCCCATTGCATTTTACTGGCTAACTTCTTTGGAATGGATGAAGACATTCTGGGAAAGTTCATTTCCTGCTTCTGCATTTGTTCAGTCTTCCTCTCTGTCTGGGCTCTGTGATGGCTGGAGAGATACTGAAAGGATGATGTCAGAAGAATGGGAAGTGAAAGCTGAAGGGAATTTTAGTCAGATACTTTAAACTGTTGATTTTAAAAAAAAAAAAAAAAGTAAATGACTGCATAGCTGAAATGCTGATTTTGCATTTGGGAGAAAGGAAGTGGGACACCAGAGAAGTCACAGCACTGATTGATGTTAACAGAGATACTTTTAGAGGGCTAAAGCAGCTTTACTATCTTCCTTCACATCACAGGAAAACACACTACTGGCTGGAGAGCAAGGGGCAACTGTAAACTTTGCTATGCTGTATAGTAATTTTATCACTCTACTGTATGTTGGTCCTGTTCTTGTATCTGTTACCTGAGTATAGTAAAAATAAGAATTCTAGAACATACAATTGCTTAGTAGTAAGAGGACAGAGACCAGTCAGAAGTGCAAAGATGGACTTTAATTAAATTAATATGATCATTTCAGCAGCATTTAACTTAAAGTGCATGAGTAAGCTAGAAAACAGAGGTTTGCAAAATCTGTGTTCATGGCATTGCCAACCTTCAGTGTTACCTTCAGTTGGGATTACATCATCAGAACAAACTTTGATTAGTTCATCACAGTTTGCTTATGGGACACTATTCTGAGCTCAGCATGGAAGCAATGCTTTTACATAAATTTGTCCCTTTGAGAGTATTGCAAACACTGTCACAGAAACTTCATCCTGCCATAGCTTGCCACAAAGTGCCTAGATAGAGAAAGCCACATCACCCAAAGATATCAAATACAAAAATTAGAAGCTAGAGGATTTGTGCAGACTTTCTCTTTGAAGTCACCAAAGCAGGACTTTCTTGGACACATTCCTGAGAGGAGTTTCAGAAACATGTAATACCAGTAGTTTCCACATCAATACCCTGGTTTGGGTCTCAGCATTTCCCTTGGTGGAGAAAGGTGGATACCTAGGTACCTGAGTGTTTGTGAGGTTTGAAACAGAAACATACAGGAGACAGGGAAGAGAAGACCAAGAACTTCCTTCAGATTGCCTGGGTAGTCAAATGGGAATTTTACACTTTTGCTACTCTGATAGCACAGTCAGCTTGCATCTCTGCCAGAAGGCTTTATGTGTGCACTGTTTGCCTAATGATAGCTGTGATGCTCAAAATGTTGTTTACAACTCCTAAGCAGAACTGTACAGCGGGAACTCTCCTCTAGATCTGACCTGGGGTCACCAAAAGGCCAAAGAAGGCACAAACCGGAGCAGATCTGTGGCGCTGGAGGCAGCAGGAAGAAATGGAGCAGCTGCGAAAGGCATAATCTGTTCCTGCCATTATGAGCTATGCCAGCCAGAGGTTGAGTGAGAAGCTGCTGTGGAGCTGTAGCAAAGGACTCAGCATTCCTGTTGAGACTGGCCAATGCATGGGTTTTGACAAGAGCTGAGATGGTACCTCAGCTGTTGCTTCAAGGAGCGTAGAGGGGTGACAATTTACTTGAGTGTTTCCTCATCACTGGCCAGGTACACAGGTAAGCAGGCTCTGGCCTTTACCAGCTTCTCAGATCAAGCCACAGGAAGCCCTAAGGGCTTTTATAAACCCATGCTGCAATTCTGCAGGTGCTGGGCAAGAGCAGACAGGTGACCACCATCAGATTAGCCACTGACTTTGTGCTGCCTTTACACTGCTCATGGGAGGATTAAATGCAACAGAGAGGGCAGAGCAGCACAAGAAACCAGTGCCTCATCCAGCACCCAGCACGCTTGTACAAGGCTCACCCACCAATGGTTTTAAACAAGCATGAGTAGCCAGAGCTGATTTATCAAAGCTTTGCAACATGTGGCATTTGACTTGGCACTAGGCACCCTAATGCTGGCTTCAGGAGGTTTCTGGATCACAGCTCTGGTCTATGGCTTTGCCAGGGTGTTTGGATGGGTTGGTAGAGGTGCTTGGCTGCCCTGTAGAGGTTTTGGCATGTTCACCTTTGCTGCCAGCGCTGCAGCAGCATGTAGGCTCCAGCTGCTGTGGCTACAAATCACTGAGCCCCCGGGCCAAGCTCTTGGGCTTCTCAGAGGGGTGTGACTTGCAGCAGCTGCACTGTGCCACCTTGAACATTAAACTGGCTTCACTTGTTGCTCAGACTCCCTTGTTTTCCTTTTGCTGGCTCTGCACAGCTTACTGCCATCTCAGGAGTCCATCTCAGCAAAGGTCACCCAAATCATGTTTTCACAGACAGAGAAAACTTTTCTCACCCTGCACTGTAACCATGGTGATTTGTTTTCTTTTAAATTCCTTTCCCTTAGGTTCCTTTAGGTTCAATGCTATCTTTAGATGTCATCCTGTTTTGACAAATGTCTGTGTAGTTCCTGATACTATGAGGGAACTGTGGCATGACAAGGACTGGCTTAAGTAACAGCTGCATAACTCTGTCAGGAATGAATGATGTGGCCCATGCCCTTTTTGGAAACATTCCCATTTTCAATGATTCCTGCTCTAACACAGCATCTGGCAGTCAGTCATGGCCCAGCTTGCTCAGGTTTTGGTCTCTCCTGTTGCCCTGACCCTCTGCAAGTATCTCATTGCTGCAGAGTTTTGCCCACTCTCTGAGATTTACAGTCTGAGAGACTTGAGAGTTAGGATGAACAAGGCCAGTAGGGCAGGTAAGTGGGCATTGAAGTCTGAAATTGTTAACCTGGGCTCTCAACCTGGCAAAGTCCCAATGACATGCCTTGGAGCTGGAGTATGGGCCTAGAAATGCTCTTCCTGCCTCGCAAGATGGGCCGGTTCTGTTTTGGATGCTGGTAAAATGTTCTTCCAAGCAGAGGCTGTGGAGTTCCAGGGTCAGTGGTATACAGTCCCCTGAAATTTTGTGACTGGTACACAGTTCGTGAATCTTCATTCTTTAAAAAATAATTGTTCCCTCTGTTTTGTGCTATTATGCACAACCTGGTAAACATGAAATCTAAGGAGTTTTGTTGTCTTTTATTATTCAAAGATAACTTCGTAGTACTAAAGCAATGTAAACATATTTTCTTTTGTTTCTTGCAACATTTTGTAATGACCCACTGATGCTCTGGATATAGTCAATTGTCTCTCTGCAGATACTTGTTTACCAGGGCTAATTAACATAGTGCCTTTGCTCATTTAAATGTCACAGTTTTCCTCAATGGTTTTCCCTCAGCAACATGGATATGGGCAGGAGACACACCAATTCTCAGGCTTTCTGTCTTGCCTGGGCTTGACTGTCATGAGGACCTGTGCAAATTCAGCAAATGTCCCCCTAGAAAGGTGTTTTGCAAGCTAGAGGAGGTGCATGGGGCAGCAAAGGGGCAGTGAGCCTCTCCTCTGACATCTCTGGCTGTTTAAGCAACCTATGCATAAGAGGGCTCAGAAGCCTTACCATTCAATTTCATATTTCAGAGTCATCAAATCAAAATATTATTGGAAAGCTGGTCTAAATTGTAGACTGTACAGTCTTGACATCACCTTCAGCTAAATCCTAAGATGGCATTTCCGTCTTACAATGGACTGTATAAACCTCAGCTTAAAATGGCGAACAAAATTATCCCATCATTATCTGACTGATTTAATGCTAGTGTGCATTCAGAGGTGATCTTTAGCATTGCATGTGAACTTTATGTTTCTTTAATTAACTTCATCATACTGCATGTTGGCAAGAAGCCGTATTGATACTTAATCCTTCCATCTACCGAAGAGCAGAAAGTCTCACTGATAATACTGTCAAGATATAGATTAGGTCTTGATTTAAGAACTACTTTAAATACCACAAAACAATAGCCCTTTTAATAGTTCAATATTATATACTCAAAATGCTTATGCTGTAATAAATTCCTTAGTATAAACGGTTGGGACCAAAATCATTCTATAACTGGGTCATATATAGTTTTACAAACAGCTATGCAAATAACTACAAGCCTTGAGGATTGTGCAGGTGGTTGTAGGTAGGAGCTGTAAAGTATGATAAAGCTAGGTCAATTGTGTTTACTTACAAGAAAATACTTGGCTTTGCTTAAGGGAGCATTGAGGGTTCAGGATACATCAGGCTTCCTCTCTGGAGATTGACCACATGATGATTCTCAGCTTTTTTTCTGCCTGGCAATGTTTGGTACATGCCTGGATCCAATCCCCAGCCGTCCTCCTGCCTCGTTTTTGCTGCCTGTCACTCAATCTCAGTAGCCCTGCTGTTCTCTGCCTGCATATCTCCTGATGCTGGCCTAATGCTGGGTCGGGTCAAGGATCCCAGCCTGACCTTGAGCTCTTGGGTACCTCTGGAGGCACTTCCCTGGTCTCCAGCAAGATGGTGCTGAAGCAGCCTAGGCTGGCACAGCTCTATGCCTCTCTCCCAGCTTACATTTCAGGATGTAAGATGGAGATGTAATCCAATTCCAGGAGATGAGTAGACTTGATCAGCCCTTGAGTACTGGGCATTCAGCAAAGGTGGTGTGGTGGCAGTGCAGCTGAGGGCTCCAAGAGCCATGTAGCAGTCAATGGTTTTGAAGGTTGATCTCATTCAAAATAAGATGAATGAAGGTCTCTGATGATGGAGTTGCTGAGTTCTTACCTTATTTTGAGCTAGGAAGCTCCACAGGCTGGGAAGCATGAGTTTTTTTGTCACCCTGAGCCAGCACAGCTACACAAACTGTTGTGTTTTCTGAGTTGAATCCAACAGGTCTGCTTCCATGTCTTGTCTCCCTACTCCTTCTCCATATGCAGGTCTGTGCTCTAGGTGATGTGCAGGATTCAGTGCCCTGCACATTCCCTTTCATGGGAAGCCAGTACCAGAAATTCCTCTGCCACCCCTGCCCCTGGCAGCACATTCCTGGTGCCAAGCTCCAGGCTGATGCTGCAGGGGCAACCGTCACCCGCCAAGGGCATGAGAAGGGACTCTCACCCTCTCAGAAAATGCATAGGTAACTGCACCCTCCACCCATCTTCTCTGCCCAGAATTTAGAGCAGCTTCATGTGTTTGCTTTTGTTTTAGGTTTAAATATGTGCTTAGTTATCTCTCAGAGCTATCTCCAATTGAGGGGTGTGGTGAGGCTGCCTAATTTAACCCAGCCTGTGACATCTGCAGATGGATAGTTTGTCTCCATAAGGCTCTTCTGTCTCCTTCATTTACGTTGATTTAATAGCTGATCATTTAAATTGCTTATTGCCACTCTTAGCTTAATGAGTGTCTTAGTTTGAAGGGAAACTAAGATATTTTATTGGCCAAGAAATAAAATCATCGCTCTTCTTAAATTTAGAAACAAAACTTTAATTAGGGAAAAAAAATATAAAATATGAATGTGAAAGGATAACAGTTCTTAATCACAACCCACTGATATACACATATACCTCTCTCTATATATCTATATCTAGACAGAAACCAAACAACACCAATTTGCAATAAACCCCTTTTTTAACTCCAACAGATGCAATTATATCCACAGACAGCAGGTGGCGCTGTTGCGCCCCAACTGTTGGCAGTTCTTG